>CM067375.1:71696138-71713638 GCA_034401795.1 Chaetoderma sp. LZ-2023a
ACGACACGACGATGTTACAATGCCTTGTTCTACACACAGAGAATGTACTCTGACCGCTCCTATTAATCGTTACTCGAACTGCACTCTGACTGACGGGACTCAGGCTGGTACAAACGAAAAAGATGTTTTCATATTATGCTTTGTAATAATTGAGTTCTATATAAGCGGGATGCATATCTTACCCTGGTGACGGAGTGTCTTTAGCATACAGTTATTCCAATTAGGAAGGAGTTGAGATCGGCTAGTTAGTTTATATATCAGGCTGTTGTTGTGTAAAGAGATTATTGTATTATCCCGCTAGGCCGATATTATGATAACTCGTTGACAACCATTCTCAATCCCTCGTCTCAATCTTACTCCTTGAGATTCGATTTGATTAGATAATTCCTGTCCCAACCGTCAGTATCCGTTGGAAGCCACAGATGCATCATGGGCAATGGGCCGTCTTCTCAGATCTTGATCTTTTTGTGCCATGTGCACTCGCACATGTCACCTTTACGAACACACTGTTGAAATGAATCTGTACGAACAAAACCATTGAAAATATGTTTCAAAGTAGATCCTTTTACGAATTAAATGTGACACGTTAATCGAGTATCTGTATTATTAGCATGCTATGTATTTCCTTATATGAGGAAAAATCTGTCGCCTAAGTATGCTAGACCCCTGGATGTCTGAGAACTCAAGTATCTCTCGCCAGTTAAACAAACCACGCTGTGATATATGTGCTACCTTTAAAATGTGTGATCGAGTAATACGATCTTGTCAAAATAGGGTTGTGTTATGCACAACTTCTACTACATAAATTCACAAAAAATCTTCTTGAAAGCATGTAACTCTAGGAAATTCACATCGGCGGAACTTCTGCAAAAGCTTGCGGATGCTCCGCTTTTATCATAGGAAACGTATTCCAATTGTCACAGATATCTGAACGTCCTGCGACTTAAAGGGAAACACCAGACCCTCTATACTACTTTGTATAAAATGAATCTACAGATTGTAACGTTTTCAAAAATATAATTGTAAGCTCTGTGCTCAAATTAGAAATATATAACTTCGTTATTTAAATATGTGATACATTAGTTAAATTTCTATTCCCGGATGAGGCGTATGACGTCATAAGTTGAACGTTTTACTGGCTGTCACCCAATGCGAATTGCGTTTTATAAGGCGTTTCTCTTCAGCGGTGTTAGGAATATATAAACTATATTTGCGGAAATGTTGAAGAATTTAAAATTAAGCGTCCTTTGGCTGGTCTCTCTGATGGTGCCGATTTTGACATAAGTTTTGATCTTGAGATGAATGAACCACGCGATAGTATCGGTATGTCAGTACAATTGCCACTTTTGAAACACCACTCTTACTGGCGCTACGGGAGATAATGTTATTAAAGTTTCATCTATTAATATGAGCGTTTAAATAGGTCTTACACACATCCCAATAAATATTTAGGCATTTATGTTTTCATACTAGCCTCAAAACTTCCCGAGATATTGTAATATTCATGTAATTGGCAGGCAGCTTCCTAGAAAATGGGCAGCTTAAGGTTCGGCAACTAATGTATGAAAATAACAAATATATCCCATGCATTTGCGATAGTGTGATAACCGTCTTAATCTCTTCAATCTGTACATATATAAATGATGACGATAGCATTATCACCGATAGAGATATTACCATCCAAATGCACGCACTCCTGTCTTCAGAGTGCCGTTATCATGGTTCTTGTCGGATGGGATTCAACCTATGACGTCATAGGTTTAATTAGCTCGCAGAAAATTATAGTAACATAGCGTTTTTAACACCATTTTAATCGGATTTATATATAAATGTCGCAGGAAATTTTTACGCAGTATCTTAAATATGGAGTCTACGATGGAACTGCGTGTTTTACGCAAACAATGGTGACCCTTCTTGTGTTCCCCTTTAATGAATGCAATCGAATATCAACCAACTAGTTGAAACTTCTTTAATTAATGATTTTCCCCTGGTAAATTATAAGAGCTTCATCCACTATATAAATATTAAGGCGAATCTTGTAGAATTGTATCTATATGTCTAGGCAACCGTCCGTAAAACTTGCTTTGAAAACATAGATGCTGTATTGTATTTTATTGTTATTATTGTTTATTACCATTGAATGCTTCGTCTTACATCGTCGTAATTATCCTATAAGCAAATAAATGGTAGTGGTCAATTTCCGCATTTGTTAAACCATACAAATTTCGTTCATGCTCCTCATTTCTTGACAGAATTGACCTCTACTCCGACTTGCCTTGATTATATGTGGTTCAGGCAACGAGAGGGTGTCCGGAGCATATCATTAGAAGCCACCATTGACATAAACACTCTCTAGTCGCGAATGAGCGCCCGGGCCTAAAGGAAAAAAGTGGTTCCATCGACTCGCAACGCTGTTGACAAAATGTGTTTGGAGTCGACCAATTCCTGCCACTCCCTACGAGGCCCTGAGACCCATGGGTGCCAAGCGGCGGATGGTGCCTGGGCTGAGCATGTTGTGTTCGTCCTTTGGTAATGGCGGGGAGCCTGTGCTGGTGCGGCCGTAGCACGATACATATAGTGTGAAACAGGATTGGCGCGCTACATTATGTAGGTAGTGACATTCATTTAGTGATGCCCAGTTTGACGAAACAATTTTCGAAATGGCTACCATATGGCTCAAATTGCCTTGGAGCCTTCTTTAAGGGGATGGGGCCCACAACAAAAACCATGCTTTTAGCCATGACCAATTTGAAGAAACAATTTTCGATCGGTTCAGATTTTAAAATAGCCGTAAAAGCCGTGAAATCTTAGCTCATTAGCTGCGAAGCCCTAGGCTGCAGCTTAGTTAGCCTAATCGGTAATCCGACCCTAGTGTTACCTATCACCTCGTTATTTGCATTGTTATGGCCTGTTAAAATTTCACTATTGACCGAATGCTCATTTGCAGACCCACAGAAGAATGTTTTTGAAAACTAATTACTGGAACGACTTGCTCAGTTACCTAGCCAGTCATTCTCGTGGTGGTTGGTTTACAAAAAATATTGTTCTCTTGGTCTGCAAATGGGCATTTCTCAAGACAACCTGAGAAGACGTCTATGCTAACTAAGCAATTAAAGAGCTAGTAATTGGGGCTAATGGGCAGCAGTGTGTCTAATATCACAATTAAATTGGTGACAAATGTTAAAACTTTGTCTTTTTTATTCATTTATGCATCGAAAATCCCATGTGCCCAAACCCCGATGAAGGGTTGAAAATCAGGATAAACCAATAAACACCTATATTTTAGAAGTTTAGATATGCACACTATTTTTTATTAGAACTGCACATGTGTTCAGAACTGTACATAGTGTGTAGAAATGCACATTAACAGAAGCCCTGGAATTTGTTCATGTGAAGTTGATTTCATCGAAATCATAGACGATCAAAATCTATAGCGTGTTTGGTGACCATAATGAATTTTTTATTTGGTCAGGCTTTTAGATATGATGAATTCAAATTTGCCACTTTCGAAACGGTCTGATAAACGGTTTGGCGGCCCTCTTGGATCATTTTCCCGCCAAAATCTCCCATGTAATAAAGTAATAAGAAATTTAACATGTCTTCTCAGGAACCACAGGGATCCAAGCTATTAAAATGAAGCCTATCGGCCAATTTGGCTATCAGCCATCTTGGATTTTGGCCGATTCTTAGAAACGTCTTTAACCCTTTAATGACTAAACTTGTTGAATAAATTAAAATATTCACTTACTGAATGTCCATTTGGAGGCCAAGAGAAGACTATTTTTTTTTAATTTACCACAGTAATGACTGGCTCGGTTATTGAGACCACCGTCGGTTTGGGCCGGCTTCGTCGTGAAAGGGTTAAAAACATTCTCAGAAATCGCTTTGGGGATTGATTCGAATTTCTAGAAATGTCATTTCGCTAAATTTGTGTTGAATATTGTGTAGACAAATAATAAGGTACTACGTGTACCTTAAACATGGTCTGTAAATAATCGACGATGAGTCACGTGTCAGCGAGAAAGGAATCGGAGTGCATATATACAGTACAACTCAGAAATAACATAAAGTGTTACCAAAACAATATAAAATGTACTGTTTAATGTTTTGAACATAGTTGAAGATTCCAGTTTCTCAGTCAATCATACCATAATCAACTACGCCCTAATCTCTTACGTCATGAATGACGTAGTAGTAGTAGTAGTAGTAGTAGTAGTAGTAGTAGTAGTAGTAGTAGTAGTAGTAGTAGTAGTAGTAGTAGTAGTAGTAGTAGTAGTAGTGATAGTAGTAGTAGTAGTAGTAGCAACAGCAGCAGCAGCAGCAGCAGCAGTAGCAGTAGTAGTAGTAGTAGTAGTAGTAGTAGTAGTAGTAGTAGTAGTAGTAGTAGTAGTAGTAGTAGTAAAAGCCGCAGCAGTAGCAGCTGCTGTTCTTGTTGTAGGTGGTTGTGGTGGTGGTGGTGATGGTGGTGGTGGTGGTGATGGTGAAGGTGCCGGTGGCGGTATTGTGCGTTGTTGTTTTTGCTAATGTCATCGTCGCCATCGCCTTCGCTTGTGGTGGTCGTGGTCGTGGTCGTAGTAGTTGTCGAGGTAGCGGTAGCTATAATTTAGTTGTTTTTGCTGCTGCTTTCGTAGTCATCGTCATCGATTGTGGTGGTGGTGGTGGTAGGGGTGTTGGGTGTGGTGATGGCGGCTTCGTGGTTGCAGCGGCGGCGGCCGTGGTGGTGGTGGTGGTGGTGGTGGTGGTGGTGGTGGTGGTGGTGGTGGTGGTGGTGGTGGTGGTGGTGGTGGTGGTGGTGGTGCTGCTGCTGCTGCTGCTGGTGCTTATGGTGGTGGTGTTGGTGTTAGCGATAGTGATGGTCGTGCTCATGGAGGTTGCTTCGTTGAGTTTGCGTTGCTAGCGACAGTGGTGGTGGTTGTGGTGATGGTGGTGGTGGTGGTGGTGGTGATGGTGACGGTGGTGGTGGTGGTGGTGGTGGTGGTGGTGATGGTGGTGGTGGTTCTGCTGAGGGTGGTGCTTGTGCTGGTGGTGTTGATGTTGTTGTTAATCATGGTGGTGGTGGTGGTGGTGGTTGTGGTGGTGGTGGTGGTGGTGGTGGTAGTCGTGGATTCGTAGTTGCAGCGGCGGGGGCGGTGGTGGTGTTCGTGGAGGTGGCCTCGTTGTGGTGGCGTTCTTAATGGTAGCGGTGGGTGGTGATTTTTCTGGTGGTGGCACTAGTTGTGGTGGTGGTGGTGGTGGTGGTGGTGGTGGTAGTGGTGGTGGTGGCTGTGGTTCGTAGCATCGTTCCATAAAAAATTAAGTGTTCATTCCTTCCTTCCTTCATTCATTCATTCATTGAGTCATTGACTGATTAACTCCTTCATCCCTTGACTAATTAGAATATTATCAGCTGTATAAAATTACCCCAAACTCCCCTACAAAAAGGAATCCCGACCAATGACGTAGTCACATAATTACGTAGCCTGTGCAAATGGATACCAACAAGAAGGTACGTACAGATATATTATTTTGAAGAAATAGGACCTGTATTTTATTAGTTTGTGAAGAGGTATTATTCAATTGAGTGTATGTATAACCATATCCTTATCATTCTTACGTGTTCAGTTTTGGAATCCATGTCCGTTTCGTGAAATGAATGACTGATATAAATTTCAGTCTGCGTGCTTTTCACGTATACGGTCAACGCTTGACTGCTGCCATTTCAGGATTTGGGGGCATCCTTTATAGTAAGCGACGGCGGGTGTGCTGGAAATGACCAGAGGAGACGAAACGCAAACGATATGGCGGTAGCTCACCTGGTTAGATTTAAGTGTACACATCCATATATTTTTTCGCGCATTAGCGACAAAGGCGTCTCTCTGTGTGGTGCCGAAGAAGCTCCTCCGACAGTGCTGCACGTTACATCACAGGAGTCCGACACAGAGCCTTTATGTCTTTTTGGAAACTGGATCCGCGGATCATAGATCTTTAAAATTCTTGAACAATGAAAGGTTAATTGATAAGAAGTAGCATATTGAGCGATTTGAAGCGCCGTTGACACGTCAACGCAGCCCATTGAACCATGATACTGTGCAAGAAAACTCTAGATAAGCTTGATAGCTACCACCGCAACCACATTCATCCAACACCACTGCCTGAACAGTATAATCTCCAATGACACATTATACACCATGTATAACGACCCATTGTCATGAAAGCGAACCAGCATTACATTGCATCACTCACAACCGCTAGCGACGATACCTAAGAGTTCTATCCTAGCATTTTCTAACCTAACCTTTTAGATACATCATCCGCTTATCATACGCCTCTCTCTCTCTCTCCCCCCCCCCCCCCTCTCTCTCTCTCTCTCTCTCTCTCTCTCCATCCGTCCTTCCCTCCCTCACCTCTTCCTCGCTCTCTTCCACCACCCTCTCTCGCTCGCTTTCTCTCTCCCTCCCTATGCCTCTCTCCCTCCCTCCCGCACGCACCGACCGACCGACCCACCCACCCACACACTCACTCACGAACGAACGAACGCACTATGATGAAAAGTTTAAAATGCAAGTGGTAGTTTGTGTGTTGCAAATTGCATAACCAGAACAGCTAGTATAAAACGAAAATAAGTTTTCCTTTAATTTGTTACCTATTCCATTTATCTTTGAGCAATCAATTTGTTTACGAAAATTACAATTTTCTCATGGAGAGTGTCTGTTTGCGTATTGGGAGAGAATTATCTTTGGGGAATTTGCCATGGTTCTTTTAGCGTGACCACAGCTAAATTCTGGATCCAAGTACACTGGACGTTCCTTTGATGCGCTATATTTGGAGCCAAATTGGATCAGTTGGTTTTACATACAGTTCCAGACCGACCGACCGACAGACAGACAGACACGGTCGCAATATCCTCTTCCCCTTACGGCGCAAGGGTGATTAATGCATAGTGTCACGTAGAGCGCAGACACTGACCACCATAAAGTTAAATATGAAATTCCCTATTTTGCACGATGGCAACAATATCATTGAGCACATGAACACAATTAAGCAAACCCGTATTCAACTCACCGGTCAAGTGGCACAATTTGACACAACTCATACCGGTTATGATAAGAAATTATTTTAACAAAAATTTAATTTAGGCTTAAAATATATTTTCCACTTTATATTAAGATATAAAGAGTTTATTATTCTCCCAATCTTGAATACAACAAGTATATTATTATCACAGAAAACTTAGACAAAATACGCCACTGGCAATACGGAAAGGCCATCCACCTTTCCAGAGTATCCATCTATCATCATATTCAATATCTTACCTGTATAGTTATCTGGAAATTGATAGTCAGGGAGTTCAGAGATCGATCGATCCCAACTCGAGCGAGGGTGGGTGGAAACTTAGTTAGAGATGGGCGGGGTATAGCTAAAAATGGAGGTACGTTATTTGGTCCCAAATTCCCAATAGTTATTTGGCATCTATCGGTAAATAGCTCATGCAGTCACCATCATTGCCAGATTGCATTGGGCCCCTGATCACGATTCCCCACGGAAATTTACGCCACGATAGTGTAAATCATTTCCCCAGAAAATCTGAACAAAGAAACAGATTATTATGTCCAATTTCTCAGTGTCGGTTCCTTACTGTGTACACGAATCCCTGCTCAGTCAATGATACTCGTAAAGAACAGTTAAGAAATAAGTTAACCTTTTTCTAAAACAGAAAATCGAAATGTATGAAATGTTCGGTTGAATATTTTAAACACAATTGAATTGGAAGACATTGCTGCCATGGCATGTCTTCCAATCCAATTAAGTCCAAAATATTCAACAGTACGTTTTATTTTTGTATTGGAAACAAGTAAATTATTTCTGAGATGTACTGTACATCACTAATGCAGTTTTTGTTATGCAATAAAGTTATTAAAGATTCATCATTTCACAGAAATGTCACATTTATTTGACAATACAAACGACAAAATGATGTAAAGTTAGAAACACAGATCTAAATTAAAATCATGGAATAATTGCATTCACAGCAATTCGAGCATAGAATAAATGCAGGTAATAGTGAGGCGGAAAGGCCTAAGAATTGTGGAATTAGGTATACTGGCATCAAATTTAGCAGAATGTTAGAACTTTAGATGCTAATTATTTCTAGATATAGAGCTACACGACAATGTACATGTGTACATGAGCGGCAGGCATGTGACGTCTTTAATGTTTTCTTGGAAATGAAAAGAGATCTGCTGGATTAATCATAAATGTGCTAAGCAAGTATATGTAGGCTAATGAATGGCAAAGTGAATTAAAAAATAATGTAAAAAACTGCATAATAATGCCGTTATATCTCTACCGTCTACTACATTTGAGCCAAGCTAGATACTTGTGCTATAACTTACCGAGTCAGAAAAACCGATATATTCTTTATACCTAATACTTATAGATTGCAAAGAATAAATAAAATACTGCTGCTGTTTCATAACATTAACACGTGGCTACATGTGTCTTAGATATGAAAACAAACAACAAAAGCAGTAGTTATTTTCAGTATTATATTGTCGTTCTTCTTTTAGTGGCGCTCACATTGGCCATTGCATTCACAAAGTGCTCTGCGGACAAGTAAGCTTTTGAAACATTGACATCGCCACGTAGTACATCCTTTCAGACAGCTGCATTCGACCAGCTCCAGTGCAGGTTGTGAAATTTGAGGAGGTATCGTCCACAGTGGGTAAAATGTCCCATCCTATGATTTTTCCCACTCCGATTTTTCAGGTCTTGGCAAAGTTGTTTTCAGTTGTAACAATTCACCTTTCCAGTTTATCCATCCGTCATATGACGTCATAATCAACTGAGTATGGATGATTCGAAATAGTCGCTCTTTAACGCTTAATAGTCCGACACGTTGTACGAATTGTAGCCTATGTCTTTGCTATTTAATAAACATGCTGTTGAAAATTTCGAAACTAATTTGACTGGGCGCCGTTGCTGCCATTGTCAACAGCTTACCTTCATAGTTTTCTGGAAAGTGATAGTCAAGTAGTTCAGAGATCGGTCGCTCCCAATACGAGCGTGGTATGGGTGGAGCTAAGATAGAGATGGGTGGTTATAGCTAAAACTGTAAAGGTCCATTGTCTCCCGGAGAACGTGCTGGATGAATGATGCATGTTATGGTAGGCGCCTTTCCATGGCGTGGTCTTTCTTGGTAAACAAGCATTTCCTCGCCATGTTCAGCATTATACAAGTGCTTGTTCTGCTATACAGAATAATTACCAACCTTTCCAATGCCTCAAGACAAAGATCTGTTGGAAAATTTGGCATTGCTCCCATGTGTTCAAAGAATGGCATTGCAGTTCGAAAGCTGTTCCAAGTACCCCACGCAACTATCTTTCCATGCTCATAAAATGGACAAACGGCATCACATCCAGTGAATGCATAAAGGAATGGAAGGGCCTTTGCTCTATTTACACCAGAAGCCTGCGATATACCATGGGCTGCAATATATCGCCAATATTTCCCCGTCCAAAACTCCACCCACGATTCTTCAGTACCAAGCTTGTGTACAACCGATATTGCAAGCACAACAAGATCAGTGTCGCCATTGCAAACCAGTATCCTACTGTGGCCTAATTTTGCAGCATCAGCAACACGGACAAACAACCAGGTGTCTGCTTCCTCATTTGAACATGGTGCAAGCGAACCCAAATCGTCCGACGGGGTGACACAGTGACATGCTCACCATCAGTCGCTACAATCTCTTTGCAGGCATCAGTATTCGAATCAGAGCAGCAGCAATGCGACAGATATGCAAACAACTCTCGTTTGTTCTCATCACCTCTTAGAAAGTCTTGCCAGCTCTTTGGGACAGCAGCAGATGAAAAAAACCACGCCACGTTTTTCTCTGGTACCCGATTTACGACTACCTGCTACATAGCAGTCCCACACTATATCAATACACTTAGTTGTATTCAGCGTCGAAATTATATATACTTTAAAGGTGTCAAATGCATATTCCTCTTATGCACATACTCCATTTGGTCTCAGCATTTGTACAACTGCAGCTCTGGCAAGAGGTATGGCAGTTACATCTGACCGTTCGCTAATTGGTGCAACAACTGTATCAAACAAAGAATTGAAGAAGTTATGCTTTGAAAGGTGAACGAAGTTTACCATTATCTGATATTGAAGGTGGGTGAGCTTGCTTTTCATGTTTGAAAAACTCATCAGGATCACCCCGTGTGTTTGTCAACGAATATAAAGAGGTGAAAATAATGCAGAGTCAGATTTTACTGCAGTCAGTTGGTTTTTGCTATTTGGTGTGACAGACACATTAACATGACCAAACTATAGCAATTTATTCTTGAATATCTTTTCAGAGAGAGATTTCTTTCTTTCCACCAACCGTTCCTTAAGAAACAGATCACTCAGTTTCTGACGAATACATTTGATTCCTTCTGGTGTCTTCTCTCACAACAAGGGATACACGATCACCAATTTATTCTCGCAAAAGATGGTCCGGGTCTTCTATATATTATACAAGCTCAATTACCTGCTCGATAAACGTCTTCTGGACTGCAGATTTCTGCTCGTGATGTCGTATGGTCCTTCAGACATATAGGATTCACCAATTACTCTAGCTACCTCAGGCCGGGGCAACTTCCATCGTCGGAGAGCATCATGATTCTCTGTTAATCAGACTGCTTCCACCACTTCTTTTACATAAGCACTTGTTCCACTTCCTTCATGTCTCGAATATATGTACCGATAAGCAACGTGAGTAGTGTAGGTGGTCTAATGCAAATGGCCAGGACACTAATTGTGTTAGTAATTCAATATACAGATCAAAGTTCGAGTTTCCGAGCGAGCGAATGAACATAAATAAGAGAAGCTAAAACTCCAATGTAAGGCACCAGTACTTAAGCTGAGGACAGGTCTCCTTTCTGTTTGTACGCCTGGTATCAAGGTACTCTATACCATCATCAGTAGCATCGAAATAGGTTTCGTATGCGCGTCCATAATTGATGAATAGCCTCAGCTCTAACTGGATGAGCAAATCTCGTACGGGTTATATGCTTTGCTGTTGGGTAGAAATCTGCAGAGCCAGCTGTGGAAACGCCTGTATGAACAAAGGTATCCGTCCACCCCAGGCATGGGGCGAAGTCCTTTTGAAAGGGCTTAAGAACAAGCACAAGCCCTTGCACTTAAAAACGGAATTAAGCACAAGCACACGCAAAGGGCTTAAGCACAAGCGCTTAAGCACTTTAGAGGAAATTACATAGCCAATTGATAATTCTTTGATAATATTTGGTCCAAAGTTTATACATACATGTAGAGAATAAGCAAAATGATTATCACGTCGGTTTATTAATTTTGAGAATACATCAGGTGAAACGTCTCTCCACAACATCGTGTAGTATTTAATTAGAATAAATAGCAATTAGCAACTAAGATGTAATAGGAAAAGGGACAAAGCTACTTAAGCTAGGTGTACATTCATGAGTTCCAAGTCTTATCAATTTAACGCCTGAGATTTCTGTTTCTCATTTTCAAATCAAATATGCAAATCCATCAAGAAGCTGTGTGTGTGTTGAAATTAACTTGCCTGAAATATGTTGCTGACATAGATCAACAGCTCCCAATGAAATTAGTTTCAAAACGTTCAACAAAATATTCCATACATCATAACATATTTCTCATATCTGTTCTGTAAGGTTTAACCCTGTACTGGTCAAGCCTACCAAAATGGCCTCTGCAGTGGATCGATTCTAGTTGTAATTCCCAAAAATTGTCTTTTCTTGGTCTGCATATATCGGTATTTTATGACCATATATTACCAATGAATGGCTAATTATTTCCTCGAAGAATATCTTACTTTCAAGGCAGCCATACAGGGAAAGTTGCAGAATATTTCAAAAATAATTTGACATGTAGTCATTGCTGGTGACAGCAACATCTGCTGCACTAATAATTTCAAAATACTTGACAGAATATAATTTACATCATAAAGAAGTTATTTTATCAGGCCTTACCTAGTGGCAGAAATAGATCAAAAGAGAGGCATTCTGAGGAGTGGTGGGAGCCTACATTAAAAGAACATTCCTATTCAGTAACATTACCTACATCTGTGTAATTACAAGACAGACATTTGGATATATCTGGTGAGAGGTTTGCTAGCAGGGAGGTGTGAAATTCATTCATTTGTATTGACCAGATAAGCAGAGCAGCTAGAATGGTCAGCTAACACCACACATCTTTCAGTCTATATCATTCTGAATTTAAAAAATGTTGATTTCAATGTTGCTAGCTCTTGTTCCTGTTGAACATTTGAAAGGAAATTGACTGAAACAGATGTAACTTGCTTTCAAGCTATTCAGAGATGTCGGTATTTGTCTTCCTTTTAACCAGCTTTTTGAGATATAACGTGTAACAACTATTTAAGTAAAGTGGATATGGAGTAAAATAGGTTAATGGCTTGCATCTCTACAGGCATGACAGGCCAGATAAAACATATTATATATGATGTACAAAATATCATGCTAAGCATTTTGTTAATAATTTTGTTAAAGCGGCAACAGCTTAATCTAGTCAAATTAGTTTCCAAATATTTAACAGGGTAGGTGGCCATTATCATAAAATAATGACTACATGTAATTAGGCCATTTCATTCTGAATTCACCAAAAGTGTTTTAGGTAGGCTTTGAAAGCTGCTAAGTGTTATCTAATGATTTGTCTAAACATATTGTTGCCTTACTTTCAGCTAAATTAATGTCAAAATAAGCAGCAAAAGTGTGTCTGTAATATGTAGCAGCAGTATATGAGTAGAATGGTAAAAAGCAATGATTTGATAACTATAAGTATTGACTCAAGGTGAACATTCAACAAGAGTCCCAAGGGCCTGTGCCGCTCACCGGGACCATTGGCATTTAAAACATTTGCATTTAAATAGATAAGATGGATGATTTTCGGAAAATCCAAGATGGCCACCAAAAAATTGACCAATCAAGCCTCTCGTTTAATATGTTGAAGCCGACCATCATAGGATCGTTCCACCAAAATTTTGTTGAAATCGGGTAATTGATTGAAGGAGTACTGTTTTTAAATGGTTCCGGAAAACTCAGAAAATCAGAGATTGGCAAAACATTGACCTATCGAATTCTATTCATAGAGGCTACGACAATAGGATCCTTCCAGCCAAAATTGGTTGAAATTGCCCAATCGATTAATGAGGAGTAGCATTTTATATGAATTCTCATTTATTGGAAAACCCACGATGGCCACCATCAAAATCAAGCCGTCAAAATTCTGTAGTCAAATTCTGAAGCGTACAAGCCTAGGGTTCTTCCAGCTGAGTTTTGTTGAACTCTGCTAAGCGGTTAATGAGGCGTAGCCTTTTAACTGATTTCTCAAAATATTCAGAAAATCCAAAATGGTCACCAGAAAAATTGACCAATCAAAATTCTATATGCAATCTCTAAAGCCTACCGCCCTAGGCTCGTTCCAGCCAGTCTGGTTGAAATCGCCCAAGTAGTTAATGGGCAGACGATTTTCAGCCTTTTTCGGAAAAATTCAAGATGGCCACCGAATAAATTGACCAATCAAATTTCTATGTACAAGCTCTGAAGCATAGTACTTTAGGGTACTTCCAGGTGAGTTTGCTTGAACTCGTTCAAGCTGTTAATGAGGAGTAGCCCTTCAACTTATTTCCCAAAATTTCCTCAAAATCCAAGATGGATCAATCAAAATTCTGTATACATGTTCTGAAACCTAGCAGCGTAGTATCCTTCCAGCCAAGTCTTGTTGAAATTGCTCAAGCAGTTAATGAGCAGTAGGGGTTTAAACCAAGATGGGTGCCGGAAAATAGACCAATCAACATTCTTTATACAAGTTCTGATTGAAATCGGCCCAGAAACCTACCAGCCTAGTGTCCTAGTAGCCTAGTAGTCTGGTTGAAATTGTTCTAGCAGTTAATGAAGAGTTGCGTTTTAAACGATTTCCCGACATTTTTTGGACAATTCAAGATGTCCGCCTGAAAAATGGGCCAAACAAAATTCTGTATGCAAGTTCTGAAGGATACCATGCTAGGGTTCTTTCCACTTCTTCCCAGTGGTTATCGAGGAGTAGGCTTCTAAGTGATTTACAAAAAATTTCAGAAAATCCCAGATGGCCGCCGGAGAAATTGCCCAATCAAAATTCTGTATACATGTTTTGAAACCTACCAGCGTAGTATCCAAGTCTGGTTGAAATTGTTCCAGCAGTTAATGAGGAGTAGCGTTTTAAACGGTTCCCCGACACTTTTTGGAAAATTCAAGATGTCCGCCGAAAAAATGGACCAATCAAAATCTGTATGCAAGATCTGAAGGATACCATGTTAGGGTTCTTCCCTCCATGTTCGATTGAAATCGGTCCCATGGTTATCGAGAAGTAGGTTTTTAAGCGATTTCCAGAATTTTTTCAGAAAATCCAAGATGGTTGCCAGAAAATTGACCAATCGAAATTCTTTATACAAGTTCTGAAGCATACTAGGCTAGGATTCTTCCATCCAAGTTTGATTGAAATCGGCCCAGAAACCTACCAGCCTAGTATCCTAGTAGCCTAGTAGTCTGGTTGAAATTGTTCTAGCAGTTAATGAAGAGTAGCGTTTTAAACGGTTTCCCAACACATTTTGGACAATTCAAGATGGCCGCCGGAAAATGGACCAAAGAAAATTCTGTATGCATGTTCTGAAGGATACCATGCTAGGGTTCTTTCCATCAAGTTTGATTGAAATCGGCCCAGTGGTTATCGAGAAGTATGCTTTTAAGTGATTTCCAGAATTTTTCAGAAAATCCAAGATGGCCACGGGAAAAATTGACCAATCAAGATTCTGTATACAAGTTCTGAAACATACCAGCGTAAGTTAAGCCTGGTTGAAATTGTCCAAGCAGTTAATGAGGAGTAGCGTTTTAAACGATTTCCCGCAATTTTTCGGATAATTCTAGATGGCCGCCGAAAAGATTGACCAATCAAAATTGTCTATACAGGTTCTGAAGCCTACCCACATAGGAACCTTACAGACAAATTAGGTTAAAATCCTCCCAGCGGTTAATGAGGAGTAGCGCTTTAAGGCAAAAGTTGATGGATGGATGGATGCCGGACGGACAGACAGATGGACGATAGATGGACGGACGGATGGACGGACAGATGGACGACGGACGGCTGCCATGACATAAACTCACTTGGTTATTCTGGCCAGGTGGGCTAAAATGGTCTTGAAAAAGAGTTGATTAAGGGCTTGAAAAATGGCTTGAAAGCACATGGTATTATTAATGTGCTTCAGCACAAGCACAATCCCAAGGCCCTTTTTGGATTAAAGGGCTTAAGCACATTTGCAAGCCCTTTGAAAAAGGGCTTAAGCCCAGTCAAGCCCCAAGGCCAAAGGGCTTCGCCCCACGCCTTGTCTACCCACAACCATCCAACCATTTACATAATGTTTTGAAAGCTACCATCTCGATATGTAATCCTCCTAACAGGAAAGCAAAGTTGCTTTCGCCAAACCGATCAGGTCAGTTCCATTTCACATGTTTTGCAACATCTTAGAGAAATAACTGGCACCAGTCCTGGCGGAAGAAATTGAACAGCTTCCTTGATGTCTACCATTGAATGTCTGATCATTGTAGGTGAGAGTGTACCGGATCTTTAAAATGATGGAGCAAAGAGGTAAATAAAATATATATCGAGGTTTGTTGCTGACGACTCGCATGGCATGCTTCCAGTGATATATATGTGTTCATTGGAAGTTGATCGCACTTCAGCCTTTGAATGACATTATCCAGCCATTTGTATTCATTTTGTATGGAAGTTTTAAGAGTGGCACAACCTCCAGTTAGACCACCCATTCAGGCTGACAGTTCTGGTTCATTATTTGGAAGAATTGGTGGCGAAACATCTGTGTATGCTGGAGATAAACTATCCACAGTTTTCTTTGTGAATGTTGTCTAGATCTCCACGACGCTATGATCTATGAAATTCCAGTTCAGTGGAATGAATCAGAGGCAGTAGTAGAACTAGGATTGTGATCTATATTGTATTTGTTATAACGTAGGTTTGCTGAGCATACAACTGTATCATCTTCAAATGGTTTGCACACACCATTTGAAAGATCTGCAGCTATGTTAAGGACTCTGTCATAAGATACACACATTCACAATTGAAGTAGTTTGTCTATACGCTCTCTTTTCCGTGTGTGCGTGTGAAGGAGGAGTCCAATATAAATGGGTAATAACGTCTTACTTTCTTGTATGACACACTTGCTGTGATAAGGGCTGGCCTTTTTTATGCTTAACAGTGTTAAAAGCAGTTATCTGGGAAGCTACAAGTGTACTTATTGTTGATGGATGAACATTTGGTCCTTTATGCTGGACCATTCTTGTATCATCTGAACACGAGCTAGCAACGAAGTGGGGACAGCCGTCTGAACTAAATAAACCATTGGAATTAAAACAGTTCCTTTCGTATAGCAGTTGCAGCCGTGACAAGAAACAATGCATCGATGTCACAATTCTGGTCACGGGCTTTGTGCAGAGTGTGTTCAATATCAGTTTAGAAGGCAAGGATAACATCTCTGCCTTTGCTGTGTTCCTTTAGATCTAGTATTAAGCTAAATTCGCTCCTTGAAATGTGTAGAATGAACTCGTGTGTCAACTTTCAAACCTAGCTGCAACAGTCGTGACGTAGATAAAGTCACAAGATCTGACAGTTTGAACACTGGGCATATAGTTGAGTCTTGAAAACATTTCAGCTAAGGCAATACTATGACTACCGACTGGCCCTTTGTCAGGCTCCTCTTTTTGTTCTCTTCTGCTTGTCTGGTTATAAAGTTCAGCGAGGCATTTGGAATGATATATGGCATCAATCCCTATCATGTCGCCACTACTTAACTTTGCAAGCAGTGGGGGGGGGGGGGGGGTGTATCTTTTAAAAGCAGAGCACATTTTCGTACGCTAGGGTCTAAGCAAAATGTAGCTGATTCACGGTGATTTCGCAACTCATTGTTACAGAAGAATCAAACAAGGTTTTCATCCCAAGATTGTTCAGAATGTTCACTCGTAAAACGGGTATACCTATGTTCTACTTCTGTTTCATCTAAACATTAACAATTCTATTTTTCTGCTGGAGTTTAGTTGTGTTGAATTTAGATCTAGTTGACTAATGCCTTGAAGCTTTGTTTAAATTCAATGTTTTTCCAATGCAATCACCATTGTCTAACCTCCTACAGATTAATTTTAGCAGTAAGATCTTGTAATTCATGACACTGCATCAGGTTTTGTGTAAATGGCGTTTAACGTTTCAAGTTGAATCTGCCGGACATACAGGCATTATGATCAGTTAGTATCTGGTACGGAAACAGAAGATGAATATGACTCAGCAAGGTCTACTGGACAAACTAACTTTATGAGCGCTAGCAAATCGGTAGAAGAATTGCAGCATAGTATTGCTCTGTTTAGAGTAAGTAATAATGAGCATGTATCAAATAGCAGAATATATCTGAGTT
>CM067375.1:71718638-71803103 GCA_034401795.1 Chaetoderma sp. LZ-2023a
ATTTCAAAACCGGTCGTCTTCTCTTGGCCTACATATTGGACCTGCCAAAGCAAAAAACTTAAATTTTCTTGAATGTTAACCTTTTCCGCCACGGGTGGCAACAGAAGGCTATTTTTGTAAATTCCTGTTGCAAAGTTACAAACATTATCTTCTCTAAATTGGCATTTGAAACTAATTTCACGGAGATCTGTTACCTCTGACGACAAGTCATAGTTTCTCACATCCTGGCATTTTAAGATCGGCCGCCATTAAAGTGGGGGCAAACTTACTACATGCTACAGAGGGCTGCCCATAGCAACGCATTGTTTACATATTCATAGTTTCGCACATCCGGGCATCTTAAGATCAGCCTCGATTAAAGTGGTGGCAAACTTACTACATGCTAAAGAGGAAATTAGCCCCTCCAAAAATGGCGTCACTCCCAGAGTAGTATGGGAAATTTGATTGTGATGACGTCATCGCGATTCTAGGAATTCCATGAAGCTCAAACCATAAAGGCCTCTACCTGAGAATCTGTAATAACCCCGTCCGATATCAGAAAACATCAAATCATGACTGAATATTGCAAGATAGTAAAGTAAATGCAATTTAGATTTCACGGCCCTAATGTTAAATTAGCCCCTCAAAAAAATCGCTCCTAGGGTAATATTGGAAATTTGATTATGATGACGTCATCTCGATTCTATGAATAGATTGGTAGCTGTTGCCTCTGTATGGTTCCAATCAAAGTAGTTACAACATATTCAACGGAGAGTGTACCGGCACTAAATTGTAAATTCTCAAAAGACATGCAATCCAGAGACTTGACTTACTCTTCTGACATTTACCGCATTTGTATCAGTCATACATCTTTTGATTGTGACGTCAACTAACGGAGTGAAGAATTCTAATTATGACGTCGACTCCCTCGATAACCATGCACTAGAATAACCGCATATTCTGGGCTTACAAACCCTGGTTTCCTCGCAATGCCTGAGCTCGTTCCGTTAGGGAACGCGCTACAGAACACTCTACTAGATTAGTGAGGCGGAAACCTGCCTTTACTGTGGAACGATACGTTTGTTAGAGCGCTCTGTTGAGCGGGTTCGATTGGGTAGTAATTTATTTCCACAATAGACCATCGGTCCTTGAGTGTACAGCGGTACAATTATTATTGGCGGATAACTAGGAAAACATATGTATGTACAGACTCACACACACGTGCATGCACACGCACAGACACACGCACACACCCATACACACACACACACACACACACACGCACACGCACACGCACACGCACATGCACACACACGGGCACTCGCGTGCAGGCACACGCACACGCACACGCACACGCACACGCACACGCACACGCACACACACACACGGGCACTCGCGTGCAGGCACACACACATACACACACACATGCGCACGCACGCACGCACGCACGCACGCACGCACGCACGCACGCACGCACGCACGCACGCACGCACGCACGCACGCACGCACGCACGCACGCACGCACGCACGCACGCACACACACGCACACCACGCACGCACGCACGCACGAACGAACGCACGAACGCACGAACGCACGCACGTACGCACGCACGCACGCACGCACGCACGCACGCACGCACGCACACACACATTCACTTACATAAATGCTGGCATATACACACATACATTTATATATATATATATACGTAAATAAATAATCATTGTAAATAATATATAATATTAACATCAATGTAAATATATAAATGCGCGAAGTTTACAGGTTCATTTACATAAAGGTGTAATTAATGCATTTATGATTGGACATCAGAACGTATAATGACAATGTGGAAATAATAAACATAATCACTTTGCAACTTACTAATGCGTGTGTTTGGATATTTCGAACGTGCATGAAATTGAAGATACTGATATACATTAGCCATTAAGTTACGGGATGAGGCTAGACCAAATTCAATTTTCTCACAGAAAATGTCCATCTGCAGGCCAAGAGAATACTATCCCCTAATATTCACCACTGGAATATCCGGCTCGGTTATCGGGTAAGCCATTCCAATGGGGAACCCCAAAACACAAGTAGTACAGGGACTTGCCGTCTGCTATTGTTCTAAATCACTCATGCGTGACAATGCTAATTAATGCATAAATAATTTGATTAATGGGTTTTAATTGGTTTTGACATGTGCAATGCGCAGTGAGGTCGTGTAGGTCATGTGTGCGTCCATTGAAAAAACTACGCATTTTCAACGCGTTCTATAAAATATATATCTATCACCTATATTCAAACTAGTATCAAACACTGTTATGTGTTTAACCCCACCCCACCCCTCATTCATATCTCATCCACAGCACCACATTCCTCCATACCCACACATGCGCACACACACGCACACGCATGTTGTACACGCACCCACACGCACCCCAAGCACAAGACAAGAAAAAATGCCCATGATAAAATTTCCCCTCGTAGTTTAAAGGCATGATATGAAAAAGCTTCTAATTTTCGCGTAACAGGTATATTATTACTCTTAAGCAGTTCAGTTAGTTTGAAAACACTAGGTCTCTTATAATAATAGGGTTTGATATGGGTTTTGCGTAGATTAGAATACATTGGGCATATTTGTTTATTTGAAATTTTGTTGTGTGAGACCGCATTTTGCTGTAATATTTTCCAGCATTTGCTCCTCGGGCTCGCTTGTGGTGGCCATTCGCTTGTCGCCACAGCTTCGTCTTGTTGGTGTTTTGTTTTGTATTGTCCAAGTTTAGTCGATATGGGTTCATTGGATACATTCGTTCTATATGCGCTCGTTTACAGTTGGCGTGTTTTAAGCCTACTGTTTTGAAATATGTCAAGTCGGTATATAGTCCAGTCAATCTAACAAATGACCTCGGCAAAATTGCAACAGAATTTGTGCCAGTACATTTATGGCGAAGAAGCAATGGCATATGAGCAAACAAAATCTACCCAATTCTGACGGTGGGAAATATATTATTTTATTTGTTATAACCTGCATTCTTTTGCGGCGCGCTTATTTCTGATTTGATGAGAGCGTACATCGCCTTTACGCTCATCACCTCAGAATTTAAATCCCTTATTTTTCATTTATTCTTCCCTATATCCTTTTCTTTTAAACTGGCACGCTTATTTAGTGTTATGGTAGGTGTACATCTATGCTTTATGGACGTTCATGTGTACAGCAGTTACTAAAATATCTGCCGTGCAAACGGATTTCTAATTTTCTTCTTACGTGTTATTTGTAGCGTAGTCTCTTTTAGTGTAGTCAATCTAAATTAGGAGAATCACAAGCGGATACTTTAAAATGATATACTGAGCTAAGATTTATGTAATTTCCTCGTGTCATTTCGCCTTTTTCTGATATTCCGCCCTTAGTATGTGTATCGTGATCTAGTATTAAATTATGTTATAATATAGCAATCTATGATGGCGTAAGCTTAGCTTGGTGTGGTAGGTGATAATCCACACACTTGCTATATTATTCATTGATACATACAACCCTCATTTTTTCCTGAATGCAATGTATTTACATATACCAAGACAATATTTTTTCAAATAAATGTAAGCAACCTGGAGTGCTCATGTGTGTGCCTGAATTAAATCTATTTTTCAATTATGACATCTTATGCAACAAATTTTATATCTAGCTTACCTGGTCCTTAGCTCAAACACAATCACCACCACTGTCTCAGTGCTGCACTCTACATATTATAATGTTGATGGGTTTTATTTGATTAAGAGGCGATGGGCCCTTCTCATTAGGGATGTGGGTCAATTCCATTTTATCAATTCCAATTCCAATTCCAATTCCACCTCAATTCATTTTAGCAATTCCAATTCCAATTCCGTTTCCACATCAATCCATTTTATCAATTCCAATTCAAATTCCACCTTGACAAGTTCAGTTCCAATTCCAATTCAAATTCCATTTTATCAATTCCAAGTCCAATTTCAATTCCATACCAATATTTACTTGAGATCAACATTTTTATATTTTAACCCTTTAATGCACATGATTGGCCAAAAAAACCTAGATTTATCATCAGCAAATGTCCTTTTGAAGGATAAGAGAAGACTATTTTTTAAATTTAACAATGCAATGACTGGCTCAGTTATCGAATCAGTCATTCCATTGGTAAATTTTCAAAAATAGTCTCTTGGCATACATACGATCCTTCCTCATGACCAGTTTAGAAGATATTCTTGTCTGGCTTCTCTGTTAATATTTAAAACAATTAGAATAAAAATAGTTGCTGCCAATAGGTAGTTAAATCCTTCAGTCAAATTATTGTCCAAAAAGTCAACATTCAGCAGATCTTATTTTTAGTTAATTTGACTCAATTATAGCTTAATGCCAGGTTTTTCTGAGGAATATGACTAAAGGTTAATGCCATGTCTAATTATTATAGATAATGTAAACTTTACTATATAAATGTTTGCATAAAAGCATTAGAATATGTTGCAGTACTGAGTGAGAGTACTGAGCACATGTATGTAGAGTTTGAATAACACCTAGTCCAGGTGTATGTGTTTTAAAAGCTGAGATATTTCACAGAGGGGGTTGTTCAATGATTCCTTTGTTATGTAGGAGGGTATAATTGCAAGGCAATTATCTTGTAATGTACTGCTCTCTTCACTCATTTTATGCCATGCAGATGACACTTTACTGAACACTATTGCCAACATCTTGATGAATAATTTTAACACAGTTTGGTTATCGTGGTTCTGGCTTATATATTTGAGATCATTTTAACTAATTTGTATGATTTTAAAGACGGCATGATATCATAGAGAGGAAAACCTGTTTCCATGGAATGCAGAATGAAATAAGTTCAAGATCAGCAGCTTTGAATAAAGCAGGTACAAAGCTCACATAGGATAAAAGGCTTAATTAATCACTGGTCAGGGAGAATTGAGTTGCTTCAATAATGTATTACAGTTCATAGCATTTATCAGATCTTTATTTTGTCAATTCAGAGAGCGAGAGATTACTTTTGAAAATTTACCACTGAAATTACTGGCTCAGTTATCCAGCTAGCCACTCCACTGGTCAATTTTCAAAAATAGTCTTCCATTGGCCTGCCAATGGACATTTCTCAATCTCATTGGCGGTGTTTTGGCCGACTTAGGTGCTAAAGGGATAAGGGCTAACTTGCTCATCATTGAATTATCAGTATCTTAAATTCTTGTCTTCAAACCAAACATATAACTAAGCTGTTAAAATTAATTGTAATAGAAAGTGTTGCAGCCATAGGAGACAAAAGTATTCAATCAAATTTATTTTAAAATATTCAATAAATCATCTAATAACAGCTGGCATAATACATATTATCAACCTGCATATAGAATGAAATGTGGTAAATGGTATCATATAGATCATTTATGATGAAATGCATTAAGAGCATATAAAGATCAATGTATAATTTTGTACATTTTATAGCAACAATGTTCAGTAAATCTAGGACAAATATGACTGGAATTGATTGGAATTAAATTGGAATTTATCAATTCCGGTCAATTCAAATTATCAATTCCAAATCCAATTCCAATTCTGGTGTCTTAAAATTTATCAATTCCAATTCCAATTCCAATTCCAGAATTGACCCCTACCCTGCTTCTCAGGACCTAGTGCAGCACGTCTACGACCAAACAGAACAAAATAATCAAACGTTAGATGGCATAACAATCAAATAAAATTTGAATGGCGACAGAATTTAATGTGCATTTACATATCCTGATAGACTTTCACTTAAAAGTAATGTACCTGGCGTGGCGTCTGTTGTCAATTCTAAGTGCTGAGAGACAATAAGTTACCTGCACTAGTTACGTGCTATAAAATGATATTTCTACCCTGAAACATGATTTGTTACCACTTCTGAACAATGAAGAATGATATGTTGCCAATCCTGATCATTGCAACATGGGATTTTATAAATTTCATACAAGAGAGATGACCTTTGGCCAAACCTAACTCCTGAAAGATGCCATTTACCAATTGTGAGTGAAAAAAGTTGATCTATTGCCTATTCTAAGCACTGAAAGGCAATAATTTGCCGATTCTTAGGGCTGAAAAATTATATGTCTATCCTACAATATGATTTGTTACTACTTGTACACATTGAAGGATAATATGTTGCCAATCCTGACCATTGTAACATGGTATTTTACAAGTTTCATGCTATGAGAGACGAGCTTTTATCAAACCTAACCCCGGAAAGATGACATTTATCAATTGTGAGTGAGGAAAGAAGAGCTGTTGTCCATTCTAATAAATAAAAAACAATAATTTATCAATTCGTATTGTTGAACGAATTATATTTCTACCCTGAAACATGAATTCTTACCACTTCTGAACATTGAAGGATGATATGTTGCCAAACCTGACCATTGTAACGTGGCATTTTACACATTTTATACCATGACAGATGACCTTTTATAAAACCTAACTGCTAAAAGATGACATTTACCAATTGTGAGTGAGGAAAGCTGCTCTGGTGTCAATTCTAACCACTGAAAGACAATAATTTGACAATTCTTAATGCTGAAAAATTATATTTCTACTCTATGATTTGTTACTACTTGTGAACATTGAATGAACGTTGAAGGACGATATGTTGCCAATCCTGACCATTGTAATATGGTATTTTACAAATTCCATACCATGGAAGATGATCCTTTATAAAACTTAACCCCTGAAATATGACATTTACCAATTGTGACTGAGGAAAGTTGATCTATTGTCAATTATAATCACTGAAAGACAATAATTTACCAATTCTTAGTGATGAAAAAGTGCTGTAAAATTATATTTCTACTCTACAATATGATTTGTTACTACTTGTGAACATTGAAGGAACATTGAAGGATGATATGTTGCCAATCCTGACCATTGTAACATGGTATTTTACAAATTCCATACCATGAGAGATGACCTTTTATAAAACTAAATCCCTGAAAGATGATATTTACCAATTGTGAGTGAGGAAAGCTGCTCTGGTGTCAATTCTGAGCAGTGAAAGACAATAATTTGCCAATTCTTAGTGCTGCAAAATTATATTTCTAATCTGAAATATTATTTGTTACCAGTTCTGAACATTGAAGGATGATATGTTGCCAATCCTGGCCATTATAACATGGTATTTTACAAATTTCATACCATGAGAGATGACCTTTTATAAAACCTAACTGCTAAAAGATGACATTTACCAATTTTGAGTGAGGAAAGCTGCTCTGGTGTCAATTCTAACCACTGAAAGACAATAATTTACCAATTCTTAGTGCTGAACAATTAAATTTCTACTCTACAATATGATTTGTGCGATTGTTTGTGCTAGACACAAATGCTGTCACATACTATTGTTCTTATTCATTCAAAAAACATGTAGTCCTCGGTATGGGATCTGAACAAAACACACACACACACACACACCCACCCACCCACCCACCCACCCACCCACACACACACACACACACACACACACACACACACACAAACACACACACACACACACACACACACACACACACACACATGCTTTTTATTCATTCAGTAAAATATATGTTTTGTGTGTTTGGATACATTTTGCTTAACACAGATGTACTGTAAAAATCACAAAATTTTATTATCATATGGTTACACAGCGATATTGAGAGAGAATGTGATTGATTTCCATCAATCAATCATATTTTTTCCCCATAGTTTTCCATCTTCCCCTCTCTCTCTCTCTCGCATAGCTTACACAAAACGATTTATTTCATCATATCTTTCTGTATGCGCTTTAACTATCTGGAAATTTTTTACAAGATATTACCCTTTCTGGGTTTCTTTTTAGACGTTTCCTTATTCACCCATCTGTCGCTAACAGCAGTGATAGCACATGGAATTATAGCCTTTGCTACGCCTTTAGCCCTATATTTTAGAGAGGCACCAACATTGTTTCCTGCCATGACATATTCAGCCAAACCTAGGTCAGCGCTCAGGGCTTCACGTCCGATCGATTTACCTAATCCTTTCATCATCGGTAGCGCTGATCGAAATAGCCTCCCTAATACATTTCCAAGCCCATGACCTGTCTGATATCAAGTACCCATGAATACAGGCATCATACCTCCATGAATTAATGTCCATGGTGATATTTATACCGAGACATTGGGTTTTCAAGGTGTTTTTTTTCTTCTGGAAAAGGAGTTTTTTTGTTTTCTGTTGATGATGTCTAAAATATAGACACGCAACCATTGGAAAGGATCCGTCAGCGAATTTTATGTTATCTCCAACCTTGTCTGTGGGGAGAATGGAAATAGCCTCGACGTAGTTCTTCGATACTTGATGGTACTTTATGTTGGGAAATGCTCAATGACAAATATCTTTTCAACCTTCAGTAGATTCGATCGTAATAACTCTTAACAGCAGTGCAGCTATGTCACCTACTATACTGTGACTCACATCATCACAGTATATATACATCATACCAGGACCGCTTGAAGAGCCACCTCGATTATATGCCTGATATTATCTGTTGGTGTGGTCCCTTCTATAGTCTCCTTTCTATTTGACAACCCAAAGAGATTAGCTAAGGATTTAGGAAAATTGATCAAATAATTTCTCTTAATTATAACACCAATCATTTTCGCCCGATTGGGAAAATAGTTGAGTACAATGTTCTCTTTGAAAAATTCGCTTTTATTAATATTCGCATTTATAAGGTTTATGGCTGCCCTAATGGTGTAAAAACCAAGGGTTATGTAGAATGTGAGACTGTGTATGTTTGGGGTGGTTTCAGTCAAGGTGTAATCAAAGACGATGATATGTGTGAAAATGTATTGTCTGGTCGCTTGAATCTCAAATGGATAGAAATAAACCTCTTCTGTGAATGTCAACAGGTTCCAAGAATATATCACACTAGACAGAGCTGATGGTAACCTAGTTCAGTATTCAAAGACTTAATTATCAGGATAGAATGATATCAAACTGATATCAAAGGGAGAGTCACGTAAAATTGATCTTCAAACATCGTCAGGCTGATGTGTTTTTTTAAACTTTTTATACACGGACTTGGTAGAATGTACTCCAGACAACTGGATAACAAAGTAATCCAAATTCCAGTCTTATCTTCGTTATCTCTTTGAGTAAGCTTAACCAGACAAGTAATGATAACTATATATATATATATATATATATATATATATATATATATATATATATATAATGAGAATCTGAGCAATGTAAACGATTTCCTCTTTTGAGACACGTGCACCAATCACTCACCACATGATGCTCCATCTGCTCGCTCCCTTATCATTTTCTCCTGATATCTTTCTTCTCTGTATTTACAATATGCTTTTCAGAAATCCAAGGGTTAAATTTACTCAGATATCCTAGCCACTTTACAAAATATTCACACTGACCCTTGCGCTTATGACCACTTTTAATAATCTTTTCGATTTTGTACTCTTTATTATAATCAATTCCGCTAACCCTCTATAATTCTTCGTGTTAGAATGTCCCGACTATCTGCTCATCGTCATAGTCATTAAGAACATATAAGATTGGTTTGTGGTTGCTTTTGATTTGCTTAATCTTAAATATCTCTCGACTCCAGTGATCATGATACCCCTTCTCGAATGACATTCTGAGTTGAGATATACATACATGATCCCCGTTTTCAAACATGATTTATGTATTTTACCATTTCCAGTCATCCGACCTGGTGTACCCGTATAAATGTTTCGCCAAGCTAGATATTCTAGCTCGATCAGTCTCATTCGGGTACTGCTATGCAGTGTTATATGAATGCTTAGTATTCTTGTGGGTCATGTACCAATATATATGTTCTTTCAAAGTCTGCTGAAACGTCTCTATTATGGCTGCGTGTGGTTCATTTTGAGATGTTTAGAAATGTATACCATTTTCCTTGAGATAACTTTGAACTTCACTACCTGTGAATTCACCACCCTTATCTGTTTGAATAGCAGATGGCCGATGGTCAGTACATTTGAATATGTTTTTGAAACTGTTGAGAACTGACAGAGAAGTTTTATTTTGTAGATTTTCTATCCAGACATACTTGGCGAGGGTATCAATTTCACAGAGTAGATATCTAACATTGTCATTATCTTTTGGGAGCATACACATAGAGCACAAATCTGCATGCCAAAGCTCATCCATTGAGGAAACTCTAATAGCACGTCTACGGAACTTAAAGCTTCAGGGTTTGTGCAATGTGTACATGTCATAATGATGTAACCATGCTTCAATATAGGCATGTGATATATTTCCATTCAATGTGTGATAAAGCTAGCAGGGTTAGAAGGGTTAATAGATATTTGCTAATATAGCATTTTTATTCATATGTCTTTGTGACGTCATCGAGGATCACTCTTCTTTCTCTTCTTCTTCTTAGAACCACTGTCTACAGACAAACTCTCCCATCTAGGTGAAGCTGTCAAACCTCAGAATCGACTCCTCTTTTTCTTGACAATAGCATATGACCTGATGAGTGTGGTATCCCTACTAAGACTAGAGTTTCTGCTAAGTGAAGAGGAAGGAGACAATTCTTCTTCTTTCTCACCATATATATTCTTAATAATTCTCTCTTCACCAACTAGCTGCTTAGGAATGTTAAGCATTCGGAGAAGTTGATAAAACTCCATTGTTGCAGACCTATCACCACCGTCACTTTTTCGTCTTAATCCATGTGACACGACGTTTGTAACCAAATCAACGATATTGCTGTTAGGGTGATGTTTACCCTCGATGCTAACATCACCAAGTTCATTCATACGTACCAATACAGGTGATGACGATCGAAGAATATCCAGTAAACCTTGAGCCCTGGTTTTATAGCTCTTATATAGGTATGAGTTTTATGGTCTGCTCTAACATCCCTGGAGACAATCCTGATAAATGCACTAGTTTAATGTCCGGTGCTATCTGCCCAGTAGACACCATGTCTCCTCTGGATGCGGACCCCTAGTAAAAGTGATGGTATTTTGACAAGGTCTCTGAATACGTATTAGCCTTAGCATATTCACTCAGGTCTTGACGTGATAAAATCGAATTTATCTCAGCATCTAAGCCTACTGCCTTGCAAATCATAGGCTTGGTCTGCAATAGGGAAATCTTACTTTGTTCATTGAGGTTGTCCACTAAATCTTGAGAAATCAATGTCATTTTCCTGGCATGTTCCATGTTTCTCAGTAAAAAACATGAGTGTTCCTATAAGACACACGCACACAGTCTCCCAGAGAGCACCCTAGCTAACCTTTTATAAAATGCAAACCCTAAGGATATTCGATCGATGACAGGTTATTATTTTAGAAACGACTTGTGATGTCTCCACAGTCCACTTGGAAGGTGGTCTTTTGGAGAGGAGTGCTTTTTCAGGAAGTTGAGTAACCGTGTTCCATTCAGCTGAACAACTTCCCTATCAATGGCACTACACTTCCGAGCATGGCTGGTAATAATGCACCAAGAAAATCGCCACTCTGCAATGCTTTTCACCTTCAATAATCAGATAAACCTCCCCTCTTGGAAAGAAGACATAAATGTTTCTTATATTTCTTGAGTTTCCTATAAGATGTGTCTGACAGTTCTATATTGCCGCATACAACATTCAAAGAGGCCTCACATAAGCAGTTAATAAGATCTTTCGAGCATCCACGAATTACATCATACCATGTCTTAGGCGATGCTTTGGATAAGTATTTTAGCATCGGTAAATGTCTTGAAATTCTGTGAGAAGCCATCTCACTTTCAGATTTACGTCTTCTTAGGGATATAAATGTGACAAATTTCAGTAGGATGAACGCTTGTCCATAGGTGCAAATATTCTGGAGTTGTTTGTTTAATATCCATTAACATATGAGGTATCTGCGTAGCATTCTTATATGCTTTAATCAAATATTTACTATTTCCAGGATACATTTGTTGAGATAAAGAACGTATGGACGATGCATCTCTGGGATTTTTAAACAGAACAATATAATGAGAGTTAATTGAAATGTCTCTCTGACATCTGGATTTGTGAAATAGGTTTTGAACTATAAATATAATACTACAGTGGTGTGAACGACCTGTAAAAAGAGCAGACATTTGGCCAGCACGATCAGACTTGTCCATAAGACCATCTACAATCAATAGGTTTCTACGACTTTTGTCTAGTCAATCGAATCAAGTCCTTCTATAAAATCTACTCTTCCTCTCAAAGCATATATATGAAGCTTGCCACACACCATAGCACCAAACTATTTTTTCAGGTGGTGGGTTTATTGCAACTCCTTCAGAAATTAAACATTTTATAAGTTATGTCTTCCCACTTTGCATCGGAACTGTGACCAAAATAGTAAATGGATGCTGCAGTAAAACAGATATAGTCAAGATACCATTGTTGTTGTTCATTTCTTGTTCCCGAATATCAATTAATGCAAGAAATCGTTTTGGTTTTATGTTCTTCTAAGCATAAATTCTGTTGACAACTAAAATTGGAACAAATTTCATTGCCTATTTAACTGTCTGACTGCTGCAAGTCACTTGCTAATAATTTCAATAGACAATAACTATGAATCTGTTAAAATATTTTAAGAACATTTTGACTAAAGTTTGTTTAAAACATCAACCACATTCAGTCAAATAGTTTTCAAAATATTCGACATATCCAAAACTAAGCTATACTGACTGGAAAGTGGCATCTGCAAAAAAAATCCAGAAATCAAACAGTTAAAAGCAAATCAACACTCGACATTGCCTAAGCCTAATTGCATCCCTTATTTCTGTATCATTATCTATGTACTGCATACAGACATTCGGTTTTGTAACTCTCTAATAACTCTCCTTCCACTAAGAGTGTTGTATAATAGTGCATCTCACATCCCCGTTAGTTGTGCGTTATTTTTTTGCTGTGTGGATAAGGTGGTGGGTTGTCTCCATATCGCCTAATCCACGTGTGTGCACGTGTGTTTGTGTGTGTGTGTGTGCGTGTGTGTGTGCGTGTGTGTGTGCGTGCGTGCGTGCGTGCGTGCGTGCGTGCGTGCGTGCGTGCGTGCGTGCGTGCGTGTGTGTGTATGTGTATGTATTTGAGATCTAGTGAGTGAATAAGAAATAGATGAAACATTATGAAGATGATCAGCTGTGTGTGTGTGTGTGTGTGTGCGTGCGTGCGTGCGTGCGTGCGTGCGTGCGTGCGTGCGTGCGTGCGTGCGTGCGTGCGTGCGTGCGTGTGTGTGCGTGTGCATGTTTGCGTGCGTGCGAGCGTGCGTGCGTGCGTGCGTGCGTGTGTGTGTGTATGTGGTGTGCGCATGCATGTGTGAGTGTTAAGCAAGAGATTAGCTTTTTTCAGCTTTCAGTCCGAAGAAATCTGAATCTGAATCAAAATTTCCACACAAACCTATCCAGTTTTTTTCAGACACATTGGTTTCTAAATATTTCACAAACTTGTTTAAAACATAATACATTGAAACAGTCATTTCAGTGGTAAATTAAAAAAGAATTGTCTTCTCATCATATGAGGAAATTGATATTCCCAAGACGACAGAAATCTGATAGTATTTTGAAAACAAAAACTCTGTCATTGATAAAATAGTTCTAATATGGGGAAAGAGTAATTGTGAAAATATGTCAACACAAAAAATGACCAGCTATTATTTAAGAATTTATTGAATATAGACCACAGATATAATATACGTGGAGGTCTTATACAGTAGAATATATATGATATGATAAACCTATTTTAATGGAAACCTAACATATTTCTATTCAAACTATGACTATTATATTTATGCAAATATTATGATAATGCTAATGTTTATTAAATATTCAATATTTTTTATCCCGAAACTGATAAACAAGATGTATAAGTTCATCCCACCAACACGTTCTAGACATATGTAATAGATCCTCAGCATGATGATCCAGGATTGGAGAGCCTTTCAGAGATTATACAAATTCAAAGATGCCGATTCTCTGAGAGGCGACTTCGATATAAAGTCAAACGTTATCAACAATGTTAAGATACTAGTCAGCACCTAGCCAGGGATGCACACGTTCACTTCCATGACCAATCTGACCGCCAGTACATTCTTCCATTGCTATCCCATCTATTAGAACAGATAGCATTTCAGTATAGATCATTTTTATCTTCTTCTGCACATTCAAACTAGGACAATAGTGTCAATTTAGTTCATACCAAATCTCTATAAATGTCATTGGATGGTTACATAAGCGACAGCTTTTGAAGTTGTTACCATTCTTAGATTCACGTTTCTCATCTCCATCTTCTTTAGCAGGTAAACCACTACAGTTGAAATGAGGTCATTATAATCATATTCAGAGTCACTCAAATTAGGCTTGAGATAATCAAACCATTTTCGTTTAGTTCCACGATGTGGCAATGCGAAATGATCAAGCTGTTTATAACCCATTTCTCTGGTCAACAGTAGTGAAGGTCCTGTGTCACATATTCCAATCAAGCGTTCCTGTAGGAAATGAGTACTTAAATTCATGATCATATAATTTACTACGTCTTATAATCATGATGTCATCATTTTCTATGCTAATACTCAGAAAGTCATCAACTGTTTTAAAATACAAGTCACTTTGCTGATATCTCTCGTGTATTATCCATACAATAGCAGACCGTCGCTCAGGTTTAAATAAACAACGTAAATACATCCGACGGCCCGATCCTGCTGAGTTTCCAAATAATCCAATTGGTTCCTCACATACTTTATCACCTTTTAGATGGATTCCATTTTCACCAATATCGATTGTCTAGTAAGCATTTCTTATGGATAAAATATCATCAAATCTTTCCAATTGAGCTTGAACCATCTCGCTTCGTTTTCTTCTTCTTCTTAGGAGGAGGAGGAGGAGGAGGAGGAGGAGGAGGAGGAGGAGGAGGAGGAGGAGGAGGAGGACACCTAATCACGATGTTATCACCCTCTTAGGTAGCCTTGTTTATCAATAAAATCTTATCCGATAATGTTTCTAAGTCAGATGATGTAGCACCTAATTCCAGCGCAACTATAGTATCAGTTATGTTACTCTTAACATATCACATGTCTGAAATGCTCAAATGAATACCGTTACGTGTAGGATAGTACTCAGAGTCCAATTCTGGTTTCCAAAATCTTCAAATGTCAACACCTGGAAACTTATCACTTATAGATTTCTAGGTTCCATGAACTAATATTCTCTTGTAATCGCTAAATGATCCCTCACAATGTTCCTCCTATTCAGGTAAAAGCACACTAAAGTCATAAAAGGCACTTCCACTAATATAAATGCCACACTTAGCAGGATAACCGACAAGATGAAATTCTCTAAAGTCTACACATTTCTCACCATTTATCACCAATACTCTAAGATAACGATTATTAGATAATGTCAAATTAAAAAAAGAATTCTTCAGGTTTCTTTCAACTTTTCCGGCCATGTTGAATTTGTGTTTATATACATTTCAGAAAAATGTGGATGTATCCTTTTTTTCTCTATGCACAGTTCTCATATAAGCTATAAATTCAAAATTATCTCAACTTTCATTGAAAGTGTTAAAATACATAATCAGCATAATTCGAAATGGGTGGAGTACCTAGCTTCTGTAGGAAGGATGTGCAACAGCTTTCAAGGGAGTTTCCGGTCTGGAAGTGGGAACTTCCGGTTCCCGTTTATTGGATTTCTGGTCCCCATTTATCAAATTTCACCTACCTGTTTATCGACTGAATCAATCAGTAGCTCCCATTTATAAACACAGAAATCCCTGTTTATCGGCTCAGCTAATCAGAAGCTCCCATTTATCGAACACAATGGAAGTGGCATTTCCGGTCTTGAAGTGGCCATTTCTGGCCATTTCCGATCCAGACGTCGGCGTTTCCAGTCCGGGTGTGGGAGTTTCCGGTCCAGTAACGGATGTTTCCTGTCCAGAAGTGACGTTTCCGGTACCAGAAGAGAAGTTTCCAGTCCGGAAATGGGCCAGAAGTGGGAGTTTCCACTCCGGAATGTCCGTTTCTGGTCCAGAATTTCCGTTTCCGGGTCCTGTTGCCATATTTCCGGTTACCCGTTTCTAGGGTTTCCCGATCCCGTTTATAAACACATAAATACCCGTCTATCTGCTCAGCCAATCAGAAGCTCCCGTCTATCGAAGCCCAATAACTACTAGTAGTCTATACAAGTCTGAACAGGTGGGTTGGCGTTGTCTCAAAGACAGCTCTGTCAGAAACGTCCTAAGTTTAAAAGACAGACAGATCAAGTGAACAGCCGACAAACCGACTGACCACTCAACTGACCACATGGCCGCCCGCCCACCAACCCGCTTGTCTGGCTCAGAGTCGGAAATCTAGGACGCTAGGCCTTCCCTGGCTGTATCAGAAATGCGGAATACGGTCTCCGTGGTGATTTCGAGAAGTTATTGGTTTGATTGGCATCTATCGAGACAGATGGACACATGACTAATGAACATGAGGCTGGTAGCTCACATGACTGACCAGTTAATTGACCGTTTCAGTTTATCCATTCATCATATGACGTCTTACTCAATTACGTGACGTGTAGGATGACGTCATAATCAATGGCGTTGTGAATGACGTAGCTAAGTACGTTCGAACAAATAACGGGCTAAGCTCTGTTGTACGAATTGCATGTCTTTTCTATTTAATGAAAATTATGTTGCATATTTTGAAACCAATTTGACTGGGCACTGTTGCTATCATAGTTTCCAAATATTCAACAGCTTACCTGTATAGTTTTCTGGAAATTGATAGTCAGGGCGTTCTGGGATCAATCAATCCAAATACGGGAGAAGCGTGGGTGGATCTTAAAGGTGCATATTTACACCAGAATGCTTGAAAATAAAATTCTTAAAATTGTATACTTTTATAGGCTTAAATTGTGTGCCTATGTGTAATGAAACGAAATAAATCTTAACATATGATGATTTCATCACGTATAAATTAATATAATTTTTTAAGTTGCGAAATTGAAATAGAGGTAGCTTTCATTAAATATAGGCTCACAGTTTAAGCTTCTAAAAGTATACAATATAAACAATTTTATTTTGCTGTGAATATGCACCTTTAAGTAGGGACAGGCGGGGCATAGCTAAAACTGGAAAGGCTCATTAAGATGAATTTCACAATAAAATATCACCCATCATCTGAGGCGACATATTAAACATCATCCATCATCTGAGGCGACATATTAAACAGCATCCATCATCTGAGGCGACATATTAAACATCACCCATCATCTGAGGCGACATATTAAACATCATCCATCATCTGAGGCGACATATTAAACATCATCCATCATCTGAGGCGACATATTAAACATCATCCATCATCTGAGGCGACATATTAAACATCATCCATCATCTGATGCGACATATTAAACATCATCCATCATCTGAGGCGACATATTAAACATCATCCATCATCTGAGGCGACATATTAAACATCATCCATCATCTGATGCGACATATTAAACATCATCCATCATCTGATGCGACATATTAAACATCATCCATCATCTGAGGCGACATATTAAACATCATCCATCATCTGAGGCGACATATTAAACATCATCCATCATCTGATGCGACATATTAAACATCATCCATCTTCTGAGGCGACATATTAAACATCATCCATCATCTGAGGCGACATATTAAACATCATCCATCATCTGAGGCGACATATTAAACATCATCCATTATCTGAGGCGACATATTAAACATCATCCATCATCTGATGCAACATATTAAACATCATCCATCTTCTGAGGCGACATATTAAACATCATCCATCTTCTGAGGCGACATATTAAACATCATCCATTATCTGATGCGACATATTAAACATCATCCATCTTCTGATGCGACATATTAAACATCATCCATCATCTGATGCGACATATTAAACATCATCCATCATCTGATGCGACATATTAAACATCATCCATCATCTGAAGCGACATATTAAACATCATCCATCATCTGAGGCGACATATTAAACATTATCCATCATCTGATGCGACATATTAAACATCATCCATCATCTGAGGCGACATATTAAACATCACCCATCTTCTGAGGCGACATATTATACATCATCCATCATCTGAGGCGACATATTAAACATCATCCATCTTCTGATGCGACATATTAAACATCATCCATTATCTGATGCGACATATTAAACATCATCCATCATCTGAGGCGACATATTAAACATCATCCATCATCTGAGGCGACATATTACACATCATCCATTATCTGAGGCGACATATTAAACATCATCCATCATCTGATGCGACATATTAAACATCATCCATCATCTGATGCGACATATTAAACATGATCCATTATCTGATGCGACATATTAAACATCATCCATTATCTGAGGCGACATATTAAACATCATCCATCATCTGATGCGACATATTAAACATCATCCATCATCTGAGGCGACATATTAAACATCATCCATCATCTGAGGCGACATATTAAACATCATCCATCATCTGAGGCGACATATTAAACATCATCCATCATCTGATGCGACATATTAAACATCATCCATCATCTGAGGCGACATATTAAACATTATCCATCATCTGATGCGACATATTAAACATCATCCATCATCTGAGGCGACATATTAAACATCACCCATCTTCTGAGGCGACATATTATACATCATCCATCATCTGAGGCGACATATTAAACATCATCCATCATCTGATGCGACATATTAAACATCATCCATCATCTGTGGCGACATATTAAACATCATCCATTATCTGATGCGACATATTAAACATCATCCATCATCTGATGCGACATATTAAACATCATCCATCATCTGAGGCGACATATTAAACATCACCCATCTTCTGAGGCGACATATTATACATCATCCATCATCTGAGGCGACATATTAAACATCATCCATCATCTGATGCGACATATTAAACATCATCCATCATCTGTGGCGACATATTAAACATCATCCATTATCTGATGCGACATATTAAACATCATCCATCATCTGATGCGACATATTAAACATCATCCATTATCTGATGCGACATATTAAACATCATCCATTATCTGATGCGACATATTAAACATCATCCATCATCTGATGCGACATATTAAACATCATCCATTACCTGATGCGACATATTAAACATCATCCATTATCTGATGCGACATATTAAACATCATCCATCCTCTGATGCGACATATTAAACATCATCCATTATCTGATGCGACATATTAAACATCATCCATTATCTGAGGCGACATATTAAACACCATCCATCATCTGAGGCGACATATTAAACATCATCCATCATCTGAGGCGACATATTAAACATCATCCATTATCTGAGGCGACATATTAAACATCATCCATCATCTGATGCGACATATTAAACATCATCCATTATCTGATGCGACATATTAAACATCATCCATCATCTGAGGCGACATATTAAACATCATCCATTATCTGAGGCGACATATTAAACATCATCCATCATCTGATGCGACATATTAAACATCATCCATCATCTGATGCGACATATTAAACATGATCCATTATCTGATGCGACATATTAAACATCATCCATTATCTGAGGCGACATATTAAACATCATCCATCATCTGATGCGACATATTAAACATCATCCATCATCTGAGGCGACATATTAAACATCATCCATCATCTGAGGCGACATATTAAACACCATCCATCATCTGAGGCGACATATTAAACATCATCCATCATCTGATGCGACATATTAAACATCATCCATCATCTGAGGCGACATATTAAACATTATCCATCATCTGATGCGACATATTAAACATCATCCATCATCTGAGGCGACATATTAAACATCACCCATCTTCTGAGGCGACATATTATACATCATCCATCATCTGAGGCGACATATTAAACATCATCCATCATCTGATGCGACATATTAAACATCATCCATCATCTGTGGCGACATATTAAACATCATCCATTATCTGATGCGACATATTAAACATCATCCATCATCTGATGCGACATATTAAACATCATCCATTATCTGATGCGACATATTAAACATCATCCATTATCTGATGCGACATATTAAACATCATCCATCATCTGATGCGACATATTAAACATCATCCATTATCTGATGCGACATATTAAACATCATCCATTATCTGATGCGACATATTAAACATCATCCATCATCTGAGGCGACATATTAAACATCATCCATCATCTGATGCGACATATTAAACATCATCCATTATCTGATGCGACATATTAAACATCATCCATCCTCTGATGCGACATATTAAACATCATCCATTATCTGATGCGACATATTAAACATCATCCATCATCTGATGCGACATATTAAACATCATCCATTATCTGATGCGACATATTAAACATCATCCATTATCTGATGCAACATATTAAACATCATCCATCCTCTGATGCGACATATTAAACATCATCCATTATCTGATGCGACATATTAAACATCATCCATTATCTGATGCGACATATTAAACATCATCCATCATCTGAGGCGACATATTAAACATCATCCATCATCTGATGCGACATATTAAACATCATCCATTATCTGAGGCGACATATTAAACACCATCCATCATCTGAGGCGACATATTAAACATCATCCATCATCTGAGGCGACATATTAAACATCATCCATTATCTGAGGCGACATATTAAACATCATCCATCATCTGATGCGACATATTAAACATCATCCATTATCTGATGCGACATATTAAACATCATCCATCATCTGAGGCGACATATTAAACATCATCCATTATCTGAGGCGACATATTAAACATCATCCATCATCTGATGCGACATATTAAACATCATCCATCATCTGATGCGACATATTAAACATGATCCATTATCTGATGCGACATATTAAACATCATCCATTATCTGAGGCGACATATTAAACATCATCCATCATCTGATGCGACATATTAAACATCATCCATCATCTGAGGCGACATATTAAACATCATCCATCATCTGAGGCGACATATTAAACATCATCCATCATCTGAGGCGACATATTAAACATCATCCATCATCTGATGCGACATATTAAACATCATCCATCATCTGAGGCGACATATTAAACATTATCCATCATCTGATGCGACATATTAAACATCATCCATCATCTGAGGCGACATATTAAACATCACCCATCTTCTGAGGCGACATATTATACATCATCCATCATCTGAGGCGACATATTAAACATCATCCATCATCTGATGCGACATATTAAACATCATCCATCATCTGTGGCGACATATTAAACATCATCCATTATCTTATGCGACATATTAAACATCATCCATCATCTGATGCGACATATTAAACATCATCCATTATCTGATGCGACATATTAAACATCATCCATTATCTGATGCGACATATTAAACATCATCCATCATCTGATGCGACATATTAAACATCATCCATTATCTGATGCGACATATTAAACATCATCCATTATCTGATGCGACATATTAAACATCATCCATCATCTGAGGCGACATATTAAACATCATCCATCATCTGATGCGACATATTAAACATCATCCATTATCTGAGGCGACATATTAAACACCATCCATCATCTGAGGCGACATATTAAACATCATCCATCATCTAAGGCGACATATTAAACATCATCCATTATCTGAGGCGACATATTAAACATCATCCATCATCTGATGCGACATATTAAACATCATCCATTATCTGATGCGACATATTAAACATCATCCATCATCTGAGGCGACATATTAAACATCATCCATTATCTGAGGCGACATATTAAACATCATCCATCATCTGATGCGACATATTAAACATCATCCATCATCTGAGGCGACATATTAAACATCATCCATCATCTGAGGCGACATATTAAACACCATCCATCATCTGAGGCGACATATTAAACATCATCCATCATCTGATGCGACATATTAAACATCATCCATCATCTGAGGCGACATATTAAACATTATCCATCATCTGATGCGACATATTAAACATCATCCATCATCTGAGGCGACATATTAAACATCACCCATCTTCTGAGGCGACATATTATACATCATCCATCATCTGAGGCGACATATTAAACATCATCCATCATCTGATGCGACATATTAAACATCATCCATCATCTGTGGCGACATATTAAACATCATCCATTATCTGATGCGACATATTAAACATCATCCATCATCTGATGCGACATATTAAACATCATCCATTATCTGATGCGACATATTAAACATCATCCATTATCTGATGCGACATATTAAACATCATCCATCATCTGATGCGACATATTAAACATCATCCATTATCTGATGCGACATATTAAACATCATCCATTATCTGATGCGACATATTAAACATCATCCATCATCTGAGGCGACATATTAAACATCATCCATCATCTGATTCGACATATTAAACATCATCCATTATCTGATGCGACATATTAAACATCATCCATCCTCTGATGCGACATATTAAACATCATCCATTATCTGATGCGACATATTAAACATCATCCATCATCTGATGCGACATATTAAACATCATCCATTATCTGATGCGACATATTAAACATCATCCATTATCTGATGCAACATATTAAACATCATCCATCCTCTGATGCGACATATTAAACATCATCCATTATCTGATGCGACATATTAAACATCATCCATTATCTGATGCGACATATTAAACATCATCCATCATCTGAGGCGACATATTAAACATCATCCATCATCTGATGCGACATATTAAACATCATCCATTATCTGAGGCGACATATTAAACACCATCCATCATCTGAGGCGACATATTAAACATCATCCATCATCTGAGGCGACATATTAAACATCATCCATTATCTGAGGCGACATATTAAACATCATCCATCATCTGATGCGACATATTAAACATCATCCATTATCTGATGCGACATATTAAACATCATCCATCATCTGAGGCGACATATTAAACATCATCCATTATCTGAGGCGACATATTAAACATCATCCATCATCTGATGCGACATATTAAACATCATCCATCATCTGATGCGACATATTAAACATGATCCATTATCTGATGCGACATATTAAACATCATCCATCATCTGAGGCGACATATTAAACATCATCCATCATCTGATGCGACATATTAAACATCATCCATCATCTGAGGCGACATATTAAACATCATCCATCATCTGAGGCGACATATTAAACATCATCCATCATCTGATGCGACATATTAAACATCATCCATCATCTGAGGCGACATATTAAACATTATCCATCATCTGATGCGACATATTAAACATCATCCATCATCTGAGGCGACATATTAAACATCACCCATCTTCTGAGGCGACATATTATACATCATCCATCATCTGAGGCGACATATTAAACATCATCCATCATCTGATGCGACATATTAAACATCATCCATCATCTGTGGCGACATATTAAACATCATCCATTATCTTATGCGACATATTAAACATCATCCATCATCTGATGCGACATATTAAACATCATCCATTATCTGATGCGACATATTAAACATCATCCATTATCTGATGCGACATATTAAACATCATCCATCATCTGATGCGACATATTAAACATCATCCATTATCTGATGCGACATATTAAACATCATCCATTATCTGATGCGACATATTAAACATCATCCATCATCTGAGGCGACATATTAAACATCATCCATCATCTGATGCGACATATTAAACATCATCCATTATCTGAGGCGACATATTAAACACCATCCATCATCTGAGGCGACATATTAAACATCATCCATCATCTAAGGCGACATATTAAACATCATCCATTATCTGAGGCGACATATTAAACATCATCCATCATCTGATGCGACATATTAAACATCATCCATTATCTGATGCGACATATTAAACATCATCCATCATCTGAGGCGACATATTAAACATCATCCATTATCTGAGGCGACATATTAAACATCATCCATCATCTGATGCGACATATTAAACATCATCCATCATCTGAGGCGACATATTAAACATCATCCATCATCTGAGGCGACATATTAAACACCATCCATCATCTGAGGCGACATATTAAACATCATCCATCATCTGATGCGACATATTAAACATCATCCATCATCTGAGGCGACATATTAAACATTATCCATCATCTGATGCGACATATTAAACATCATCCATCATCTGAGGCGACATATTAAACATCACCCATCTTCTGAGGCGACATATTATACATCATCCATCATCTGAGGCGACATATTAAACATCATCCATCATCTGATGCGACATATTAAACATCATCCATCATCTGTGGCGACATATTAAACATCATCCATTATCTGATGCGACATATTAAACATCATCCATCATCTGATGCGACATATTAAACATCATCCATTATCTGATGCGACATATTAAACATCATCCATTATCTGATGCGACATATTAAACATCATCCATCATCTGATGCGACATATTAAACATCATCCATTATCTGATGCGACATATTAAACATCATCCATTATCTGATGCGACATATTAAACATCATCCATCATCTGAGGCGACATATTAAACATCATCCATCATCTGATTCGACATATTAAACATCATCCATTATCTGATGCGACATATTAAACATCATCCATCCTCTGATGCGACATATTAAACATCATCCATTATCTGATGCGACATATTAAACATCATCCATCATCTGATGCGACATATTAAACATCATCCATTATCTGATGCGACATATTAAACATCATCCATTATCTGATGCAACATATTAAACATCATCCATCCTCTGATGCGACATATTAAACATCATCCATTATCTGATGCGACATATTAAACATCATCCATTATCTGATGCGACATATTAAACATCATCCATCATCTGAGGCGACATATTAAACATCATCCATCATCTGATGCGACATATTAAACATCATCCATTATCTGATGCGACATATTAAACACCATCCATCATCTGAGGCGACATATTAAACATCATCCATCATCTGAGGCGACATATTAAACATCATCCATTATCTGAGGCGACATATTAAACATCATCCATCATCTGATGCGACATATTAAACATCATCCATTATCTGATGCGACATATTAAACATCATCCATCATCTGAGGCGACATATTAAACATCATCCATTATCTGAGGCGACATATTAAACATCATCCATCATCTGATGCGACATATTAAACATCATCCATCATCTGATGCGACATATTAAACATGATCCATTATCTGATGCGACATATTAAACATCATCCATTATCTGAGGCGACATATTAAACATCATCCATCATCTGATGCGACATATTAAACATGATCCATCATCTGAGGCGACATATTAAACATCATCCATCATCTGAGGCGACATATTAAACATCATCCATCATCTGAGGCGACATATTAAACATCATCCATCATCTGATGCGACATATTAAACATCATCCATCATCTGAGGCGACATATTAAACATTATCCATCATCTGATGCGACATATTAAACATCATCCATCATCTGAGGCGACATATTAAACATCACCCATCTTCTGAGGCGACATATTATACATCATCCATCATCTGAGGCGACATATTAAACATCATCCATCATCTGATGCGACATATTAAACATCATCCATCATCTGTGGCGACATATTAAACATCATCCATTATCTGATGCGACATATTAAACATCATCCATCATCTGATGCGACATATTAAACATCATCCATTATCTGATGCGACATATTAAACATCATCCATTATCTGATGCGACATATTAAACATCATCCATCATCTGATGCGACATATTAAACATCATCCATTATCTGATGCGACATATTAAACATCATCCATTATCTGATGCGACATATTAAACATCATCCATCATCTGAGGCGACATATTAAACATCATCCATCATCTGATGCGACATATTAAACATCATCCATTATCTGAGGCGACATATTAAACACCATCCATCATCTGAGGCGACATATTAAACATCATCCATCATCTGAGGCGACATATTAAACATCATCCATTATCTGAGGCGACATATTAAACATCATCCATCATCTGATGCGACATATTAAACATCATCCATTATCTGATGCGACATATTAAACATCATCCATCATCTGAGGCGACATATTAAACATCATCCATTATCTGAGGCGACATATTAAACATCATCCATTATCTGATGCGACATATTAAACATCATCCATCATCTGATGCGACATATTAAACATCATCCATTATCTGATGCGACATATTAAACATCATCCATCATGTGAGGCGACATATTAATCATCATCCATTATCTGAGGCGACATATTAAACATCATCCATCATCTGATGCGACATATTAAACATCATCCATCATCTGATGCGACATATTAAACATCATCCATCATCTGAGGCGACATATTAAACACCATCCATCATCTGAGGCGACATATTAAACACCATCCATCATCTGAGGCGACATATTAAACATCATCCATCATCTGAGGCGACATATTAAACATCATCCATCATCTGGTAAGCTGTTAAATATTTTGAAATAAACTAGTTTCAAAATATTCAACAGCATATTTATTAAATAGTAAAAACATACAATTCCCACAACAACACATAGTCCGTCATCAATTAAGCGTTCATGACGAGCATATCTACGCCAGTCGTGAAGTCATCGATTATGACGTCATCCTACACAACACCTAGTTGATTATGACGTCGCATGATGGATGGATAAATTGGAAAGGTCCATTCGATTGATCTAGCTTACAGAAGTGGAAAGATGGATTGGGAACGATGGTTTTTCAAAATCCCATATAGTAAGCAATGATTTGGTATAGGCTGGCAAAATAACCACTAAAATTAATAAATTCTCACGAGACTAAATCTCATGACAATAAACGCTGCACGGCGTTTGAATCGTTTTAACCAATTGAAACCTGCAGTCCGTGAACGTCAAATTCAAGCCAACTATACGCTAAAGTTGTTGAATATTTTGAAACTCTTTTAACCGTGAGCTAATGCTGACTATGAAAGCATCAGATCCCGGCCAAATTATTTTCAAAATATTCACCTAAAAAATTATTAAATTTTTAATTCATCGTAGACATACATATTCACACGCTTTCGTGATGGACGATTGCCATTCTCGTAATGGATCTACGTCCTTTTCATTGTGACGTCAGCCAACAAGTAACGTATTTGATGATGACGACAGATACTTGAGTGACAGACCAGATCCCTCCAAATTGGTAGGGCTAACGCCAAACCATTATTGTAAATTGTTTGATAAATCGTTAGCGCCAATACTGACCAATGATAGTGAGGTATGGGGTTTCCACACAGGTTATGGCGTTGAAAAATGTCATCTAGGATATTGCAAACAAGAATTAAAAATTCACGCCAAATTTTATGGTTTATGGGGAGTGGGGGAAGGGTAGTTTGATGAGGGAAATAACAATGATAAAATATTGGTTTAAGATCCTAGATTTTAATAACAACACAAAAGCAAAATGAGTTTATGCAATGACTGTGTAACAGATAATAATTGTAAAAACTGGATTGGTAGGATTAGACACTTACTAGGTCGAATAGGATTTAATTATGTATGGGAATCACAATGCGAGAGTGTTGAAAGGGTCGCTTTTCTTTTCTTACACACGCAAAGGTCACTGGATATTTTTCTGCAGGAGTGGAGAGGGGACATTTAGAAAATAGTACCAACTGTCGTCTATGGAAATATATTTCTATTGATCTAGCATATATAAATGTTTTTTCTGTGATGATGTCGAGGACGTGTATCACTTTATTATTTTGTGTCCTGTATACTCAGATCTTCGAAAAAATATATTAAAACGTATTACTGGAAACATCTAAGAATCGAAAAATTTACAGAATTGTTAAATTAAAAAATGGGACACTTTTAAAGAAACTGGTCAGTTTTATTTACAGCGCACTCCAGAAACGTGAACATGTCATACAATGAGCATTCTCTCCACAAAATAAATTGGTAATGGATGGGGATTGATTAATAATGATAATGATGGTAAAACGACGACGGCGACGACGAAGTGGTCAAGACACGGGAGGGGTTGATGCAGACGCAATAATGGCTCGCTAATCCCGTATTCCCCTCAAACTTTTCGTTACAAGTTATGAGGAGGTTAACAGTTCAGATGTATCTAAATACACTGTAATGGAGCCATATTGAATGTGCGGGGAGAGCCGGATCGATGGAGTCTGGGTCTCAGTTCTCATTTCTCTTTCGTTTCTCTTTTGCCCAAGAAACGAGAAAAGAAGACCTAGTGGAAGCACTATTGTGCTACGAGAAATGTTTTGGGGTGGAGTAGGGGTGGGGCAAATGATGACGATAATAATGAAATTGATGATGATAATAATAATGGTGACAATGTGAGGATAATATTATCGATGGAAATCGGATGAATTCATAATCTGACAATAATTGAAAAAAATAACAAATATTTAATTTTGTAATTTTATGTATATTAGTATTGATTAATATTAGCATGTTACTGTCAAACAGTTACGACGCTGATGTAATGGAGGGAGTATATCTGTAACTCAAGTTTATGACGTCATAAGTAGAGGTGAGGCGAGCTGGTTGCTTTTTTCACACCTTTCTCTTTTGACCTTTTCCTTTGATCTGTGCCGCCACTGTTGAGGCGAGCTGGCCACCTTTTTGACACCTTTTCCCTTTGATCTCTACCGCCTTGGCAATTAGCCAATCAAGGAAAAGCGCCCAGCTCTCCATCATTCTGATTGGATGTAATTGTAGAGGATGTCCATAAGACCTTCTCCTTCATTAAATCACGTGACTCCTGTCATCCAATGAGGTGAGCTTAAGGGTATTTAGCATAATGATTGACAAGGGTTAATGAGGGTAAATAAGGATGATTGACAGGTTACATGTCTGGCCTCATCTTTTCCTGGGAACTCGTTTATTCATGAAACCCCACCCCCTCGTTAAATCAAGTGACTCATGGCCTCTCATGAGATGAGCTTACGGGTAATGATTGACAAGGGTTAATGAGTGTAATTAAGCGACAATCTCATGGAGCCATGTCAAATGCACAAGGGTTAATGTATTGCATAATGATTATTGACCGGTTGCATGTCTGGACTCATCTTTTCCTGGGAACTCGTTCAGTCCCCAAGCCCACCCCTTGTTAAATCACATGCCTCCAGCCATCCGATGAGGTGAGCTTAAGGGTAATTAGCATAATGATTGACAAGGGTAATGCATAGCATAAGTATGATTGACAGGTTACATGACTCCTGTCATCCAATGAGGTGAGCTTAAGGGTAATTAACTTAATGTTTGACAAGGGTTAATGAGGCCGTTCAAGAATGATTGACAGGTTGCATGTCTGGACATGTCTTTTCCTGGAAACTTGTTCAATCACGAAACCCCCACCCCCTCATTAAATCATGTGTCTCCTGGTATCCAATGATGTGAGCTTAAGGGTACTTAGCATAATGACTGACAAGGGTCAATTCACAGGGAAAGGTTGATTTACAGGATACATGCCTGGACTCGTCTTTTTCTGACTCTGGGAACTAATTCAATCATGGGAGAGATTAATTCTAAATGGTCTAGCTATAGCGTAAGGACAATTGTGGAAGACGACTCTGTTAGTCTAATGGATTGATCATTAAACTTATGAAATTTGGCGTTTTATTAACCGTGACAATGCACAAGGTTTGATATATCATGTAAGGGAAATGGGTTGGTTATTACTCCACAGATTACAATTAACCAGTCGATCTTTAAAACAACTCCAGCCGAGTGTAACGATCGTCAGAGTCGTACATAGTTCAGCGAATCAGTTTTCAATCGTGTGAGATTAGTAGCAACAATCGATTACATTTTAACTGGCTCGAGCAGCCACGCAACATTGGGAAAAGATACCAGTCGAAGTTGACTCGGGTTTGAATGGGTTATAGACGATGATTCTTTCAGTTTTCAATGTATTATATGTTTATGCATATGAGATACACCATTATAAAACGCATTTCTTATCTACTTCCATTAGAACACAAATAAAATCTGTTTAGTCCAATATCAACCCGTCAAATTATTCAACAGCTTACACTTAGAATTTTCTGGAAATTTCTAACCAAAGCGTTCAGAGATCGTTCGATCCCAACACGATTGAGGCGTGGGTGGAGTTTAGTGAGAGATGGGCGGGGCATGGCTAATAATGGAAAGGTTTATTAGCATACTGTCGGTAATCGGATATTCCGTTATAATCGCTTAATAGACCGTCAAGTTGTACGAATGTATGTCTTTACTATTTAATAAACATTATGCAAAATCCTTTGAAAGTAAATTGGCTGGGAGTTGTTGCCACCATAAGGAGTAACATCGCCCAGTCAAATTAGTTTCAAAATATTCAGCAGCTTAAACTTATGGTTTTCTGGAAATCGCTAGGCACACGTATTACAGATATTAAAAATTGGCATTATCGCTAACCTAGTTTAAAAAAGATTGAATTAAAACTCGCTGGTTACTATAAGGATCCGTACATTCCACTCATGACGAAAAACCGTATTGATGTGTAGACGATTATCACATTCATCCAAGGCAATATTGGCAACAGTTGGGATAGTTTCTCTATTCGTTAACGCCCCCCCCCCCCCCCCCCCTTCACCCACAAACCACCCCGACCATTGTCATGAATTGAATTTAATTATAGATAGGTAATTAGCCATCTGCGTCATTGGGTTAGTTCATTAACTTTATTTTTCGACAACATTGCCTGTTTACAGTCCAGCTCAGCGTTACGTTAATATGTCTATAAACGTGAACAGAAAACATTTTAGTAAGAACTGTTCTCTTCTGTATTTTGGGCGTAATTTGATTTGAAGACAATTACTGCCTTAGGCCACAATGTCTTTCAATCCAGTTATGTTCAAACTATTCGACAGTACATTTTATTTTGGTTTGTAAACGTGTTTGATTATTTCTGTGATGGGCTGCGCTCTAAATGTATTCCTAAACCGGATATAAAGCAAGCGTTATCGATTTTTCTTACAGAGTTTTAAGTTTGGTCATTAGCCATGTGGGTTGTGTGTACACCTCGAGTCTAAACTAATTCAATTCAAGTTTATTTGGATAACTTCTTTGAAGTACACAAATATATAAATTAATGTATAAATGATAAACATACTTAGTTACAGATACGCAAAGTATTTTAATTGAATTGAATTATACAGTTACAACAGCTGTAGACTGTTCAGAGGTGTGGGACTGGGGTCGGATCATGCACAACAATGGAGAAAATGTTGGGGCTGGGGCTGGGGTGGGGGTGGTGGGGGTGCTGGGGTGCGGGGGGATGTGCACATGTTTGGGTGCGTACGTGCATACGTGTGTGGGTGCGTGTGTTAGTAGTCCGTGGTGACGTTATAATGTTATTGGATTCAGCATATTACATAGGCTAAGCATATGGGTTCTGTTACTAGCATAAACAAATAGTCAATGTTCTAGAGATCCATGTGTCTAAAGATAGATTGAAACGTTGGCATGCATATGCTTGCTTTTGAAAGTAAATTGGCTGGGCATTGTTGCTGGCGTGCTTGCGGGAGTGCGTGTGTGCGTGCGAGTGTGCATGCATGCATGCGCGCACGTGTTTGTGTGTTAGTAGGATGTTGTGCCATTACGATCACCATCAATACTTATACTGTTATTGGATTACGCATACTACATAGGATAAACAGTTTCTGTTACTAGCATAAACAAATAGTCAATGTTTCAGAGATTCATGAGTCTACAGGTAGACTGATACATCTGTATGCATATGCATGCTTTCGAAAGTAAATTGACTGGACGTTGTTGCGTGCATGCTTGCAGGCTTGTGGGTGTGCATGTGAGCTTGCAGGCATGCATACATGCATACAGACAGGTGTGCATGCGTGTGTATGGACAGGTGTGCATGCGTGCATACATACATGCGGGCGCGCATGTGTGTGTGCATGTGTGCGTGTGCGCATGCATGCGTGCGTGCGTGCATGCGCGCAGACACGGGAGAGAAAGACGATAGGTAGACGAAGTATGTGGAAGTTCTGAACTCCCTTGTTAGTAATTTTCAGGAAACTATAAGTGTAAGCTGTTGAATATTTTGAATCTAATTTGACTGGCCGATGTCACTGCTTATAGCAGCAACTTGATGAGCGATGATAGTGGAATATCCGATTGCTCACAACGTGCTAATAGACCTTTCCATTTTTAGCAATGCCTCGCCCCGCCCATCTCTAGGTAATCTTTACCCACACCTCGATAACGTTGGGACCAATCGATCACTGAACTCCATGGCTAGCAATTTCCAGAACACTATAAGTGTAAGCTAGTGAATATTTCGAAACTAATTTGACTGGTTAATGTTGGTTTAAACGGATTTTGTTTGTTTTCTAGTGTAAGTAGATAAGAAATGCGTTTTATAATGGTGTATCTCATTGACCATTTAGAATTAATCTCTCCCATGATTGAATGAGTTCCCAGTGTCAGAAAAAGACGAGTCCAGACATGTAGCCTGTCAATCATCTTTGCACTATGCATTAAAAGGGTAAAAAGGCGATTAGCTCGCCTCAAAAGTGGCGGCACAGATCAAAGGAAAAGACCAAAAGAGAAAGGTGTAAAAAAGCGACCAGCTCGCCTCACCTCTACTGTCATACACAATTACGGCACGAGTAGGCTGACGCCACAGTGCATAGTGTAGTATCTAGCTCCGTCACAGTTTACAATTTTAATAAACTTCTGTGTGTTTAGTGGCTGTTTAACTGAGGGTTGTTGCTGCCATAAGTATCCGATCAAATTGGTTGCAAAGTATTCATAGGCGTTCCGGTAGGCCTCTAGCTACCTGAAATTAGGGTTCTAGGAATACAGGGTTCGAGCAAGGTCAATAGCTCCCAGCCCATGCAGAGCGTGGGCGGAGCTGGGCTAGAGATGGTGTGGTATAACTTGAAATGGATCACTCAATTGATGAAAATAATGACAACAATTTCTATGAAAATGATGGAAATTAGGAAATGACGATAATTGCCGATGCGGATAACCATCAATATTTTATGAAAAATGTATTTATTAATGTTGTTCATATATTATATTAATGGAAAACTGTTATCCGCCATGCAATTGAATGTCAAGTAGACCAAAGTGGAATAAAGTCAATCATTCTATTAAAAAAAATTGATCAACATTTGCCTAGCGTAGAATAATACAGAACTTGGTGTATGCCTACATAATAAAGTGAAGGCGTCAGCTGTAATTAATTATTTTCCATAATACACTAATTAAAGGTACATATTTACGCCAGAATGCTTGTAAATAAAATTGTTAATAGTGTACAGTTTTAGAAGCTTAAATGATGTGCCTAGATCTAATGAAACGAGATAAATCTTAACATATAATGATATATATATATATCTGACCCTTAGTTCTCCGTGTACCCAATCCTGCAGCTTTCAGATTGGTACGTAGCATATTTAGCATGTTTGTGCAGAGACATCCTGTCTAAGGTTTGTATGGTTTGTCTCCGAGTACATCAAGTTCCAAGGCGTTCTGCGCAGGTGGCTCCAGTGATTTTGCCGACATTCATGAGAATGGGACTGTAATGGACATGGTGTATAATGTGTCATTGGACATTATATAGTTCGGCCAGTGGTGTTGGATAATAGTATGAAGTTGGATGCGGTGGCAGGTATTAAGCTTATCTATAATTGCTTTAGTACAGTATCATGTGTAAATGGCTTGTGTTAACGCCTCGTGTGTTAACGCCTCGTGCGTAAACAGCGCTCCACATCGCTAACAAAGCTATCAATTAACCTTTCAACGATCAAGAATATTCAAGACAATTTAAATCTTTTCTCAGGTAATGGCCATTTGCAGGCGAAAAGAACACTATTTGCAACTGGAGTTAATTTTTACATTTTTGTTTGACCGCAAATGGATATTTCTGAAGACCAGTGCACTTTTGGGCGGCTTGGCCATTATTTCCCGGGTGAATGGGAAAGAAAACCAGCACTTTTCCATAGTCAGTATTCATTCATAAGCCAAGAGAACACTGTTTTTGAAAATGTACCACTGTAATGACTTGCTCGATAACAGAGGCAGTCATTCTAGTAGTAAATGTTCAGATATAGCCTTCTTTTGGTTTGAGAAATTGACATTCCTCACGATCACTACAGATGCCGTTTTTTGGCTGACCTACCATTAAGGGGATAATATGACACAGCAGGGTTTAAGGAAGGGCATTTCATGGTCAGGTGAACTTTGATCCGCGGATCCACAGTTTTAAAAAAGACGTGAAGGCTCTGTGTGGACTCCTGTGATGTAAAGTGCAGCAATGTCGGAGGAGCGTCTTCGGCACCACACAGAGAGATTCCTTTATCGTTGACTTCGCTTGCCTCTTCGCCCCTTTCCTATTGTCGAAATATAAATGTCCCGTTGGCACTAATTACTGATGATTTCTTTGTCATGAGGATGTGCATAGCGCTTTATATCTGTAGATTAAAAAACCCCAATGTTGTCACTCCAGCAAACCAGACTGTGGTGTCATAATAACATAATCTTAAAGTCATATTCTGGATTTTCTCCAATTCGTTTAAAACACAAATATCTACACACATTGGCCAAATCTAGTCACCACTAACTGCATTTTGTGCAGATAAAATGTATAATATATGTTGTAGAATAGGAATAAATGGATTAGCGTTCATGTTAATGATGCAATCGCTATTTAATATGATATTATATGTAAGTTCAAGACACAATATCTGTTTAGTCCAGCTAAGGACATCACTGTCAATATATAAACGCTGCGTTAAAATGAAACAAAACATGGCGATAACTGTAAGTGATCTACATTTTCGGGATTTACACTTACAGTAGACTATCTGAGGGTGTATAATTGTCATATAGCTCTTAACGCCATGCTCAGCTTAGCACAGGTATGTCTGGCGATGATGCACGCGCTATTGATATTATGTATCATAAACATCGCTGGCTTACGAATGTGACACATTTTAAGAACAGTGAACATTTGTAGATTGCCAAAATCTCTCCCAATCAAGCATCTGCGTTTATAATGCTGAAGAACCGAGTCAATATTCAGACCAAAGATAATCAGTATGGATCTGCCTATAAGCTGACATAATCTATATGTTGTTTCAATGTCCTATGGCAAAAGCAGCAACAGTACACAGTCGAATTAGTTTCCAAATATTCAACAGCTTACCTGCATAGTTTTCTGGAAATTGATAGTCAGGGAGTTCAGGGATCGATCGATCCCAACACGAGCGAGGTGTGGATGGGGCTTAGCTAGAGATGTGCGGGGCATAGATAAAACTGGAAAGGTCCATTATGAGCACAGATTGTTTAAGACGAACACAAAACATGATACCCTACAGGTAATCAATCGGTCTGCCATTGTCAGTGGCTCGTGATTCTAGAACATTCCAGTAGGAAATTCACCTCCTCAGTACACGTGGATACTGTGTCCCATATTTTATGATTCTACAGACAGAGCTAGCCAATGCAGCAGTGCGTAATACCTTGGAATTTGGTAGAGTTTATGTACCTCAATTTCTGAAGAAGTCTGTATATGGTGTATTTTGTGGCTGACAATGTAGATGTAGCGACCCAATAACCAATTTGGCCCGCTTGTAAACGGGGCAGGAGCGTTTGTAAACGGCGCAGACCCATATACAAATTTGTTATCGGCACACCTGTTTGTAAGCGCCGGAGACACATGTACCAATTTGTTATCGGCACGCCCGTTTGTAAACGGTGCAGGCCCATATACCAATTGATTATCGGCGCTCCCGTTTGTAAACGGTGCAGGCCCATATACCAATTGGTTATCGGCACGCCTGTATGTTAATGGCGCATGGCCCATATACCAATTGGTTATCATGGGCCCGTTTGTAAACTGCGCACTTCCCATATGACAATGTCAAACTTGCGCCAATAGGCAATCCATTTATTAACTCCGTCTTACTCATCATTTCAGCAATCCTTTCAGCTGTTCAAGCACGTCTCCCCGTATGCGCGTGTTGCTAATTTACTTGTTCGTCGGTCAATCCGTCTGTCCATTCATTCACTCGTTCCTTCAGTCAATAATTATGCATGCACAAGACAAAGAATGAGGGCGTATATGATTGTGTATACATCAGCAAATGCGGGCCAATTGAATTGATTCAAGTCGCTGATTAATCCATTGTTTTGGATAGCGTAAAGTATGTCTGTATCAAAGTGATTAATTAGAATAACGCATGGATCAAGTAAGGTGACTAACATTGAGTAGAATTCGCGTGAATTGGATACATTCATAAACACTTTAAATAATGCTCACATTTATTAAAGAAATTTTCAATCTTCTCATAGAAAATATCCATTTGCTGATCAAGAGATTATTTTATGCACACTTTGAAAACCGCACTTTCATTCCTACAATGTGCGCGTCACACCTCGTTCAGTTATTGCCCACGCATGTTATGCACAGATTCAGTGAACGACCACCACCTTGTTCTTCTTTCAGTAAGACATATCAAATAAACTACCCCAGTGACTGAAAATTAATTACTGATCTGTGACGGTAGGGCTAGAAATCACAATTCGTTTACAACTACGCGCATTTCATATTGGCGCAAGTTTGATATTGACACATGGGCAGCGCGCCGTTTACAAACGGGCACGCCGATAACAAATTGTTATATGGGTTGCGCCGTTTATAAACGGGCACGCCGATAAGGCATTGTCATATGGGTCTGCACCGTTTACAAACGGACGCGCCAATAAAAAATTGTCATATGGGTTGTGCCGTTTACAAACGGGCACACCGATAACAAATTGTTATATGGGTTGCGCCGTTTACAGACGGACACGCCGATAACACATTCTCATATGGGTCTGCACCGTTTACAAACGGACGCGCCGATAACAAATTGTCATAGGGGTTGCGCCGTTTACAGACGGACACCCCGATAACAAATTGTCATATGGGTCTGCACCGTTTACAAACGGGCACGCCGATAACAAATTGTCATATGGGTCTGCGCCGTTTACAAACGGGCACGCCAATAACAAATTGGTATATGGCCCTGCGCCGTTTGCAAATGGACCAAATTGGTTATTAACGCGTTACATAGATATTACCTCCATGGCACAATAGCAGCTGTTTAATGTGCTTGCCCAGATTATCATTCCACTGCCACTCAATGATGATAATAGTTTTGCAGTTATTCCGTATAACACCCCATTGCTGCCATATGCGAAGCCTAGCCCATCAAACAACAAAGCAGCAGGTATGAACACATTTACAATCATCAATGATGGAGTTCCTCTAATCGCTTCTCTGACTACACTTGTGTAGTTACTAGTCACATCAATGTCAGTGAAGAACAATATGACCAAGATCTCTGAATGACCTTTACATTTCTAGCCATGCCCCGCCCATCTCTAGTTAATCTCCACCCACACCTTGCTCGTGTTGAGATCACTCGGGCGATCTCTGAACTCCCTGACTATCAATTTCCAGAAAACTATACAGGTAAGCTATTGGATATTTTTGAATTTGAGTGGGCGCTATGGCAGCAACAGTGCCCAGTCAAATTAATTTCAAAATATTCAACAGCATGTTTATTAAACAGTAGAGACATGCAATTCGTACAACGTGTCAGACTATTAAGAGTTAAAGCCGGGCCAAATAAAATCCTTTATGACGCAATGATTATGACGTCATCTTACACGCCACGTAGCTGATTATGGCGTCCTATGACATCAAAAGACCGGTGTTGGTGATTTTCCGTTACTACTACAGTTCGCCTATGGATGGTTAACAATACTGACTGATATGTTGGAGGTACACAAGCTGAATGTCTAGTGTTATGAAAAGGTTATCCTACAGTGATTACTCTTGATACCGCCCTTTGCGAAAGACTATACAGCTGCCTATTGCAAGTACACGCTTTCGGGGCCAAAATAGGGGGCTCCTTGCGATAGGTAGAGATATGATCGTGTACTTGTGGCGGCTGTCTTTCTCTTTAATCAGACGGCGGCGTCATTACTGGCCACCACCTTACTCATTGTATAACCTCTTCAATATTTTTATCGTAATAGTGACATCTTAAGTCAGTATTAGTCATCATCCCGTTCTAATTCGCAACAAAATAATAGGTCTATATTGGTCCTCAACCTCAGTCGTGTTTTGCTTATCTCTCAATGCCCATCTGGGAACGTAACTCGGCTCCGGTGGCCATCGTGTCACACACTCCCTTGGACCACTCCGAACGCACTTGCTAAGGTGGCCTGGGTGAACATTTTCTTCCAGTTTTGGCTCCATCGGATTTACTTTATCGGAACAACATAAATACAGTTATTCATTCAATGCGTCCTAGTATTTACGTGTTTTTATTTATATTAGCACTTGTGCGTGCAGGTAGTGGTGGCAATCTTGAATGCATCATAAGTTTTTGAAATTTTCGATACTCTTCAAAACACGTTAAAGAGAACACATGTCTTTTATACTGAAATATAATGGTCAAACAGATGGTCTAAAATACCTTATATATTAATAGTCCGGGAGCCAATTTTCAAAAGGGGTCTAGAAGAATGGTTTCGTAACACACCCAGTATTCAGAAGGTTTGTCTCTATATTATGCTAGACCGATGTCTTGGTTATATTCTGAGCCGTGTTGTACAAGAAAATTGTGGTATCACTAACCCGTGAGAAGCCCATTTACAATAGGTGTTGAATGTAGTTTTCAGACAATTTTCACAATGGTAGATTTTTCACAAACTTAAGCGCATGTTATATCAATACAATCTTAACCAAAATGGGAAGGAGTGATCCTATATCGCAGATTTATACATAATCAACCTCGTTTAAGACACCCGTATGTTGCTTTGTACATATTGGGACACTTAGGTCTTCTTGTGACTAGCAATACCTTAGCTACAACAATGCCCATGTTTTCTACATTTTTCATAATTAAACTTTTAACTGACATGCAGTGCATGTCTACACAAGCTGGCAGGACATATTTATCACGTGAACAAATGAGAGAATGTTACTCATCCGTGTCAGAGTCATCTTCGACAATTGTATGCTGAACATTGTCACACATTTCACCTCCCATACAAAGGCATGCTTCAGTGCAGAGTAGATTGTTAGCCTTGCATTGACAGAGATCTGTTCTTTTGCAGGCAGACTTTTGACATCTACATGATGTGAGTTCAATTAATCCAAATGGAGCAGGATCCTTTGATATTAGAACAGGCTTGAGTAGACCATCCACTATACTCCAGCCATGTCCATTTGGAGATGGAAGATTCTGAACAGCTTGCAATGAACGTCTCCAAACAAGAGCTTGAAAATTGGCCCTTTCGGTGTGATGCTTTAGACTATTCGATGTAGGTGGAAGATTTCTTTGTCTCTTTTGACAAAAGAGCCAATAACGAGTTTCATCAGCTGTCTTTCCCACATCCCTGGTGGTATACAACTCACAGACAAATTTCTCACATAGAATTGCAGTATTCGGTGATAAGTCAACATGTTCGCCGAGTTGGGCTAAGCTAAGCTGATGACATTCAGATGACTTTAAGAGATTGAATGATTTTCTCTTAGCGACTCCAAATAATGCACTAGTGCTATCACAACCTGTAAGAGAATGAAACCCAGGCAAAGACAGACAGATAGCTGGGCCCAGTACTTGAGCAACTGTATGTATTGGTATGTATCGCAATTTCTCCTTTGTGCCCGTACGGAACCATAGTTCAGAACAGTGAAGCGAACGATACGTATATATACTAAGTACTGCCACGTCTGTATCAGGAGACTGTATAACAACACGCATGTGGTCTTTTGAAGCGTGTAGCGCGTGCAACATCATACGCGTATCTGCTTCCTCGTGATCTGATCGAAGTTCTTCCAAATACGACGAATTGTTCGCTGAAATGACAACAACATCCATTCCATCGTTAAAGCCACCAGCAATAATGACGCAATTGTCGGCAGATAGCATATTTGGACCAGTATCACGCCACCGCTTGCTGAGAAATGCAACCAGGTTACTTTTGTTGCTTGGATTGCTGATGTACTTGGCCCATTGCTTTGGAACGGGAGTATTTTCTCCAGCAATCTTTACTTCCAATGCTGTTGATGACCCACGTTTTAGCCGCTCTTCCGCTTTAAGAGATTCCAGTCTATCATATCTGTCAAAAACTATATCTACTCTGTTGCAGTCTTCTTGATTCAGTGGAACTGTAAAGATGTGCCAGTATTTATCAACCAATTCTCCAAATGTAGACGTACCTCCAGTTTTAACCATTTGCACAATTGCCATGCCATCTACTACATAAGCTGTTGCGCCTGTCTTGTCAACAGGTGGAAGCCGTCCATCAACATTTACTTCCTTTTCTAGTTCACTTAACAAAACACTTTTCACATTCTTTCTTAGAGTCCCATCCGTATGTGACAATGATAGTGGAACAGCAGACAGTTCATACGTCATCACTAGTTTTAAATCAACATCTCTGGACCTTGCGGCAATAATTAATCGACCAAATAGTTCGCGGTCAGATCTCACATTGTGAATTTTTTCGTCATTTGTTTTGAGTTTTTTCTTCTGTGCTAAGCTGGCAAATGTTTTAAGTTTTAAGTGTGGCAACGTGTCCCAAAAGCTTCTCGTGTTAGTGTCCAGCCGCTCCTGAACAAAATTGTCCATAATCTCCTTACCAATGTCACAGGCGGAAACAAGTCTCTTGGCGATTTCACTAGGCAATACCACGCCAGTTACAATGTTTACAAGCGGAAGACACTCGCTGTCTTCGTTTCCCGCAATATTAAAGGGATTGGTCATTATATCTGATGAGAACATCGAAAGTATCTTCTGCACATCGGTTTCATCCCTGTTCATTCGATTAGTCCCCATTTCCTTATGTACTCCAAACATGTGACTATCTTGTAACCCACACATTTGCTTTGTGACCGTTGTTATGGCTGCCCTCTCGTGGCTAGTTAAAAACCACCTCTCCAGAGCTCCTGGTTTTTGTGTTATTCCAATAATACCACCTCGCTTTTTGGAATCCAAATTAATCGATTGCTCTAAGGCCATATCTGTCCACACTTGATTGAATGGATGGTTTGAGCGACTTACGGAATGATTTCCATTCAAGAATTGTTCATGTACACGGGGATGTGTACTTGGAAGCATCTTCATGTCCGCAAGATATATTGGCAGCCATCTTGCATAATTGGTTCTGTCCATGCTGTAGAAATATGGCGCCATAGCAGCAGTAGCAGATAGGTGTGCCTGCCAATCTCCAGTTCTCTCAGCTCTTATGAATCCAAGCAGCAGCTCTACCATATGAATATATGAGTTCCAAAATGCGAACAGGTGTGATTTCGAGCTTGACTCAGCTTTAAAGGATTTGAACAGCTGTTGCAATTTATTCACGTACATACACACCTCTTTGAAATTTTCTTGCAGTGCGTCTAAGTCGTCAATGCTGCTTCGGCACACCTTAATTTTCTCATCCAGACTCTCCAAATCTGTTGGAGTAATGTGGTCTTCATGTTGTCCATTTTGTTGAACCCATTTGGAAAAAGACTGCCATTGTAATCGCAGCAGCGCTTCCAGAACCAATTTGTGAGCGCTCACTCCTCGATTATATGACTTCCCTTTAAGTAGAGCAGCAGCCGTGCTGCTACCATATGTGTTGGCCTCTATGAGGAGATCTTCTAAGCCAGAGTCATCAAACATCTTTCCAATCTAATACGATATTACTTTGAGTTATGACACGATCATGCTTATATCGTTGTGCACTGTGGATACAGCCAAAGCCTAGACCCCCTATGCAAAGAAATCATGATAACTAATTAGTGCTACCGCAATTTGTTTGTACAACAGGGCTTAAGATGTATGGGACATGTCCCCCAAGCCACAGCAAGTGTCAGACCTTCCGAATATTGGGTGTGCTACGTCACGATTCTGACCTAGCTTTAGCTCCTGGACTATAAAGAACCAAACTTGCTTGCTCTAAAGGAGCAGATGAGCAAACTGGCTGGTATATGTGCACCAAAAGACAATCGCTGATGAAGGTACTACTAAATGTATTGTTACAGGATGTGATTTTAAATGTTGAAAATAGGTCTTGGATTTCATTTTGACTGGATTGCCCCTTTACACCAATGTATGAAGTCCGCCGTTGCTGGACGATGACAAAGGAGAGATGTGATTATCAGCTTACTTCGGATTTTCAGATACTCCTGAAATGGCCATCGTTCACCGGCTGGTATAGGATCTGCTGCTGGTCATCCCTTATCTAAGAAGAAGCTACCGATATCTTCAATGATAGACCCGAACTGTCACTTAAATATATGATGTCATACTTAATTGCCTCACATGTAGGCTGACGTCACAATCAAAATGCATAATTAATGACTTATCTAGCTCCATCATGAACATTGACGTCCGTCACGTTGTAAATTTTCGACTGTAGGGCGTGGTGGGTGTGGTCTAATTGGCTGTCGATCTGACTGCGTTGTTTCCTTTTCCAGGTAAGGGAGAGGTGGTGTGTCTCCCTCTGGATTCTAGACAAGCAAAACTCGAATTTCCGATGCTGATTAATGACTCTTTAAAAAGTTAATATAAACAGTACTATTGTAGAGTCTATATCTTAACGATGCAGGATTGTTCAATATCCTTACTTGTATGATCAAAGCTGATATTTCGACAAGTTCTCCTCATGAGAATCATTAACCCTTCAATAGCTGCCCAGAACAGAAAACCGGATCTCTCGAGTGACTCTAGTCAAGTTCACATGCGTCGAAGGTGGTGCCGGTCCTCCCTGTCTCAGTCCTGGGGTCTCCTTTTAATACCATTTCTCTATTGCGTCTCCTTCGCCCTGTCTACCCGTTCATTGGTCAGTTATTCCGTCACGTACTCTTTCCCGTAATTTCATCACCCCGTCATACATATTTTAGGATATTACAACTTGTTCACTTATCCATTATTGGTCAGTCATTCTGTCATTTGCTATTTTCATCGATTCCATCATTCTGTCATTCCTATTATAGGACATGATTACCTGCTATTGTCAACAATTCTCAAGAGGCGATGGGTGTCCAAACACTTCACCAACTCGTGACGAATGACTAATGACCACACGCAGTATTGGATTATTTTTAAATATTACTACTTGCATTTTGTGACTGTCAGCAATTCTCAAGTGCCCACGTGACAGTGAATCATGCCCTCTAATAACTTATGACCATTGACCAACAATTCAACCCAATAAGCTAAACCACTTTCAAATTTTGTATGTCCGTCCGTTAGTCTCGATTTCGTGAGATAATGGCCATATTTTGTGTACAGACATTTCCGCAAATAAAAGCGATTCTCGCCATAGCGAATATCATTCCTTACAGTGTTCAATTTTAATATCTGTCTAAATGCTTTTTCAACAGTCAACAGTCTAGTTTGAAACACACATTTATAAAGTGTGCCTATTTCTCTCATTTAATATGAGGGCTCAATTTTAATTTATAAATCTCATATAGCCATTATCTATAAATGCGTACAAAGCATATCATCCTACATTACTGCTCTAATAAAAATATATATGTTTGACAGTCGGGTCTGGTGACGCTAGGAGTGGGGAGCCAAACTCCCTTCATCACTCATCTTATCATCCATCATCATCATCATCATCATCATGATAATCATCGTCATCATCATGATCATCGTCCGTGATCATTATAGTGGTCACTCAAGATCACATTAGGACTACCCCTGGGCCAGGTGCATTCTGGGTAGCGAGCCCATCGCCCCTGGGTCCAGGAATCCACAACGTGTACGAATTATATGTCTTTGGTGTATTTACAAGTTAATAAATAATATTTTGAAACTAATCTTGTCAAGCACATATTATGTAACTTAGCAAGGGTTATGATGATATTTTAAACATAAAATAATACATTTAAAGGTGCATATTCACACTAAATGCTTGAAAATTAAATTATCTAAATTGTATACTTTTAGAGGCTTACGCCTTGGGCCTAGATATAAAGAAACGAAATAAATCTTAGCATATGATGATTTAATTCCATATAAATTAATAGAACTTTTTGAGCTGTGAAATTTAATTAGAGGCTCGTGCCTCTAATTCAATTTCACAACTAAAATATTATATTAATCTATACGGAATGAAATCATCATATCTTAACATTTATTTCGTTTCAATACATATAGCCACATAAGTTAAGCCTCTAAAAGTATTCAATTTAAAATTTTTTATTTTCAAGCATTTAGTGTGAATATGCACCTTTAATTAGGTTGGGGGTGAGGGGGGGGGGGTGCGGGCTACTGCCAATTTGCGGCTGTTTTCTTGGAACTGTTCGTGATCGTCTCGATACAGGACACTGCACTTTCGTACTTCCTGGTAATTGATTGATTACATTATCTTCTACGTCGGTATTTTAACAGAGAAAATACATCCGGGTGGAATATGAGAATATCTACGCAGCTAAACATGCGGTAACATATTTCTTACAATAACTCGTTCAACACCTCAGAGAAGACGTATTGCACTTACCATGCAAGAATGATTCGGCTGAATATTTTTGAAACTAAGTCGAATTACTTTCTTAATATCAACAATTTTACTGCATTACTCTATTTATATTTCGATATTATGTATTTGTGTCTCTTCAGTATTGTCTAAATCGGCTGTTAAATCGCTGCCATAAATATCCATAGTATTGAACTCAAAACCGAATGCGCGAGTGCTTCGTGCGACAGTGCTTACCTACGTGCGTGCGCGCGAGCGCGTGTGTATGTATGCGTGCGTGCTTGAAATTAAATTGGACCACATCGCCCATGTCAAAATCCTTGTAACACGATGCACACGTGCGACATGACACGACGCGACGCCATAACCGTCGTGTTGCGTTGCATATGAGCGCTTTGCTATTAATATAATCATAACATGTAAAGCAGTAGCGGCAGCAATAACAGCAACAGCAGCAGCAGCAGCAGCAGCAGCAGCAGTAGCTAGTGGTAGTAGTAGTAGTAGTAGTAGTAGTAGTAGCAGTAGTAGTAGTAGTAGTAGTAGTAGTAGTAGTAGTAGTAGTAGTAGCAGCAGCACTAGTAGTAGTAGTAGTAGTAGTAGTAGTAGTAGTAGTAGTTGTAGTAGTAGTAGTAGTAGTAGTAGTAGTAGTAGCAGTACTAGTAGTCGTAGTAGTAGTAGTAGTAGTAGTAGTAGTAGTAGTAGTAGTAGTAGTAGCATGGTAGCAGTAGTAGTAGTAGTAGTAGTAGTAGTAGTAGTAGTGGTAGTAGTAGTAGTAGTAGCATGGTAGTAGTAGTAGTAGTAGTAGTAGTAGTAGTAGTAGTAGTAGTAGTAGTAGTAGTAGTAGTAGTAGTAGTAGTAGTAGTAGTAGTGGTAGTAGTAGAGGTAGTAGTAGTAGTAGTAGTAGTAGTAGTAGTAGTAGTAGTAGTAGTAGTAGTAGTAGTAGTAGTAGTAGTAGTAGTAGTAGTAGTAGTAGTAGGCAAAACTATCAACAGAACACTAAACATGATCAAGAGCTGCTATCACGTATCGATAAATTGGAAACCGAGCTGGAGGAACAGCAGCAGTACAGTAAAAGAAACTGTCTCCGTTTTCATAATGTTCCTTTAGAGGACAGGTCGGTACCAACAACCCCTGTGATACGCGAGCTAGTGCAAAACAGTCTAGGCGTAAAATTAGATGATAAAGACATCTCTCGCTCTCACCCGCTAGGTAAACTTCGTTCTGGCAAAGCCCAAATAATTGTGAGATTTACTACCCACGATGTCCGAGCACAAGTCTTTGGTGCCAGGACCAGGCTTAAGAATAATCCAGCCAGCATATTTGTGACGGCGGACCTTACACGCCAACGTAACCATACGATGTTTCAACTCAGACAAGCTAAGCGAAATCATCGTATATCCCAAGCCTGGCCTCAAGATGGGAGAATTTTCGTTAGGAAGACGGACAATGGTGAGAAGATTTATATCACTAGTTATCATGACATTGACAATCTACTATCAGCTTAGACTCTATTTTCATGATTACCAGAACGCGATGTCACCAAAGATTAGTTACAGATCCATAGTCAGTTAACGCCTATATATGTATATAAATCTAAATCTCTTCACTCTCAATGACTAATTATAAACTATTATTATTTATAAACTTTAACCCGTTAGTGACGACATTTTTCCCTGAAAATTAAAGTATTTATGTTTTGAATGTCCATTTGCGGACCAATGGAGGACAGTTTTTGGGGTAAAATACCACTGGAATGACTGGCCCGGTTATCGGGCTAGTCATTCAGGTTTTAGGTCTTCGGAATTGGCCTTCTTTTGTCTGCAAATGGGTATTCATGTACACCACTAAGGAGGCCGGTTATGGCCAGTATCGTCACTAAAGGATTAAGAACATACATCTTAGGTTTTGCAGCTGAGCTGGCTGGCTGGATTACAGGGCCAGTCAGTCCGGTGGTAAATTCTCAAATTTCTCGAGCTAGTTCCCAGTAAATCGGTTCCCTTGGTGAATTTTCCAAATTCTCAAATTCTCAAGCTGGTTTCGGCTTAAACTGACAACCATATTTCCACGGCCATCAGAGCCCGATGTCACCGAAATGGTAAATGACATGTTTTAAGTAACCGTGTTGCTTTAATAACCACTTTTGGATGGAACAAAAAGTGGTCGTTATGGACGGGGTTTGACTGTAGACCTACAGAACAAACATCACCCAGCCAGTCGGGCCGGTGGTACAAACTACACCCTGATATATGTATTTTCCAGTTTTAGCTATGTCACGACCATGTCTAGCTAAGCTCCCCCATCATTACAGTCCCGTTGGGATCGATCCATCTCTGAACACCCTGACTATCAATTTCCAGAAAACTACATATGTAAGCTGTTGAATATTTTGAAACCAATTCGATAGGGTACTCTTTTTGCCTTAGTGCGTGCGTGCTTGTGTGCGTGCATGTGTGCGTGCCTGTGTGCGTACCTGTGTGCGCCTGTGCGTGCGTGCGTGGGTACGTGCGTGCGTGCGTGGTGATTATCCCATCCATATACCTGCATATTATGAACGATTTAACCATCAACGTGCCAAGTTTTTAGCCTCCAGACAATTCTACAGGAAATGTGTTGAATGCTTTGAAACCCATTTGACTGAAGCCAATTTATGATATTAAAATATCCACGTGAAATATGTTTCAAAATAACCAACACAAATTCGCCTACATACAATAGCGTATATCATACTGAATGTGTTAGTGCTGGTCTGTAGAGGCGCTAACCCTTTAACCCTTGATTTCTCTCAAGAAAATTTAAATTTCCTCAAGGACAATGTGGATTTGCAGACGGGATGTGACGGCTTTTGAAAGTATTACCACTGGAATGACTGGCTCGGTTATCGAGCCAGTCATTCCAGTGGTAAAATCTCGGGGGTTGTCTTCTCTTGATCTGAGAACTTACATTTCTCAAGACCACTGTAGAAGCCGTTTTTGGCTGATATGGGCGTTAAATGGTTATGCCGTATTAAGAACATAATATTCGATTAGTAAATACTATTGACCACATGGGCACATTGTATTTCCAAAGGTTTCGACAATATGGGCAGTTGCTCACAATGATCTGCCTCACAATATGAAATCTGCCCTTATAGTTGTTGACTTAGACAGATGGTTGCGATGGTACGCTATTTTGATGTGGGCGGGAGTCGGAGCTGCGACCCGCATGCGGACGGAACCACTCAGGTAACTCGGCACATGGATCTGCCAAGCTGGACGGGTGGTCTCGTCTGGTGCGGTGGTGCTGGGTGCTGGTCGTCGGGTCGTAGTTTCGACTGCCGCACGCGTATAGTTGTTTATCATTGAACAATTTCGCATTTCCTCCATGCGCTTTTGGATTTCGGCTTTGAGGAAATCGAAATTAAAATTCCTATAAGAAATTTTAATCTCATATATCGAACATATTTTATACAATGTGCTTCCTCAGGCCTACAATATGTAAACATTCCGTATAATTGTTATTTATCGAACAATTTCGCAATTCCTCTATGCACTTTCGGATTTCGGCAGTGAGGAGATCGAAATTATAATTCCGGTTTAAACATAGTCCAGCCTGTTTTAATTGAAGGTGCATGTTTCGCACCAGAATGTTTCAGAGTGGAGTTGTTAGGGTTGTATACACTTAGAAGCTTACCAACATTTTGGGCTTCTGGAAGTGTACAGTCTGGACAATTTTATTTTCGGGCGTTTGGTGTGAGTATGCATCTTTAATACTGCTAAGTACTTTAACCACCAGCAAACACGCTTATGTAAATAGAAGCAGATGTCCCTGGGGAACCTTGACATTAGGGCCTTATACAGTATGCCAGTTATAATGTGCTTAATGTACAGTTACTCTAATGTTTACTTCCCCCCCCCCCCCCGTCACACATCACACTCAGCCACAAATCTATTATATGTCATCTGGACAGGAGTCTCGACATTCATGACCTCAACCTGATAACACTAACAACAAAGGACATAAAATGACCCACAAACTAAAACAGTCATTTTTATTGTTTGCTCGTATCTATTTCTATCTAAGTTTTCTTTTCTATTTCTTTACCTACTACCTTTTTGCTTTCCTTACTATTTTCTTCACCAGAGAGATATTCATAAATGTGTGTATACAGTACAATATAATATAATGAGTTGGCAAACATATAGACATATATGTTCGACTAAGATTTTGATAAGGCTATCATTTCCCAAATCGACTGAAGCACGGATGCGTTTTAGCTTGTACATAGATAATTGGTAATACAATTATACAACATCGGGTTTCAGTCGGTTTGTTTAATGCTTCTATATCATGCCCGAATATTGATGGCACCTGCAGACGTCACAACTATTTAATAATTTGGAAATATCTAAAATCTTTCATTCTAACAATCTTTGCTTCTACTCTTATTATTTGTCTTATACTAGGTGCAATTCTAACGATCACACTACTACAATGTGGTGATGTTGAAAGCAATCCCGGTCATTTAAATGACTCAAACGAGTCGTCTACTCTAGGTGTATTCCATTTGAATATCAACGGTCTTAGAAACAAACTATCTAAAATTTACGATTTGATTTCCGACTACGATATTATTTGCTTTAGTGAAACTAAGTTAAATAATGCAGTGTCGGACGAAACTCTACAATTGGACAACTACAATGGCCCTATTAGAAAGGATCGAGTACATGGAAACCTTGGTGGAGGAGTAGCCATATATGTCTCCAATATTCTGAAGTATAAGAGGCGTTTAGATCTGGAGACTGAAGACCTAGAGCATATTTTCCTTGAAATCTCGTATGGACATATTACCCTAATTTTAGGTGTATTTTATCGACCGCCAAATGTACCTCGGGTAGCATGGGATAACCTATCAAATGCTCTTGAAAGGGCTATAGATACGTCACCTCCATTAGTCGTAGTTGGAGACATAAACGATGATTTACTCGATTCTAACCTCCGCAGCTTAAGAGATATAATAATTGTGTACAACATTCTGTAATAAATGAACTAACCCGAGTTACACGCCGAACCGCGAAACTCCTCGATCCAATTTTTTTATCTGGAAATATCGAGGCAGTAGAGTATGGTGTGTTACATGAATACATGGAATACATTGACCATTCAGTGACATATGCTGCAATAAAAATACCTTTAAAAATTAATCGTACATTCAAGAGAAAGGCTTGGCTATATAAACGAGCAGATTTCAACAAGCTAAATCGAGAGCTATCAAATATTCCTTGGGAGTATTCTCAGTCTGCGGAGACGCTGACGAAATGTGTAACCTCTTTAACACAATATTTATAGATCTGGTAAATGAATGTATTCCAAACAGAGAAGTAACAATTAGGCCAAATGATAAACCCTGGTTTAGTTCTCCACTCAGACGAGAAATTAAACTCTGAGATAAAATTAGGAAAAAAGCTATCAAAGCTCAAACAGAATATAACTGGAGTAAGTTTAAAAAGCAGAGAAACAAGGTCAATGATATGAAAAAGAAAGCAAAACTTGACTTTCTAGAATCTGCAGATATTTTGCTAGAAGACCTGTCTGTTCACAATCCTCGCCCCTATTGGAAACTTGTCAAACAATTGATAAATGGAAATTCTATAGACAGCCTTCCACCTCCAGTTTATGATGACAACGGTGACGTAAAATTTGCAAATTCAGATTTTGAAAAGGCAACTGTTTTAAATGATTATTTTATTTCTATCTCAAATGTAGATGAAAAAGGCAGTTCCCTCCCAAGATTTCATTTAAAGACACAAGCTATATTATCTGATATATTAATTCACGAAAACGAAATAACAGATATAATAAAAACACTTAAACTAAATAAGGCATCTGGAGAGGACTCGATTAGTCATAAAATGCTTAAAGAGACGATGCATTCTATAGCCTTTCCACTTCATTTGATTTTCAACAAATCACTTGAAAGCGGCATATTTCCCAATGCTTGGAAAACAGCCACAGTTTTCTCGCTTTGCAAAAAGGGGGATAGAAATTTGCCTGAAAACTATCGCCCTATCTCGCGTCTGAGTACTGTAGGAAAAGTGATGGAAAGGATAATTTTTAAGCACGTTCATAATTTCCTTATTGGGCACAATCGTTCGTATAAGTATCAGTCTGGCTTTCGTCCTGGCTATTCTACTGTCTTTCAACTGATTGAACTGTTCCATACTCTGTCAAAAGACCTCGATGAGCATAAATCTACATGTGTCGTTGTTTGTGATATCTCGAAGGCTTTTGATAAAGTATGGCACAAAGGTTTAATTTTCAAACTTCAGGAGTATGGGATAGGCGGAAATCTACTCTCTTGGTTTACAAACTATCTTACGATGAGAAGACAATGTGTCGTCGTAAATCAGGACAGATCGTCATTTAAACAAATTGAAGCTGGAGTTCCTCAAGGGTCTGTACTTGGTCCCCTCTTGTTCCTGCTATACATAAATGATATTTCGGAACACATAGAAGGCACTCTTAGATCATACGCCGACGACACTGCGTTATGCTGCATAGGTTGCTCAAGCAATGAAATTGAAATAAACTTAAAAAATGATTTAAAGACAATCTCTGATTGGGCAAACCAGTGGTTAGTTATTTTTAATGCATCTAAGACAGTGAGCTTACCTCTATCAAACTCCAATGCATTTCAACCGCCAGATCTCTATTTAAACGATAACTTGTTAGAAAATATACAACACTGTAAGTATCTAGGTATAATAATTTCCGCGGATCTAAAATGGTCCAGTCATATTGATTTAATAGTAAAAAGGGCTTCTAAATTTTAGCTACTATACGACGAATGAAGTGCACCCTGAGTAGAGATACCTTATTCAAGATCGATTCTGCGTATTTGCGCCCCATACTTGAATATGCCAGCGAGATCTGGGGTGGGTGTTCGGACCGGGATCCTGAAAACTAGAAACCATTCAAAATGAGGCTATGCGAATTATAACTGGATTACCGTGGTACACTCCACTCACAAATCTGTATAATGAGACCGGACTGTTGTCTTTGCGCATTCGTCGCAAGCACAAAAAGCTTATTATGTTTTATAAAATTGCAAATGGCGAGTGTCCTGACTTCATAACTGATATTCTCCCCGACAAAGTCGGAGACAATGCCCGTTATGAGCTCAGGCAACCGGAAAACTGTTTAATTCCAAGGTGTCGTCTCGAAACCTTTAAGAAATCGTTTCTACCTAGTGTGTTTAAACTATGGAATGAATTAGATTTAAGCATTAGAAGATCTCCGTCGATTTTAATTTTCAAGAAAAGGTTATTTTCGAAGGAACCGGACACTCCTGAAAAGGTTCCCTTTTATTACTCAAAAGGCAAGAGAAAGGAAAATATTATCCATTGCAAATTGCGAAATAAATGTAGTCAACTAAATAGTGATCATTTCCACTTATTGTAAGATCCAAATTGTACGCTGTGTCTGGTTCCAGAAACTGTTTATCACTACTCTTTTGACTGTCCAAAATGGACAGCCGAACGTCGTAATTTGTTGCGCTTTGTGAATGAAGTAATGCCGGTTGCTTCGCTCGACCTCATTTTGAATGGTAGCAAAGAACTATCTGATGTGATAAATACAACGCTGTTCATAAGAAAATGCAACTTTATAAAACAAACAAATAGATTCTAATGAACATTATTATTATTATTATTATTATTATTATTATTATTATTATTATTATTATTATTATTATTATTATTATCTCTCCTGGTCTGAAGGACCATGTGAGCCTAAGCAAGGGCGATCGTCCGTTGTCCATCTTTCGTTCGTCCGTCCGTCGCCTGTCGTGCATCAAATTTTGCTTTAACCCTTTAGTGACGAAATTTGTTCCTGAAAATTAGCATATTTGCTTTTTGAATGCCCATTTGCGGGACGAGGGACGACTGGTTTTGGGAGTTTGTTATCGGGTCAGTCATTTCAGTTGCAGTTTTCAGGATTAGTCTTCTCCTGGTCTACAACTGGGCACTCCTCTAGACCACTGAGAAGGCCGGACTTGGCCGGTGTCGACACTAAAGGGTCAAAATTCTACTCCTCCTAAACGCCTTGGCGGATTTCAACCAATTTTTGGCGGAAAGGCCATGTGGTGGATAGCCCATAAATAAATACCAATCGGAGTTTTGGTCGGAGAATTGTCTGAGTGAAATCTTAGAAAATCCTAGAAAATCAGATTTTTTTCTTAAAAAATCGTCCGGAGATTGCCAAAATGATACTCCTCTTAAACGACCTGAAAGCTTTCAACCCAAATTTCCATATTTTCCGGTGCAAATGATCCAGGTGAGCAACACTGGCCCTTGGGCGTTTTGTTATGGTGGTCATCATGAAAATATTACTGTTGGGCAAAATTATTGGCCTCACTATCCTCTCTGGATCTCTCTCTCTCTCTCTCTCTCTCTCTCTCTCTCTCTCTCTCTCTCTCTCTCTCTCTCTCTCTCTCTCTCTCTATCTCTCTCTCTCTCTCTCTCTCTCTCTCTCACTCTCTCTTCTCTCTCTCTCTCTCTCTCTCTCTCTCTCTCTCTCTCTCTCTCTCTCTCTCTCTCATATGTTTATGTTTGCCGCCTATAGATTTTTTCTGTAGGGAGAGGGCTTTTCTAAGTTTCGAACAATTTGTGCCCAATCCCATTGTAATATATGCGATAAAATATGTTTTAAAAAAAAATAGTAGTAGTAGTAGTAGTAGTAGTAGTAGTAGTAGTAGTAGTAGTAGTAGTAAGTAGTAGTAGTAGTAGTAGTAGTAGTAGTAGTAGTAGTAGTAGTAGTAGTAGTAGTAGTAGTAGTAGTAGTAGTAGTCGAAGTGAACGCACGCATTTATTTAGCTCTGCAATTGCTGCCCGAGTTTGCTAGTTTCTAGCGAGATTTTGTAGATAAATTTTATGCATATATTTCGTATTAGTATTTCCTTTCAAACTTTATGTTTAATTTGTAAATTCTTGTCTTGGTTGGAGCGCATTTTGTGTCTCCATTTGCTAAAGGCACTCCTCTTAGCTGGCGGATTCCGCCATTTAATAGGACACCTCTTACTGTGGTCAATGCAATACATTTCTTCCCGCGCCAGTATGCTATTTCCATAGTTCGTTGGCTAGCGCATTATATTTTGGCAAAATCGCTTGAGTGAGTTGATTTTATTCCTTTGTCATTTGTAAGCGCAAGCCTAGTACTTTGATTATATAAATCTTTATAGTCAGTTGGCTGTCCCCGGTCAACTCGAACAGACTAACAAATATATGACTGTAATATGTTAGTATGCATTAGGAAACCACTTTAATCGGTTAGGTGTTAGTGAACCACTTAGCAAGTGGTTCAAACTAACAAATATACGACTGTACTATCTATTCGTATATTTGTTGGTAGGTGTCAGGGTTTCAAAAGGGGACACTATTTATTTAGTGTTTAGCTCTTTCCCTGAAGTCTTGGTATTATATATTTGCATTACCCCTCATATACACCTGTGCAAAAGTTAAGCACCAGCAAAAACAATAGAACGTAGAAACATGATGGTACAACTAGGTTGCCATACTTTTTGTCCCCGCGTTAGCTGACATAATTCCAAGTACGAAATGCACATGCATGCATGACTTCACGCCGCTTGATGTCCGTGCGTGGCGGGAAACAGCACACGTGTTCAGTTATGTAAAAGTCCAGTTTGAGGTGTAGAACATTACATACAGATTTAGGCGACAAGATTAGGAATTTTGTGTTCATGACCGTGGTTTATTTGTACAGAGAGAATTAGCTCTTGATTGTGAACCGCTATGGCAAGACGAAGGTTAAGTGATCGTGTGAAATGGCAACTCATAGGCATGCATACCACTGGTATGTCATGCAGAGAGATTGGCAGACAGCTGAACATTAACCATACTGTAATCAGTCGTTTGATTGCAAAACATGGGCAAACTAACGAGGTGAAGGACAGGCCTAGATCTGGAAGACCGAAGAAGACTACTGCCCGTGATGATCGAGCCCTAGTACGCCTTGTTAGGAGATCTCCATTCACCAACAGCAGAGTGCTCAGCCAGCAATGGGAAACGCGCAATAGAGTGTCAATGTCTACCGTCAAAAGGAGACTGTATGCTGCTGGCATGAAGGCTAGGAGACCTGTCAGACGTCCTCTCCTCACTGCACACCACAAAGAGGAGCGTCTGAGGTGGTGCAACGAAAGAAGACACTGGAACATGAGATCCTGGAGACCGGTACACTGGTCCGATGAAAGTCGGTTCCTGCTTCATGCCACAGATGGTCGAACTCGTGTATGGAGGTCCAGACGCACGGCGTACGACCAACGTAACATCATGGAAGAAGTTCCATTTGGTGGAGGTTCCGTTATGATATGGGGGTGCATCTCATTTGATTGTAAGCTGGATCTGTTGACTGTACCTGGAACACTAAATGGACAAAGATATCAAGATTCCATACTGGATAGAGTTGTGGTCCCTCATTTTGTAAATCATGCACCTGGAACCCACCCTATATTCATGGATGACAACGCCCGACCACATCGTGCTAGAGCTGTGCATGAATACCTCCGCTAGAATGCCATCGAAACCCTACCATGGCCAGCAAGGAGCCCTGACATGAACCCTATTGAGCATATCTGGGACATTCTGGGAAACATGGTGAGAAGGAGGGATCCTCCTGTGCAGAACCTACAGGAATTAACAGACGCACTCCATCTTGAATGGCAACGAATACCACAATGGCGTATCAGTCGGTTGGTGACCAGCATGAGACGTCGTGTCCAGGCGTCATCCAGGCACAAGGTGGATATACCCGGTATTAATAATGACTGTCTCAAACTCGTGCACAGATGTTAAACTTCGTTTTCAGACACCATTAATGACAATCTAGCCACGTGTGTCAACTGTAGGGCAATAGTTGTCAGTTGTGTCAACGTAACCATATTCAGGCCTCGTTTTCAAGTTCAAACAAAAACATACAGTGTTTCCCCACCATCATAATCAGCATTCCTCTAGTTGCATTCTTACCTCTTGCACTAAGATGGATGGGTACATAAATGTTTATGCTATTGCTTTCTTCATAGCACATGAATATACCCTCGCATGTGCGTAAAAATAGGGTGGTGCTTAACTTTTGCACAGGTGTATATATTGTGGTAGTATGGGTTTCCTCTTTTATTAAAACACCATAGCAACCTCCTATAAGCGAACCATGAGTCTTAAAATCACGACAAAGGCTTGGGGTGTTTCGGCAATTGAGGTGTATCATGGGTTGAAGGATGTAGTTGGGACAGGGCCACGGGTCCTTCAAGGTCTAAGGCTAATTCCACACAAGTTGAAGATGATGATCAATACCCTCTGGAAGAGAGTTTTAATTTAGGACAAGTAAAATTCAGGTCGCAAGATACTGAAACTAACTTTGATTTTCCACTGAGTACACTCAATCTAGACGATTTGAATAATATAGGGAAAGTAATTAGTGTCTCGGATCGATTGAGTGGAACAAAGCGACAGAAAGATGGAGATAGTTCTGAATCAGAAATAGAGGAAAGTGATATAGAAGACGATAATATGTCAGTCGCTGAATCCGATATATCCATTCAAACACAGAGTTCTAAATCACCCGATGAAATGGTCATGTACAGGTCAGAGGCAGGGGAGGTGTTAGTTCCATATGTGACAGCAAAATGGTTAAATATAGGCATCTGCGTCATGATTCAGATATATTAAAATATAAGCATTTGGAAAAGGTTGAGCTAAGTAGTGCAGCATTTGCGAGTAAAATAGGTAAATGGTCTAAGAGAGGGTCGAAAAAACCAAAATCTAGTTAGCTTAATAATGGCGGTTATACACATCATTTTATTACTTTTTATGCTAATTTTCACACTCAATTGTAAAGGCTTAAATAGTGACATAAAGCAACGTCACTTACTAGAGACTCTAAAAATGAGCAGATTGACATTGCTTTAATACAGGAAACAAAAATTCAGAAGTCAGAATTATACGATAATTTAGAAAAGATTTCTGGATCCAGAATATTCTATTCGTTATCTCAAGATAATATTGCAGGCGTAGCAATTCTTATACTCCCTCGTTGTTCAGCCTATGTAAATATAACCTCTTCAGTATCAGGTGCAAATGGTCGCTGGGTGAGAGTCATGCTAGATATACAACAAACACGTTTCACGTTGCTGTGTATATATGCACCTGCATTTCATCAACTACGTCGTAATTTTTTTAATGAGGTGTCTACAACAGCACTAGATAACATCACTGAAAGCCTAGAAATGGGTGGTGACTTTAATGGTGTCGTAGACAAAGAAAATGACAGGAATGCAACTTATACTGATACATCACATAGACTCTTAAAAGAAATATGTGATAATGAAAATTTAGTTGACACCTATAGAATATCAAAACGTCATGGTAAAGATCTTACATGGTTTTTGGCAGATGGTAAAGTTGGTTCAAGGATCGACAGAATTTATGTGAATAGTTTGTTGACTGGGTACTGGAGAGATATTAATATTAAGCCAGTCTCATTCTCAGATCATAACATGGTTTGTTTAACCTCTGCCAATGCTGATTGGGTAACAAAAGGGGTTGGGTTTTGGAAATTAAACACAACACTGTTGGGAAAGAATTTTATAAGAATAATATAGAGAGTTGTTGGCAATATTGGATTAATAGGAAAGCATCATATAAGAGCACATTGCAATGGTGGGAGGATGTAAAACTGGATTTAAAGTATGTTTCCCGAAAGTATGCTATTGGAAAAGCACGGGAAATACGCAAACACAAGAAAACACTTCATCGATCACTGATGAAAATTAACGCTAAAGTAAATAATGGTGAAGATAATTATTATGAATTACTGGTTAAAATTAAAAGTAAAATAACAGATATAGAACACTATGAGTTTGAGGGTGCAAAAATTAGAGCAAGAGCCCAGATGCACGCAGAAGGGGAAAAGCCAACCCGATATTTTTGCACATTAGAAAAAGCACGGGCAATAGATAAGGTGCTAATTAAACATGCCGGATGGTTCAACCATCTTTACCAATAATGAGTCATTGTACAAGTCAGAGGGAATTGATGAAGATGCAAAATCGGATTTGTTAGCAAATATAGACAAAAAGGTGTCAGACACAGGCAGTCAATTTTGTGATCAACCCTTAACACTAGAAGATTTAACTAAATCCCTTAAAGGTATGAAACTAGAAAAATCACGGGGTGTGATGGCCTTCGAGTTGAATTTTACCAAACGTTTTAGCACCTTGTAGGGCCAATAATGGAAGAATTAGCCACTGAAATTTTTGAGAAAGGCCATATACCACCAACTATGGCCAGGGCATACGTAAGGCTAATATATAAACGAAATGACAGACGTCTTATTCAGAATTACAGACCAATTTCTCTACTATGTGTAGACTACAAAATAATATCCAGAGCACTAACATTGAAACTAGGTAGTGTTTTAGGAGAAATCATTGGAACAGAGCAGACATGTGCTGCACCTAGGAGGACAACTTTAACCAATACCATGTTAATAAGAGACCTTAAACAATTGGTTGAGAAGGATCGGTCGAAGGTTAAGGTTACATTTTTTGAATGATCTTATTACATCAGATGAGACGTGGGCATGTGTTTCACGAGCTCTCATGGAGAGAATTGTAGAACCATTTCTGGTGGTTTTTACCTCAAAGAAGCCACCTCCGAATAGCCAAATGATACCAGATGTGTTTAAAGATCAACTTAAGGAGTTAGAAATATTTGACAGATACATGCCTCCGCCTACGTGCTGGAAGGAAGTACTAGAACAGCAATTGTGGGGCAATAGTAATATATGTTATAACAATGCAGTACTTTATCTACCGTCCTTTGCAAAATATGGCATTCAACATTTATCTGATATGATACACCCTCAAACACGTAGATGGATTTCAATGCAAGAAGTAGCTAGAAAAACACATTTGAGGCATATAGATGTCCAGCGGTTGCTAAATAAAATAAAACATGCTGTACCAATTGAATGGTTTCGTCTGCCAAATGTAAATAATAATAGTTTGACTCCACAACCTGCATTAGTTCTTGATGATGAGATGTTAAAACACAAGATGAGATCCAAGGAATGGTACCACATTATGAGACGAAAACAAGTAACACCTCCCACAGCAATTAAGAGATGGGATGACCCAAGCTATAAACCATCCAGTTGGAAAAATGTATGGAAAATCTTACATTCTCCATACATACCACATATGGCTCGTGATTTATTATGGTGATTACTACATCGACGGCTATTGGTGGGACGCTTGACATACAAGTGCAATATAACGACTTCTGATAGGTGTTAATTATGTCAAACAGACGAGGAAACAATCGAGCATTTATTTGCAGAATGTCCAATATCGTCAAAATCTTGGGAGTATATCAGCCAAATCTTGGCACAATTTGGAGCTAAGCCCATTGTTCTAGAAACACGTGTAGTCCTATTTAGAGAATTTGAATCAAGCAGTGTAAATATCACAAAGTCTGATAAGACTATTTTAATAACAATGCTAACCATGGGTGTTTGGGCCATTTGGAAACATCTGTGTGCGCAGACGAAAAATCGATCTATGGGCAATCACAATAGAGCAATAAAGGCAATATTTCGTTCATTGCTGCTGAATCATATACCTTGCGAATATTTTAGATTAAAGCAGCGTGGTAAAGAAAAAGTATTCAAGGATATATGGTGCAAAACAAACATACTTTCAATAAAGTTGGGAACTGTAAAAATAAATGAGCCTGCGCCATCGTAAATCATTCAATTACTATAACTGTGTTATACTACCCAAATGCTACTACGCCCGCTGATCTTTAAAGAATCAGCCCACTGGCGTCAATGATTGACTTATTTGTCATTGATTGTCGAGTCACTTTTCAATTGTTGGACAGTTGCACTCGCCACACGGGTCTACCACACCTGGATTGAATAGTAATGCCTTTGTTAAGTTTTGTTTTGCTATCAGATCTTTACCAGCTTATTGTTTTGTATCTACACCGTTTAAGGGGTATGTATTTATAGATTGTATTAATGCTCGTTAGTTAGATATGTTGTTTATCTTTTGTTTTGGTGTCATATTAATCAGGCTTACTAGTTCACCAGTTTTTCCCCCAGTGGTTTGCAAGCCTTTTTAAAGGAGTTCCTCCTTGAAGTTTGTCCGACTGCGTCAGCGTCGGATTTTCAAAAAAAAAGAAGAAAAAAGTAGTGGTAGTTGTAATGGTGGTGGTGGTGGTGGTGGTGCTGGTGGTGGTGGTAATGGTGGTTGTGGTGGTGATGGTATACTACACGATACTCTAACTTTTCACCCAGTCGAATACAACCATTGTAAGAAATACTTATTTCGCGACACTGCCACACATGATGTGTGGTATGCGGAGATAACCAACATATGCTCCACACGCTCGACGCAGTTTTAGTTTTCATCATCTCAACAAATCGGTGTAGTCAGTCTATCATATGACGTCATAATCAACTACGTCACACGTAGGCTGATGTCATAATCAATTACGTCATGAATTTCGCGATATAGTCCGGTACAAACTCTTAATAGTCCGACAAGTTGTACGAACTGTATGTCTTTACTATTTAATAAACATTGTTTTGAATATTTTAAAACTAATTTGACCGGGAGCTGTTGCTGCCTATGTCTGGGCAGCAACAGCGCACAGTCAATTAGTTTCAAAATAGTTAACAGCTGACCTGTATATTTTTCTGAAAATTGAGATTTAGCGAGTGCAGGTATCGACCGATCCAAACACGTGCGAAACGTGCGTGTAGCTCATAGAGAGATGGGCCTGGTATAGCTAACACTGGATTCCTACCTTGAAACATGTCAACTTTTCCTAGAAATGTGAAGCTTTCACCTGAATGAGCTGTTGCGGTAAACAGATACCGGATATGGATATCGTAAATATAATGATGTTATATAACTACAATCTATTTGTGACTTTTAATGTTTATAATTAAATATAGAAACCAAACACACGACACAAATATCTATCACCAGCATGCCTGGCACCACCAGATCCACCGCCGCCACGACCGCCACCACCACCACCACCACTCCCCCCCCCCGCAACCACCACCTCCACCACCACCACCACCACCACTACCACCACCACCACCACAACCACCACCACCACTTCCACATCCGCCGCCACCGACCCCATCCAACCCCCACCAACGCCACCACTATCACTGCGCTTTTCCTGCTGTTTCCGCTGCCCTGCTGCCGCCGCAGCCACCACTAAAGTGAGCTAGATGGAACGCCCCTACTATTATTACCAGTAGTATTAATGTCGGCACCATCATTGTTAACACGACCGTTACTACAACTGTTGCTGGTGCTACTGCTACTGCTACTGCTACATATTATATACAAGCATTTTACTGTACTGATAATACTCTACTGCCACAATCATTATGTGCTGTGGCCGGGTGGCCGCCATCCAGCGCCTGTCCCACCCCCACCTCACCCTCACCCATCCCCCAACTCCGGATGTCTGGTGTGGTGTTGTCGTCGCGGACCAGGCATGCAGCCTGATGTCGCGGTAGTCCTCAAGCTCTGGGTCGTCGACTGGTTGCCGATCCGGCATGGCCTAGTCGGCCACGGCCATTTGCCCTTCCTGGTGGCTCTTGGCTCATGGCTTGCGATCCCACCCCACGTGCATTTATACGGGGCTCCCACACAAACGTTTGCTGGCCAGAACTGCCAGCCGCCTCCGTGGAGACGTGTTGGTCTGGTCGAGCATTCCCAACATGGCATTATTGTTGCAGATGTTGTTGTCAGGCTACCAAGCCACTCTCGATAGAGGTGCGCCAGATTCTTCCTTGCCGTTGTTCAGTGTTGTGTGGTCGGAGTCGGGAGCAGGCTTCAATGAGGCACGCGCTCGAGGTCTCCTCCCGGGTCAGCGGATCCTTCTCACTTTAGGGTAGTTCCAAGTAAACTGCGGTGGGACTAATAAAGAGGAGGAATGTCTTTTTGGTGGAAAGAAGCATCTCTGATCACAGCGCTACTGTATTTCCTCATGAGGCATGCCTGTGTGGAGCGTGTAGGATGCCACCTGCACATTTGGCGGCTAAGGTGGAAGTCCAGGTAATTATCAGAAAGGCAACACCACTGGCGACGCTAATGTATATCTTCACGTCGAGCAGAGCGCAAGATTGTCGTCCGAATTCGGTGGCTAAGATGGACGATCTCCTAAAGTAAACAGTAGATTGCGGTAAAAGAAAGAAAACTCAATCTCCACTCGATGTTAAGCATCCGGTGGAAATATTAACAGCGTAAAATCTGTGAAAAATTAAAAGGTTGGGAATGTTAGTGCATTTAAGATTTAACACAATTCACACAGAAAAACGTCTGTCATATGGGGTTTAGGTCCTGTGATTGCAGACGTTACTGGCTTTGAACCAAACTCGGTAGGTATGTTCCCAAGGCGTAACGTCGCATGGCGACTTAGTCCTCGACGGTTGGAGATCAGGAGGAAAAAGTTCATAAGTTTCCACTGAACGGGCGCAGAAGAGAACGGGCGCAGAAGAGAATGGGCGCAGAAGAGAATGGGCGCAGAAGAGCCGTTCACAGATGCACTCGTGAAGCATCAGAGTGTCCTCTGTTGATTCGGGTGGCAAACGTGTGGTTCCACAGGATGTCATGCCTCAGATTCTTCAGATGGAGGCACAGTCGGGAACACAGCATTCTCGCAACACCAACGTTGGCAATTACGTCGTAATTCATCGTACGTTACCTCTGTTTGCTTTCTCCCAGAAAAGCCAGCCCGCAGTCGCAGAAAGTAGTTTTCACTCAGCCAATGAAAATGGTGTTCGGTCGATTTTGACAGTCATCTGTCACTAACGTCAACGCCCCATGCTTAAACCCAGGCCACGCTATCGTCGCTTACAAAATTTGCACCAAATTTACATGCTTTTTCTTCGTCTAATTAACTTTGATCACAATGTAGCAAAATATATGTTGGAAGATCTTATGGCTCCTGTTCCACTACGTGCTCGTTTTTGTGCATCCTAATTGAATTGCGCTTAGGACTGCAAGACACCAATTTTTGTACTGCAGCTTTGCGGTAATTTAGAATAGTATTTCTCTGAATGCTTTCACCACTGAAATCCTAGTATATTCATATGAAAGTCCCATCATAATTAAAGGTAACGTCTTTAGTATTTTGGTAACTAATTTGACTTGAACTGTTTGGAGATTGTTAAAATTATTTCTTTTTATTAAGATCTAAAACATCGGATTGTGGATTGTGTAAGCATAATATTATCAAACACTTATCATATCGAAAAACCCATACATTGAATGGAGATTACTCCTTTAATCATTGAGAACCCCAAAGTGACAACTATATATGTCTAGTCTCGGACGTGTTTGAATGCTTTGGAGGTAGTCCGACTGGAAGCTGTTGTTGTCATAGATAGCACCCCACCCCACCTTTCAAACTGTCTTAACCCTGTAACACTCACATCGGCCAAAATGGTTTCTGAAGTGGTCCCCTGACAGTGTAGCGCGAACTGCCCTGTCGGGTACGTACTGGTCCCGTCTGGCTGGGTATGAAACAGCCCGGTAGGGGATACTCCACGCTCACCCCTTCACTGGCCACATGAGGCCCGCACATATATAAGCCATTCAAAAGGAGAACAGAATGACAGAGTCCGTGAGATTGACCTACATGCATGCGAGGCCATGAGAGGTAAACAAACATTGACGCGATAGCCTATGGAGACTGGCAGCTTATGTATATAGTTGCTCATGTTATGGCGATTCCATAATATGGGATTTAAAACTCTGAACAGAAACAAAATCGGTTCCGATCTGGCGAAGATACCGTAAAATTAAAACGGACTATTGAGAGCGCCAACTAAAACATAGACATCGCCAGAGCGCAGACATGATCAGGTGGGAGCGAGGCACGATTGCTCTAGCTACCTTGCCTCATACACAGCAAACGCTCTGATTGGCTGAGCCCGCTGGCGCAGCCTCTCACCGAGTATAAAAGGTTCTCTCAAAGTCAGACTCAGTTGGAAGGGAGGCGGTTTTGGTCTGATTGGGAACAAGTTCCTTATCTGCCTACTGCGTAGAGCTCGCGTTCTGAAATCTACACCAACACAGCTTATTACGGTCAGGTTCCCTCTCAGGACATCTGCGCTCTGCACCTCACTAAGTTTCTATACGCTCCTGATCGATCAACAGGGTAAAAATTCTAAATTAAAAGAAGGTTCCTTATTCCACCACCGTCAACTGTGGTACCTTCATTGTGGTGTAAGCCCTTTTGACTATTACCAGCCAAATTGGTATGTAAGAATGGTGGTGTTTTTAATGTCTCACCAGACTTGGCATACCACGACAGAAACGGTGGTAGCAAACAATAGACGCATCCAGCGTCACTGAATTTATGTTTTGACCATAGTCCAGACAAGGACATTGTTTTATGTGCCGCAAGAGCTAAGCGGCTTGGATCGTCTTGTGCCGAGAAAATGATCAAATATAATATGTACTTACCGTCTCTACACAATGAAGGCATCCTCCACTCTTAAAGCACAACCAGCATAACGGTGATACGGTGAACTGTTCATTATGTGCTGTGTATCACAATCTATTGGTCACCAGTAATGACTTTATTCTTTACTTGAGTATGAAACATACCGGCCAGCACCCTGCAGTAATTCTCCAGGCGGCAGCTACACCATGCATCAACTCACACCGCAAGAAAGCGGCGCAGAAAGGAAATATGATGTATAAATTGCACTGATGACTAATAGGTGCACCACATAGGAACATATCTTGGTTATGTTATACCGTTATTGATAAATAAAGTACTGCATTAAATGGTACTGTAAGGTCAGATGCGACCTCCGCTTTAATATGATATTGCACATAATGTTATGCATTGTAAACGGTGTCAGCAATTAAACGGCACCGTAGGCTAAGTTGGCCCTATACTTCAATGAATGTATAAATGTAATTATGATTTTTGCCCATATTGTTAGTTAGCAATAAAGACTACAAAAATATTTGGACCGCAGTACCCCTAGGTTACACCATACATCAACAACAAATGCATCACCATGTTTTGTCCTCACGGCACCAATTTTACATTAAGGTCGCTGCTCATGCTCTCTCCAGAGAACATGACATGCGGCCACTAAACCTAGAACTATGATAGCTTGATAGCATAGCTTTTTGAGCTAGCCAAGGGCAATTACTCTATAAAGAGGAAAATTGTTATTAAAAACCCTTCTTCACAGTCAGTAAGACCATTGTATAAACTGTACTACTAATTTTCATAGTTGGCCAATCGTGTTAAGGCCTCCTAAATTAAAGCAATGAGTAACTGCCTTTGACTATGCTTCTCTGGCCGCCTGGGCAAAATAATTGTTTGAATTCCCACCGTCAGAATGGTTAGGACCGAATCAAGAAACTACAGCAGGTTTCTTGACGGCCAGAATCAATTTGTCGTGTATCTTCGGATATCTATTAAGTAAGTTTTTTTATGCCAAAGTAGGAAACACTGAGAAAATATAAATAACGCAATTTATTTCAGTCCATGCAGTGTTCTTTTGGCAATTTTCTCCAAACCTAAAGCAGCTAAATGGTAATACCACGGTACAGATCTCATACTGTCCGCACTCGAAACATTAGGTGATGGATAAAGACACGGATCACCATCTAACTCATAATGGTGACTGGATGGAGCCTTAGAGCTCACCACGCCCTATGGGAAAGCCACCATAGATGGAAATACGTTTCTCTCTCCTACTTTCTAAACATGCTTCCGTTAATGTGACTTGTCCATGTGTTGTTATTTGTTGCTGTGATGTGGTATGTGGAGGAATCGCTCTGCGACTCTGAAGCTACCACCAGACAACATGTTGCACACTGTCGGTCTGAGTAGAGATGCTCCATGGGGGTATTGGAATGGTACCCGGCATCCTTACCAGGAGACGGATTCATTAAAGACAATTGGTGCTACACCATTTGTGGCCTAAAAATATGTGTTTGGACTTAAAACTCAAATGTTAGTCTAGGCCCTCAGAAGGTCCGCAAAGATTGGAATGGTACCAACTAAAATAACTCTTTAACTCACACAAGATGACGGTGCTGAATTCCATAAGAATCAGCCACTCCCACCTTTACGTACACACCACACACACCAACATTAAAATAACAACATTAGGATAAAAACACGTAATAATCTTTCCCAACTTTGTAAAATAGGAGAGCGGCCATTTTACCACTCTCCTTCACCACTTCGGCGTTGAAGGTATTTTTCTTTAGACGGAGGTCCACGCGAGACACTTTCCTCTCACAAAATTATATATCCCTATCCATGTAGGTGTTAGGGGAAACTAATTTTTCCTCATTGTTATAGTCGGACGTCTCTCAGGCCGTCTTCTCAAAACGGTAAGGGTACCTCCATTCTTCCCTTGCATTTTTATAGTCGGCTTCCTTCCGGCTGCCTTTCAACTCACAAGGCACGGTGCTTTTGCCATCATAAATTTCCTCCCACTCAAGTGTTATAGGCATCCATTCTTCTCCTGCATCTTAATGGTGGGATCTCCATTTTTGCCCTGCATGTTCACTGTTGGGCGATTCTCTCTCTCCTATTTTTGAGGCACTTTCCTCTCACCAACCAATAATTTTTGGCCAGCCTGAGACAGATATAGTTTATATTAAATCAACTGACGTGCCCTGCCCGGACTTTTCCCCCACAGGAGTACCTTTCACGAAACCCTCTATATATGACTAGATCGGTTAGGTACCTCTGGCGAGATATAAAACCAACACACCACTTTTTGTTTTTACGTCCACCATTCATAAGTAGCAAGCAAACAAAATTGTTTGTTACTTCTATTCAGTAAAGTAAATTGTGCTAGCACCATTCTCTCCACCTTGGAAATGACAGCTAGACACACCGGTGTTCAATATTTGCAGCAATGCCTGCACGAGCCCACTGGAACGTGATCATTCCATCCACCCTGGAGGTAAGTTTTTGTGGACACTGGAGATGCAAGTCAACTGCTCCCCAACCCCGAGGCTGGCTGACCAGCAGCAGCGGCTGTTGTGGCAGCAACGCCCGACATCAGCAGCGGCGGAGCTACATGCGCCCCCGGTGGCTACAATAGCAAGCAATAGTTGGCCCAACGTTTACCACTATGTTGGACCAATGTAGTTTTGCTCATCGGCCCAACGTTGGCAATGCATTATTGGGCCAACATTGAGCCAACGGGCATAAATCTATGAAAATGTTTCAAATAGCACACCAGAGAGCATAATTTAACAATTTAGAATTTGAATATTATGTTGATTTTGTTTGGTTTAATATGGAAATTTTCAATGGTGACCCAACGTTGGCCAAGCGTTGGCAAACAAGTAAATTTTGTTGAACAAATTTAAGTGTTAAGGGGTTAAAACATTCAAGAAAATGTTGCCTACACCAGAGGGGAATGTTGCCAACACCAGAGGGGAATGTTGCCTACACCAGAGGGAAATGAGATTGCTCCTTTAACCCTTGAAACCCCAAAGCATATCCTGAGCTTTATCTAATAAATGTGATCTGCAGAAATTCAGCAGTAAGACAGCACATACAGGGTTCAACAATAAAAGGGTTAAAAGTTGTGTTGAGTCTGATCTGTGTGCGGTAGTTGATCTGAATCTGGATTAAAGATGGCTCTTTGTGTGATATATAATATAATATATAAATAAAGTTGAGTTTCTGTTTATTAACCTTTTAATGCCCAAGCCGGACAAAACCAGCTTCTACAGTGGTGTCAATGTCAATTTGCCAGCCAAGATTTTTGGAAATTTATCCCTGGAATGACTGGGTCGATAAATTTCCAAGAAATAGTCTTGTCCGGCAAATTGACATTGCCACCACTGTAGAAGCTTGTTTTGTCAGGCTTAGATATTAGTCAGTGATTACAGTGGTAAATTCTCAAAAGTACCCTCAAAATCTTGCCTTGCAAATGGACTTCAAAAAGCAAAGATTTAAATGTTCTTTAAAAATGCTAACCATTTAAGGGTTAAGACTAATTTGCCGTTTATATTTCAACCAATAAACCAGCTATGTGAAAAATATCACATGCCCCACAGTGATTACAGTGGTATATTCCCAAAAATAGCCTCAGAATCTTGCCTTGCAAATGGACTTCAATAAGCAAAGATTTCAATTTTCTTGAAAAATCCTGACCATTTAAGGGTTAAGAATGTAATATGTTTTTTTATATTTCAGCCAATAATCCAGCTAAATGAAAAATACCGCATACCCCACAGACATCATACATGCATATTTATCACTCCCCATATACCTTGTAAAGAGGTCTTGGTGTAAATAAATTCATTCATTCAGTTATCATCTCATTTGAGTTTTTTTGCCACAACACGATCCTGTTGACAATACCAGTATGCACTTCAGTCTGGATTTTCAGGACTGCTTCATTCTGGATGCTAGTCAATTGAATGTGTTTGATTAACCCTTTAATGTTAAAGATTGGTTAAGAAAATTGTCATTTTTACTTAGTGAATGTCCATATGCAGGCCAAGAATTGAAAATGTATCTCTGGAATGCCTGGCTTGGTTATTGAGCCAGGAGCACGCCAATAATATAGGTTTTGAGCCTGTTGAATAGGAATTTGACATTATTGGTCTGTTGTCATCATTTCTTATCCAAGTTTTTCCATTTTGGGCCTAAATACGTTCATTCTTTGCCTAAAATGTTCATGTTTCCTGTTAAAATGTTAATATATGGAACTTATATATCAATTCTTTATATAGAAATGTTTGTATTTCCAGCCTAAATTCTCATACTTTTGCATTTTGGATACATATGTTTTGTTGCTGAGCAAAGCAGTTGCTTTTTAGTGCAGATTTTTTTTGTTTCCTGTCAAAGGTTGTGTTTGTTTCTGATCAGAATCTTAACATTTCCAGCTTAAATTTTCACATTACAAGTCATCTGAAATTCTGTTTACCATTTTGAACCCAGATATATGCATATTAACTATCAAAATTTATATATTTCTGGGTAAACACTTGCTTATAATACCAAATTCACAGATTTCAGAAACAAATAATTGCATTTTCACACATACAACGATTCTTGTATTATAGCTGCAAATTTTCTTGTGTCCTGTCAAGAGTTGTGCATTCAGGATCCAAAATGTCCATGTTTCAGACCAGAGTTTTCAGATTTCCAACTTAAATTTTTATTTAGCAAAATATTCATATTTCCATTGAAAAATTGAACACTTTGAGCTCATATATGCATATTAAAGCGATGTTAATCTCATCTCAAACAGATAGAATATGGTTTATAGATTCCATATCATTCATATCCTGTCACATTCCCTGATCTGTATCGCAATTATCTGCTTTGTAATATCGAGTAAATGTTGAACGGTCATCGGCACCATTTTGTCTCCTCAAGCGATAGTGTGTGATGTCATGTAAGTGCCAATGCATTACATTCTTTATTATGTAATACTCATCCCGTTGAATATTTTGAAACTAATATGGCAGCAACAACTTCCAAAATATTCAACAGCTAACCAGTAGTATTGCGTTTGTACCACATTGCCAAACTATAGCTGGCGCCTCTATGACTGAGCTATATCCCGAAGCAGGCACGCTAGGATTTTTTTTGATTGGTTGAAAAGTAAATCATGACAGCCATCATATGCTGTAGAAATGTAGCAACATTTAGCTACCAAAGCCTGAATATCTCTCATTAGAGGCATGATGAAAAGTTTAACATTGCCTGCATAGTTTATGACTGGCATATTATATCACCTGAATAGCTATCAAGAGTTCAGATTAGTTATCCTTTAACTGTCAAAATTTATATTTTTCTGGGTAAATACATGCTTTTAATCACAAATTCACAGATTTCAGATCAAAATCTTTGAATTTTCACACATTTTTTTGCATTTTAGTTCCACATCTTCTTGTTTCCTGCTGGATTTTAGACACTGGCTGATATTTGATAAACTGATCCATTACAAATTTAGAGTTTTGAGCTCAGATATGCATATAAACTGTCAAAATGTATATATTTGTCTGTAAACCTTCGCTTTTGACACACAATTCACAAATTTCAGTACAAAACTTTGCATTTCAACATCAATTTCTGCATTTAAATATAAATTTCCATGATTCCAGCCAGTAGGTGTGTTTGCAACCTAATTTTAAATGTTTCTTGTTCAAATACTGATATCACAGCCAAGCCTATTGTTCTATATGGACTGGTATATTGAAATTGTAGACTGACATGCAATCTTGACATCTCACTGAGGCCATCATTAAACCATTGTTTGTTTGTATTATTTATATATAATATAATTTGGATATATAAGCATTCGATGAAATTTAGAATTGGAAAACAATTGTAGAACATCTTTTATGGGCTTAATTAAGTCTCAAAGATGCATGCAAGATTTCTGATTGAATACCTGTTTTGGTTATCATTTTGAAATGAAATTGATAGGAAGTCATGGTTTCATTCAGCAATTTGTTTAATGGGGTGGCAACTTAATTGAATACAGATACAGAGCCTATATACTTTCCATTAAAATCACACAAGGTGTGTAAATCCAGAACAATCTCCATGATTGTTCTGGATTTACACACCTTGCGTGATTTTAATGGAAATTATATAGGGGCCATGTGGTGGGGCATGCTACCTCAATGGGGGTTGTGGGCGATTCCCGCACCCTCCACCACCTTGGATAAAACCCAGTTCTATATTACTGCCTTAGGATCCAAGCAAATGATTTACTTGAAAGATTCTGCAACTTTCCTGTGTTAGGCCAGAGCAATTTAATGTTTTGTCGGCCTGCAAATAGACTTTTCTCATGACCGGCTTGACCATTAAGGGGTTAACAAAACTACAACCGGCTTGACCATTAAGGGGTTAACAAAACTACAAAGAACAAAGAGTCACAGAAAATTCTGAGGAATTCCGAGTGATTAGGACTTGGCTGCCAAAAAATGTTAGATGGAAAGAATGTTGAAAATAATGCCTTAAAATTCCAGCATTATTTTTTCCCCAGATTTATATGCAAAGCGAAAAGGAAAATGTCAAATAGCTACACGGATTCCTGAATCGTACACTAATATTGCGGCAAGCCACATTCATTGTATACCACATTTGAGAATGGGCAACTCAGAAAAAAAAAAAAAATAACATTGATCAGTAATCGCATCATCGCGTGACTGTCAGGGTCACTACAAACCAGCCACAGCAATAAGCAGATCGACTAGCTGCCACTGGTATCTGAGACATTTTATATTATTTCAATAAAACAGTGTTATATTATATGTATACTACCTAAAATATAATAGAATCTCGAAGAATTGTTATCAAATATTACCTCTTACTGTTGTCGCTAGGCCTACGCATCCATCGCTCGTGTATTGACACTGATACATTAGGCGTGGCTTCGTACCGAGAAGTCGATCATATCGCCGAAATGTAGATAGAACAACGATTTTGATTGGTTCACTCAATTTAGTAATGACGCGTGTTGATTGGCTGAAAACGATGTGCAGCAAACATGCGCACCGTGATTTTGGCTAGTTATATGGCAGAGGGTCTGTCTGGAGTTCCGACGTCATGGAGGATTAAGTCGCTGCCGGCGGGAGAATGGGAACACAGAGGCAGGAGCAGTATTGCTCAGTTGGAGACGACTACAGAGCTCAGGAGGTTCGTTGGCTTCTTCTGTGGTATGGTTACAAAGTTCCACCGAACCTGGCATACATAGGTTCAAACAAGAGGGTTGCACAGTTTATATTTCAGTCTGTGGATGCGGGAACGCAAAGTCCGATGCACAGGAGCCCAGGCAGCTCAAAGTGAGCAGAAGGTTCTCATTAGGGAAGGCAAATACTTTAGGTTGTTAATTTGGCTGCTTTTCTGAGCGGGCATAATAAATATGAAGAAAATGCTGGCTGCTGGCTATGTAAATGTCGATCTCTGCGAGCGGTCAAAAGGAAAGTTCCGTGTTGCAGCATCACTGGCGGTACTGCAATGGAGCAGGTAGGAGCATAATGTCAGCAGCGAGACAAGTGTTGTTTGAGCAGAATCGGCTGCTTTTATAATGGCCGGCTCTGCATCTTATTATCTTTTGGCGAATGGCTAGCGTCTTAGAAACGCCCTTAGCCAATCAGAGGTAAGCAGTCGAGAGCAAGAGCTCTAGCAGCATCTAAGTGAGAGAGGCTAGCCAAGCAATGGCTTAGTCAAGTTCATGTTTTCTCTGGGGTTAAACCGTGCTTGACGGAGTTTTCTAGGTTGTACTTTTCAAAATAACTCCATCGTTATGATCTTTAAGAAGTGGATATCTTAAGCTTTCCATTAATACTAAATACGTGTGGTGGCATCGCGATCAACGGCCATAATTCGAGGAGGAAGTCTTGTACAAATGGTATTTGTAGCCCAAAAAGGTCCACCCAGTCAATGGTATCACGCGAACGTAACCATGTCCTACCCTTATGAAGAAAACTGTTTGTTATGGGGGTACTTCCAGTGGCATGGCTCATGCGTCATGGAAGGAAATCGCCCCTTAGACTTGTCATCGCCTATGCGTTCGTACTGCCATCCATCGAGGTAAACGGAGTACAGTCTGATGCAAGGAATTTACTGGTCCCAGGTTGGCTAGTCCACCCTGTTACCCAGCCACACTACATTTTGCCCTCATACGCGCTTAAAGGTCCTGAGTAAATAAAGTAAACTTGACACACAACAAGCGAGCAACAATTATGCAAGCGGCGTGTTCATCATCAAATGCAGTTATAACAGATACCTGATTCAGAAGTGGAGGGGGCATGGGGCAGTCCAAGGACTGCGGTTTGGGGGTGGGGTGGGGTTGGGGTGAAACGGGGTTGAGCTTGAGACGGCATCTCTCCCATTGCCCTGGATACCTATTTTGGAAAATTAGAAAATTAGATACTATGAGAAGTAATTTTCTGCATTCTGAGTGATAGATTATACCATTCCTGTACTTTCGAACTTTACCTATTATTAACACATCAAATCAAGGGCCGGATTACGGCTAGTCCACCCTGTTACCCAGCCACACTACATTTTGCCCTCATACGCCCTTAGAGGTCCTGAGTAAATAAAGTAAACTTGACACACAGCAAGTGAGCAACGATTATGCAAGCGGCTTGTTCATCGTCAAATGCGTTTATAACAGATACCTGATTCAGAAGTGGCATGGGGCAGTCCAAGGACTGCGGTTTAGTTGGTGTCTGTGTTGGGGTGAAGTGGGTTTGGGCTTGGGACGGAATCTCTCCTATTGCCCCGGATACCTATCTGGGAAAATTGGAAAATTAGATTATGAGAAGTCATTTTTTTGCCCTGTAGGTGGGGCTTAGAATACACCTCCCGTATCCTCTGCGTGTCATAAGAGGCGACTAAAGGAGGTAAGGGTGAGGTAACCCTGACAGAAACCTCGAGTGCTGAAGATGGAGGTTCCAGGCTGCACGGCGCACTCTAATAAACCATGGATCCACGCACTTAACGCTTATGATCATGTCGATAGTCACTTACAGAACTGGCGGTATGATCAGCGAACGAAAAGAAGAAGAAGAAGAAGAAGTCATTTTCTGCATTCTGAGTGATAGATTATAACATTCCTGTACTTTCGAACTTTACCTATTATTAACACATCAGATCAGAGCCGGATTAAGGCAAGGGATAACAGCCTCAGATCACCCACCCCAATTTAACACATTTACTGAAGTATCTGTAAATCTGCGATGTCTGGCCCTTAAGGATCGTCTAATATCATCTAATATGCCAAATGGACATGCATACTTAAGGTGAATTCCTTCTGCAAAACCCCGAATATGGGTAACATTTATGCATAAGGGGTGGCCTTTACCTTGATGTTGGATCACTCCGAAACCATCACCATTTGATACGGCATGCATGATATACCTTGAATAAAGTTTTCATGAAAATCAAGAGACACGCTCAGAAGTGCCAAATAACCGAGAAATCTGAAACGTGTATGTTTGTGTGTGTGTGTGTGTGCGTGCGTGCGTGCGTGCGTGCGTGCGTGCGTGCGTGCGTGCGTGCGTCCGTGTGTGTGTTTGTGCGTGTGCGTGTGCATGTGCGTGTGTGTGGGAGTTGGGGGGGGGGTGCCAAACTTGGATTCAAAATCTTACATTTCATTCAATCTAAGACTCAGTCAGCTTGTATGGGTAAAGGTAGGTAATTCATGAAAAAAGGAAAATGGGTATCTTGGGACTTTACTGTGTCACCTTGACCTTAAAGTTAGATCACTCTGAAACCATCACCATTGGATCTGGCATATGTCATATACCATTGGTAAAGATTTCATGAAAATAAAGGGAAACGCCCAAAAGTGTCAAATAACCGAGAAATTTGTAAAGTTATGCGAGGTGGGGTGGGGGCGGTGGTGGTGGGGGTGGGGTGGGGGTGGGGGTGCGGTGTGTGTGTGTGTGTGGGGGGGGGGGGAGCCAAAATCAAACATTTCACTCAATCTAAAAATCTCAATCAGAGTGTGGAGGTAATCTATGCCAAAACCGGAAACTTGTATCTTGCGACTCTGCTGGATGACCTTGGGGTCGGATCACTCCAAAATCGCCAGCATTTGATCTGGCATGCGTGATATACCTTTAGGAATGTTTTCATGAAAATCAAGGGAAAGCCTCTGAGGTCAAATAACCGAGTCATCTGCAAAGTTTGAATGGTGGCGGGGCTTAGACTCAAAATTTAACCTAAATCAATTTAAGACTCCTAATCAGCTTGAGTAAGTAAAGGGAGACAATCTATGCCAAAAACGAAGACTGGTATCTTGCGAAACCATCACCATTGGCTCTGTCATACGTCATATGGCTTCACTAAAATTTTCATGAAAATCAAGGAAAAAGCCGACAAGTGTCAAATATCCGACAAATTTGCGGTGGGGGGTGGGGGTGTCTGAAAACCAAACATTTCACTCAATCTAACAATCTCAATCGGCGTGTATGAGTAAAGGGAGGTAATCTATGCTAAGATCGAAAACTGGTAATTTTGAGGCACAAGGGGTGGGCTTTCGGCTGGGCATGTGAGCGAGAGGTGAAGTAAACATGAAAGAACATCACAGGGTATCATATAATATGTGCATTGACCTTCTTTGATGAAGAGGAGCTCATTTCTAACAAAAAATAAAACTGGTAATTTTGATGCCCTAAGTGTACCATTTCACTTGAGCAAGTGGCCCGCAGTTGAATCAACACCTTCATGACTCCAAGGGTAACCTCATCAACAAGTATGGTGGTGATTCGATCAAAACTCTAGGTGTAGTTGCAGTTCAAGGATCCATCCTGAAAATCCCCATTCATTCCCTATAGAGCCATATTCAATGCAATGTCGGTCAAAGCTCAAAGCTCAAGGTAACATTTTAGGTGGGCAGATATCTTTAGGACCCCAAGGGTAACATCCTACCCAATTATGGTAGTGCCCTGATCAAAAGTCTAGGTGTAGCCGCACATCAAAGAGGAATACTGACAATCACCATACATTTCCTATGGGACCGTTTTGACAAAATTTGGAGTTGATAATGTCGAAACTCTAGGAGGTGATAGGTGTCGAAAATCCTTGAGAATAATAAGAAAGATAAGAAAGATCATGAGTAATTATAACAACCTGCGATTATATCGCGTATTACGAGCTGATAATGTCGAAACTCTAGGAGGTGATAGGTAGGAAAATCCTTGAGAATAATAAGAAAAATAAGAAAGCTCATGAGTAATTATAACAACCTGCGATTATATCGCGTATTACGAGTTGATAATGTCGAAACTCTAGGAGGTGATAGGTAGGAAAATCCTTGAGAATAATAAGAAAGATAAGAAAGATAAGAAAGATCATGAGTAATTATAACAACCTGCGATTATATCGCGGATTACGAGCTGATAATGTCGAAACTCTAGGAGGTGATAGGTAGGAAAATCCTTGAGAATAATAAGAAAGATAAGAAAACTCATGCGTAATTATAACAACCTGCGATTATATCGCGGATTACGAGCTGATAATGTCGAAACTCTAGGAGGTGATAGGTAGGAAAATCCTTGAGAATAATAAGAAAGATAAGAAAGATCATGAGTAATTATAACAACCTGCGATTATATCGCGGATTACGAGTTGATAGTGTCGAAACTCTATGAGGTGATAGGTAGGAAAATCCTTGAGAATAATAAGAAAGATAAGAAAGATCATGAGTAATTATAACAACCTGCGATTATATCGCGGATTACGAGCTGATAATGTCGAAACTCTAGGAGGTGATAGGTAGGAAAATCCTTGAGAATAATAAGAAAGATAAGAAAGATCATGAGTAATTATAACAACCTGCGATTATATCGCGGATTACGAGTTGATAATGTCGAAACTCTAGGAGGTGATAGGTAGGAAAATCCTTGAGAATAATAAGAAAGATAAGAAAGATCATGAGTAATTATAACAACCTGCGATTATATCGCGGATTACGAGCTGATAAAGTCGAAACTCTAGGAGGTGATAGGTAGGAAAATCCTTGAGAATAATAAGAAAGATAAGAAAGCTCATGAGTAATTATAACAACCTGCGATTATATCGCGGATTACGAGCTGATAATGTCGAAACTCTAGGAGGTGATAGGTAGGAAAATCCTTGAGAATAATAAGAAAGATAAGAAAGATCATGAGTAATTATAACAACCTGCGATTATATCGCGGATTACGAGCTGATAAAGTCGAAACTCTAGGAGGTGATAGGTAGGAAAATCCTTGAGAATAATAAGAAAGATAAGAAAGCTCATGAGTAATTATAACAACCTGCGATTATATCGCGGATTACGAGCTGATAATGTCGAAACTCTAGGAGGTGATAGGTAGGAAAATCCTTGATAATAATAAGAAAGATAAGAAAGATCATGAGTAATTATAACAATCTGCGATTATATCGCGGATTACGAGTTGATAATGTCGAAACTCTAGGAGGTGATAGGTAGGAAAATCCTTGATAATAATAAGAAAGATAAGAAAGATAAGAAAGATAAGAAAGATAAGAAAGATAAGAAAGATAAGAAAGATAAGAAAGATAAGAAAGCTCATGAGTAATTATAACAACCTGCGATTATATCGCGGATTACGAGCTGATAATGTCGAAACTCTAGGAGGTGATAGGTAGGAAAATCCTTGAGAATAATAAGAAAGATAAGAAAGCTCATGAGTAATTATAACAACCTGCGATTATATCGCGGATTACGAGTTGATGATATCGAAACTCTAGGAGGTGATAGGTAGGAAAATCCTTGATAATAATAAGAAAGATAAGAAAGATCATGAGTAATTATAACAACCTGCGATTATATCGCGGATTACGAGTTGATGATATCGAAACTCTAGGAGGTGATAGGTAGGAAAATCCTTGATAATAATAAGAAAGATAAGAAAGATCATGAGTAATTATAACAACCTGCGATTATATCGTGGATTACGAGTTGATAATGTCGAAACTCTAGGAGGTGATAGGTAGGAAAATCCTTGATAATAATAAGAAAGATAAGAAAGCTCATGAGTAATTATCACAATCTGCGATTATATCGCGGATTACGAGTTGATAATGTCGAAACTCTAGGAGGTGATAGGTAGGAAAATCCTTGATAATAATAAGAAAGATAAGAAAGATCATGAGTAATTATAACAACCTGCGATTATATCTCGGATTACGAGTTGATAATGTCGAAACTCTAGGAGGTGATAGGTAGGAAAATCCTTGATAATAATAAGAAAGATAAGAAAGATAAGAAAGATAAGAAAGATCATGAGTAATTATAACAATCTGCGATTATATCGCGGATTACCCCCTCTTGTTTAACCGGCGCCTCAAAGCGCTCAAAATATTACTGGATATATCAATTAAACATTTTGATGGTCACTATTTTTGAAGACATTTTAATTTTAGAATACTCTGTATGTAAATTTACCACTGAATTCTTTTTCGCCGGCTTGACCATTATAGGGGTAATGGTAAAGAAAATAAAAGTTTTTACTTAGCCTGTGGCTATCTGCAAGCTGAGAGAGAAGTATTTTGGAAAACGTACCACTGGAATGACTGGCTTGGTAACAGAGCCAGTCATTCTAGTGGTAAATATTAAAAAATACCTTTCTCTAGACCCTTCAAATAGTCATGTCTGAAGACACTACAAAGTTGTTTTTTGGTCAGTTTGACCATTAAAGGGTTAAGTTGACACGAGAGGGGTTAATAATGGGCATCCAAATAAAAACAATGGACATTGCCATTTTTAGCTATGCCCCGCCCATCAGTAGCTAAGCTCCACCCACACCTCGCCGTGTTGGGATTGATCGATCCCCGAATGCCATAGCTATCAATTTCCTGAAAACCATACAGGGAAGCTGTTGAATATTTTGCAACTAATTTGACTGGGTGCTGTTGCTGCCTCTGGCAGTAACAGCGCCCAGTCAAATTAGTTTCAAAATATTCAACAGAACATTTATTAAATAGTAAAAGCAAACAATTTGTACAACCGTCTTTAAATATGCGTCCGTGACGTACTTATCGACGTCACTCATGAAGTCATTCATTATGATGTCATTCTACACATCACGCAGTTCATTATGACGTCATATGATGGGTGGGTACTCTGGAATGGTGAATTATAACATGTTGCCCATTTCATATACGAACGTAAGATGTTCGAAACCAATTTGACTGGAAACAGTGCCGTAGGACGCACCAGCTTTCAATCAATTTAGTTTCAAAACATTTAACAGCATTCTAACACGCACGTGACGAATTTATTATATTGCACATTTCCTGTATTGTTGTTTTGAAAATGAGATATCTGGAATTCATCGATGAAAGGTAATCCGCCTATATCAATACCGCATTTCTCTGTGTTTCACGCCATTGTAAACCACGTATCAAATATAATGCCTGAGATTTGAATGCCCCCAAAAACGTCCTATGCAAAAACCCCAATGGCGGATTTAAACATTTTAATGTTTTCTTTCATCAAGACAAGTCACAAAACAAGTAATATAGATGTTATGCAGTATTTACTACCATTTATCACATTCACCTGGGTTAATATCACCGGAAAATGTAAGTTGACTTTACACTTGAAAAACAACTATCTTGGAGATTCAAAATCTTCGGTTATTCGTTTATTTAGTTTTGTGATCGTCTACGATAATATTAAAAAAAAATAATCGCAATTAATCGAATAATCGAATAATTGTGAAAGCCGTATCTCTGGGCTTATTTTCTAAATGTAGGACAGATTGAATTATGTAATCACCTGATAAGCGACAGAATGGTTTATTTCTACCTCTGTCTCTGCCCCGGCCATTTCTAGCAGTAGCAGCAGCATTATTAGCCAAGGTGATGGGGCGCCGGCAGCGGCAGCAGGAACCGTAGCAGCAGTAACAGTAGTCGCCTTTTGAGCAGCAGCAGCAGAAACGGTAGCGCAGCAGCAGCAACAGCGGCAGCAACAGAAGCAGTCTTTGGAGCAGCAGCAACAACAGACAGCAGCAGCATTTGGAGAAAAAACACGTGGAGCAGCAGCAGCAACAACAACAGCAGCAGCAGCAACAGCAGCAGTAACAGCAGCATCCTTTGATGCAGCCTTTAGAGCAGCAGCAACAGCAGCAGCCACAACAGGAGCCTTTGGAGTAGCAACAGAAGCAGCAGAAGTACGTCACGAACGCCTAACTGAAGACGGACTAAGCGTTGTATGAATTGCATGTCCATAGGTAGCAACAGCACCCAGTAAAATTAGTTTCAACTATTCAAAAGCTTATCCGTATAGATTTCTGGAAATTTCGGGGATCGATGGGAGAAGAGTAGGTGTAGCTTAACTAGGGCGTGATAGCTAAAACCGGAAAGCTGATGATTATAACATCAGCCTACATGTGATGTAGTTGACTATGTCGTCATATGATTGACTGAGAGACTGGATTCCTCTATTATGTTCGTTGGTGTCTTCTCTGGTACGTCTGTTAAGCCCTACGCGAAGTGGCTGATTATTATGATCCTTAGGCACTTTTTTAATATCAAATCGTCAAACGTGCTAATCCTACCTCATCAACACGCAGTCAGCCATATCAAGCAGAATATAGCATATAAGATTGTAAACAACTTGATCAAATGATGCAACATTTGTGCACACAACGTAATGGTTGCTGGCATGATAAAGAACATTTCGGGAATTAGTAAGCCTATCACCTAAACGCTTGTACTATACGCACATTCCCAGTATGTTTCTGTATGCCATGAAAGAGAAGCCATTTCTCGCATAGCACGTCCAACCTGTCTACCCAGCCACCACCCCACCCCCTCCCCAACTTCCGCAAGACTCACCATCGTTAATAATGGCATGTTCATATAACCGTATCTACCATACACATAACGATACAATACAATAAATACATCAAAGAAGGCGGATTGCAAAAATAATAAATAACCCTCAACACCCAAGCCAACCAAAAACGGTTACTGCAATGGTCTTGAAAACGTCCATTCGCAGACCTTCAGTGCTAAATACTAAAATAATGCTCCTCTCCCGGTCCACGAATGGGCTGTGAGAAAATTGATACTGTCTTAAACAAATTTGAGTGAGTGTTAAATGGTTAAAGATAAATGGAATAACAAATTATAAGACGATTCACCTCATTTTATATTAGCTGTTCAGATTATACAATATCCAACCCATAGACTACGAATGACATTTTTGGATGAATTTAGTCTAGATGATAATGGGCCTTTCCAGTTTTAGCTATGCCCCGCCCATCTCGATCTAAGCTCCGCCCACACCTCGCCCGTGTTGGGATCGATCGATCACCGAACTCCCTAACTATCAATTTTCTGAAAACTATGCAGTTAAGCTGTTGAATATTTTGTAACTAATTTGACTTGGTGCTAGGCAGCAACAGTGCCCAGCCAAATTAGTTTCAAAATATTCAACAGAATATTTATTAAAAAGTAAAGACATACAATTCGTACAACAACGCATAGTCCGTCTTCAAATATGCGTTCGTGGCGTACTTTTAGACGTCATTCATGACGCCATTCATTATGATGTCGCGTAGTTCATTATGACGTCATAGGATGGATTGATACAGTGGAGAAGTCTATTATATATGGTTAATCAAGCCTTAGCTAGTACTCATGGAGCAAAAACAGACCACTTACTGTGGATTAGGCTTCGTAATCGGACCAAGGGTATTGAACGATGTCATTAGTTTTGGATACGTCAGTGATCGCGTTGCATTTATCGACCTGGGTATACCAACGCGAAAGCGCACCACCACTAGGTGTCGCATAGTCAATGCATATGGGCCAACTACCGAAAGGGCAAAAGATAATCCAGCTATATTAGATTCCATCTATGCAGAACTGAGCTCTGCCATTACTATCCCAGCTAGATGGCAACTGTTCGTGTGTGGCGATTTCAGCTCCAAGCTGGGTAAATTCGGCATTGCGGACAAAAGTTCAGGACTTGGCTCAGGCATGGGATCGTATGGAGAGGGCATACGCAACAGCAATGGAGATGCACTGGTGGCATTCCTTAGTTCCAATGGCCTATTTGCCATAAATATGGCCGTCAAACACCCGCCACCGGACAACATGGACTGGACACATTGCTGATCCCAAAGCCCCAAAAGGTTCTAAGGCTACAAAAGCTGTCTTCAACCAAATAGATTTCATACTATGCAAGACAGCAGCAAAACCCCTACTTCGGGATGCTCGTTCCTATGGAGGCACATGCCCCAATTCTGACCATAAGCCAGTCATTACACGCCTCCATATGAACCAGCTCTACCTAATGGATAAACGCATACCAGGCAAGAGGGTAGAGTAAACTACAACTTACCCAAGCTCATCAGCGACACTGACGCTCAAATGTCATACAAAAAGGTCCTCGGGGAGCAGATAGCTAACAACGACGTCAGCTCCGATCCAAAAGAAGCCCTAACCAAAATACTGATATCTACGGAACCATCAGCTACTAGCACCATAGGTGTTCTAAAAAAACCAGAACTAAGTATACGTCAACGTTATTGACGACCATCTCATAGTAAAACTGTCAGCAGAATAGAAAGCGTTACGTCTCCGCATCTATCAAAGTGGCCAAAGATCGCACCAAACTACGCAATTAACGCAATAACATTCTGCGCCACATTAGCGAACGCTTTAAAGATCTTGCTATCCAACAAGCAGATACCCTAGCAGATGAAATCACTGTCATGGATGACTGCCACAAAATGTTACGGGCAACCCGAGCCCCGAGAGTTGCTGACTAGACACCACTACTAACTGTACACAACTCTGAAGGACACTTTATCGGGACTGACCAGGGCAAAACCGAGGCAATTCGAGAATGGTTCAAGGAACAGTTCACTGGCCACGATGATGAGTCCTTGCACCCATTCTCAGGAGACCCCCATGCCGTTACTAACACCAGTTAATACAGCAGAGATTGAGAAGGCACTTAGAGCCCTGAAAAATGGACGTGCATCTGGACCTGATGACATGAACAATGAACTATTCAAATATGCAAGTGACATTATCTCAAAACCAATCACGCACATAATCAATTCAGCTTTTATGCACCACCTTCCCATCGACGCTGTAGCCCAAGCCATCTTTATCGCGCTACCAAAGCCCAAGATGCCACTTGGCCCCCAGCCAATCCGTGGCCCATAGTGCTCCTTAACAGCATACAGAAAATCCTATCCCATGTTACTCTATGCCGCATTCGAGACAAGATCGACGACTTCATCGGATCATGTCAAAGTGGCTTCAAATGTGGACGCAGCTGCGTATACATTGTATGGGCTCAATGCATGCATGTGTCGGTAGTCATGTTCAAACATTGGGATTGCCACAAAATTGGCATTGACATGTCACGAGCCTTCGACAATTAAACGCTCAAAGATCCTAGATGTACTACGCCAGGTCAGTTGCAATGAAGATGAACTAAGACTAGTGAGACTACTGCTTGCAGACACCAAGCTGAGAGTACGAGTCAAGTGAGTGAAGTCTGTAGCGTTTGACATCAATTGGCTCCCTACAGCGAGATGGTCTATCTCCTGTGCTCTTCACCTGTTATCGGGCTGCTGCATTGAAATGACCAAACCCCGCCACCCCCCCCCCCCCCCGCCCCACCCCGGTGTCAATACCGGGCATGCCGCTAGAGATGGAATATGCTGACGATGTGGACTTTGTAGATGAGGAAAAAACCCCGTTGACCAACTTCTCCCAATAGCTGCAAGCAAACTAAAAATTGAGAATCTCTTTATGAATGAATCCAAAACAGAGTTCACCCACATATACCTATCTAAAAAGCATGAAACTAAAGAAAATGACGACCTGCTCCGTAGCGGCGGACCATGGAGAAAAAGTAAAATCCTGGGCTCACTGCTTTTCAGTACTGCTGACATTTCTGCACGCTGCATCATGGAGAACATAGCTTTCCAGTCCTTCTGGATGTTATGGATTCGTAGATTAAAGATGCCCTTGGTAAAAAGACTACGTTTATACAAGGCAACCTGCGTGTCATTGATGATGTATAACTGTAACAGCTGGGCGGCTCCAATGGTAGCTCTCGACAAACTTGACGCCTGCCACCGCAAACACCTATGCACCATCACTGGACACCGATGGCCGGAGAGCATAATTTACAACGATGCACTATACAAGTAGTGTAATATGCCGCCGCTGTCTATAAAAGTCGCCCAGCAAAGATGGTCTATGTTTGGCAATGTGCTAAGGATGCCGGAAGACACACCAGCACAGAGACCCTTGGAATTCGCCCAACTCGGAGCCAGCAAATACAGAGCCAGGAGAGGACGTCATTGCATAAATCTGCTAAGCGTGCTACGAGGTGACCTCAAGAAAGCAGGATTAGGTACACTCAAGTCAAGAATGGACCTGAGGAAGCTAAAGATTTTGGCTGAGGACAAGACACAGTGGGCAAAAGTGAAGAAGGACTGATTGCAGCTGTAGGATGTTTCTACTACTACAACCCCAGAATACAGTAATCATACATACAATCAGGCCATCGATGGGACAAAGGCAGCTAATGTGTGACTGTAGCAAGTACTTTGTCCCGCAGCTGTCTAGTGTTAAGACTTTCTGATCTTAGTTCAGTGATATTTTATCAACTACCAACACTCACACTTATAGTCAACCCCCCCCCCCCCCCGTACGCACGCACGCACGCACCAACACGCGTTCCAGTCATCGACCCCCACCCGCCCTCGACACACACAAATTACACCAGTGTTTAGTAAATTGTCAGTTCGTCAAGGACGTACGATTCGTACGTTCAAGACGGACTTTTCGATTTTCCTGACGGACATATACGTCATTATGATGTGGCGTCTGCTAACTAGTGAAGTAATTTATTACGACGTCAGATACTTTAGTGACAGAACGGATCCTTCCATTGTAGATGCTTAGAAACAGCAATAAAATTGGTCACTCATCGCAGAGGCGGACAATGTATTAGAACAGTGCTCAATCTGTGTGACGATAGTAGCTCAGGTAAATGACATATAAAACATCGTCGTGTCGTG
>CM067375.1:71803603-71888603 GCA_034401795.1 Chaetoderma sp. LZ-2023a
CCTTGATAATAATAAGAAAGATAAGAAAGATAAGAAAGATAAGAAAGATAAGAAAGATCATGAGTAATTATAACAATCTGCGATTATATCGCGGATTACGAGTTGATAATGTCGAAACTCTAGGAGGTGATAGGTAGGAAAATCCTTGATAATAATAAGAAAGATAAGAAAGATCATGAGTAATTATAACAATCTGCGATTATATCGCGGATTACGAGTTGATAATGTCGAAACTCTAGGAGGTGATAGGTGGCGAAAATCCTTGAGAATAATAAGAAAGATAAGAAAGATAAGAAAGATAAGAAAGCTCATGAGTAATTATAACAACCTGCGATTATATCGCGTATTACGAGTTGATAATGTCGAAACTCTAGGAGGTGATAGGTAGGAAAATCCTTGAGAATAATAAGAAAGATAAGAAAGCTCATGAGTAATTATAACAACCTGCGATTATATCGCGGATTACGAGCTGATAATGTCGAAACTCTAGGAGGTGATAGGTAGGAAAATCCTTGAGAATAATAAGAAAGATAAGAAAGCTCATGAGTAATTATAACAACCTGCGATTATATCGCGGATTACGAGCTGATAATGTCGAAACTCTAGGAGGTGATAGGTAGGAAAATCCTTGAGAATAATAAGAAAGATAAGAAAGCTCATGAGTAATTATAACAACCTGCGATTATATCGCGGATTACGAGCTGATAATGTCGAAACTCTAGGAGGTGATAGGTAGGAAAATCCTTGAGAATAATAAGAAAGATAAGAAAGCTCATGAGTAATTATAACAACCTGCGATTATATCGCGGATTACGAGTTGATGATATCGAAACTCTAGGAGGTGATAGGTAGGAAAATCCATGAGAATAATAAGAAAGATAAGAAAGATCATGAGTAATTATAACAACCTGCGATTATATCGCGGATTACGAGCTGATAATGTCGAAACTCTAGGAGGTGATAGGTAGGAAAATCCTTGAGAATAATAAGAAAGATAAGAAAGCTCATGAGTAATTATAACAACCTGCGATTATATCGCGGATTACGAGCTGATAATGTCGAAACTCTAGGAGGTGATAGGTAGGAAAATCCTTGAGAATAATAAGAAAGATAAGAAAGCTCATGAGTAATTATAACAACCTGCGATTATATCGCGGATTACGAGTTGATGATATCGAAACTCTAGGAGGTGATAGGTAGGAAAATCCTTGAGAATAATAAGAAAGATAAGAAAGATCATGAGTAATTATAACAACCTGCGATTATATCGCGGATTACGAGTTGATAATGTCGAAACTCTAGGAGGGGATAGGTAGGAAAAACCTAGAGAATAATAAGAAAGATAAGAAAGCTCATGAGTAATTATAACAACCTGCGATTATATCGCGGATTACGAGTTGATAATGTCGAAACTCTAGGAGGTGATAGGTAGGAAAATCCTTGATAATAATAAGAAAGATAAGAAAGATCATGAGTAATTATAACAATCTGCGATTATATCGCGGATTACGAGCTGATAATGTCGAAACTCTAGGAGGTGATAGGTAGGAAAATCCTTGATAATAATAAGAAAGATAAGAAAGATCATGAGTAATTATAACAATCTGCGATTATATCGCGGATTACGAGTTGATAATGTCGAAACTCTAGGAGGTGATAGGTAGGAAAATCCTTGATAATAATAAGAAAGATAAGAAAGATCATGAGTAATTATAACAATCTGCGATTATATCGCGGATTACGAGTTGATAATGTCGAAACTCTAGGAGGTGATAGGTAGGAAAATCCTTGATAATAATAAGAAAGATAAGAAAGATAAGAAAGATCATGAGTAATTATAACAATCTGCGATTATATCGCGGATTATCACCTCTTGTTTAACCGGCGCCTCAAAGCGCTCAAAATATTACTTGATATATCAATTAAACATTTTGATGGTCACTATTTTTGAAGACATTTTAATTTTAGAATACTCTGTATGTAAATTGACCACTGAATTCTTTTTCGCCGGCTTGACCATTATAGGGGTAATGGTAAAGAAAATAAAAGTTTTTACTTAGCCAGTGGCTATCTGCAAGCTGAGAGAGAAGTATTTTTGAAAACGTACCACTGGAATGACTGGCTTGGTAACAGAGCCAGTCATTCTAGTGGTAAATATTAAAAAATACCTTTCTCTAGACCCTTCAAATAGCCATGTCTGAAGACACTACAAAGTTGTTTTTTGGTCAGTTTGACCATTAAAGGGTTAAGTTGACACGAGAGGGGCTAATAATGGGCCTCCAAATAAAAACAATGGACATTGCCATTTTTAGCTATGCCCCGCCCATCACTAGCTAAGCTCCACCCACACCTCGCCGTGTTGGTATTGATCGATCCCCGAATGCCCTAGCTATCAATTTCCTGAAAACCATACAGGGAAGCTGTTGAATATTTTGCAACTAATTTGACTGGGTGCTGTTGCTGCCTCTGGCAGTAACAGCGCCCAGTCAAATTAGTTTCAAAATATTCAACAGAACATTTATTAAATAGTAAAAGCAAACAATTTGTACAACCGTCTTTAAATATGCGTCCGTGACGTACTTATCGACGTCACTCATGAAGTCATTCATTATGATGTCATTCTACACATCACGCAGTTCATTATGACGTCATATGATGGGTGGGTACTCTGGAATGGTGAATTATAACATGTTGCCCATTTCATATACGAACGTAAGATGTTCGAAACCAATTTGACTGGAAACAGTGCCGTAGGACGCACCAGCTTTCATTCAATTTAGTTTCAAAACATTTAACAGCATTCTGACACGCACGTGACGAATTTATTATATTGCACATTTCCTGTATTGTTGTTTTGAAAATGAGATATCTGGAATTCATCGATGAAAGGTAATCCGCCTATATCAATACCGCATTTCTCTGTGTTTCACGCCATTGTAAACCACGTATCAAATATAATGCCTGAGATTTGAATGCCCCCAAAAACGTCCTATGCAAAAACCCCAATGGCGGATTTAAACATTTTAATGTTTTCTTTCATCAAGACAAGTCACAAAACAAGTAATATAGATGTTATGCAGTATTTACTACCATTTATCACATTCACCTGGGTTAATATCACCGGAAAATGTAAGTTGACTTTACATTTGAAAAACAACTATCTTGGAGATTGAAAATCTTCGGTTATTCGTTTATTTAGTTTTGTGATCGTCTACGATAATATTAAAAAAAAATAATCGCAATTAATCGAATAATTGAATAATTGTGAAAGCCGTATCTCTGGGCTTATTTTCTAAATGTAGGACAGATTGAATTATGTAATCACCTGATAAGCGACAGAATGGTTTATTTCTACCTCTGTCTCTGCCCCGGCCATTTCTAGCAGTAGCAGCAGCATTATTAGCCAAGGTGATGGGGCGCCGGCAGCGGCAGCAGGAACCGTAGCAGCAGTAACAGTAGTCGCCTTTTGAGCAGCAGCAGCAGAAACGGTAGCGCAGCAGCAGCAACAGCGGCAGCAACAGAAGCAGTCTTTGGAGCGGCAGCAACAACAGACAGCAGCAGCATTTGGAGAAAAAACACGTGGAGCAGCAGCAGCAACAACAGCAGCAGCAGCAACAGCAGCAGTAACAGCAGCATCCTTTGATGCAGCCTTTAGAGCAGCAGCAACAGCAGCAGCCACAACAGGAGCCTTTGGAGTAGCAACAGAAGCAGCAGAAGTAGCCGCAGCAGCAGTAGCAGCAGCAGCAGTAGCAGCAGCAGTTCTATAGTGCTTATGCGTAATTTATTTTGGTTTATACCTTGGTGAAACTTACATTTAAGGGCCATTTTAATTTAGCAGTTGCTTTTGAGACAAGTCCGTAAAAATACAGTGCTTAACATAGATCCTTATATCAACATGCGCAAAAATCAAAACAGCGATGAATACACATACCGTAGCCAAAGATGAAACCGATATCGTGTCTAAAATACAGGGAGCTAATGCATTACTAAAATGACTTCGTACATTGCGTTATGCGTACGCTGTGTGAGAGAGGCCCCCTGTTTCTTTTTTGGACCATTTCAGTTTATCCTCCATCATTTGACGTCATAATGAAATACATGACATGTGGGATGGCGTCATAATCAATGACATCATGAATGACGTAGATAAGTACGTCACGAACGCCTAACTGAAGACGGACTAAGCGTTGTATGAATTGCATGTCCATAGGTAGCAACAGCACCCAGTAAAATTAGTTTCAACTATTCAAAAGCTTATCCGTATAGATTTCTGGAAATTTCGGGGATCGATGGGAGAAGAGTAGGTGTAGCTTAAGTAGGGCGTGATAGCTAAAACCGGAAAGCTGATGATTATAACATCAGCCTACATGTGATGTAGTTGACTATGTCGTCATATGATTGACTGAGAGACTGGATTCCTCTATTATGTTCGTTGGTGTCTTCTCTGGTACGTCTGTTAAGCCCTACGCGAAGTGGCTGATTATTATGATCCTTAGGCACTTTTTTAATATCAAATCGTCAAACGTGCTAATCCTACCTCATCAACACGCAGTCAGCCATATCAAGCAGAACATAGCATATAAGATTGTAAACAACTTGATCAAATGATGCAACATTTGTGCACACAACGTAATGGTTGCTGGCATGATAAAGAACATTTCGGGAATTAGTAAGCCTATCACCTAAACGCTTGTACTATACGCACATTCCCAGTATGTTTCTGTATGCCATGAAAGAGAAGCCATTTCTCGCATAGCACGTCCAACCTGTCTACCCAGCCACCACCCCACCCCCTCCCCCACTTCCGCAAGACTCACCATCGTTAATAATGGCATGTTCATATAACCGTATCTACCATACACATAACGATACAATACAATAAATACATCAAAGAAGGCGGATTGCAAAAATAATAAATAACCCTCAACACCCAAGCCAACCAAAAACGGTTACTGCAATGGTCTTGAAAACGTCCATTCGCAGACCTTCAGTGCTAAATACTAAAATAATGCTCCTCTCCCGGTCCACGAATGGGCTGTGAGAAAATTGATACTGTCTTAAACAAATTTGAGTGAGTGTTAAATGGTTAAAGATAAATGGTATAACAAATTATAAGACGATACACCTCATTTTATATTAGCTGTTCAGATTATACAATATCCAACCCATAGACTACGAATGACATTTTTGGATGAATTTAGTCTAGATGATAATGGGCCTTTCCAATTTTAGCTATGCCCCGCCCATCTCGATCTAAGCTCCACCCACACCTCGTCCGTGTTGGGATCGATCGATTACCGAACTCCCTACCTATCAATTTTCTGAAAACTATGCAGTTAAGCTGTTGAATATTTTGTAACTAATTTGACTTGGTGCTAGGCAGCAACAGTGCCCAGCCAAATTAGTTTCAAAATATTCAACAGAATATTTATTAAATAGTAAAGACATACAATTCGTACAACAACGCATAGTCCGTCTTCAAATATGCGTTCGTGGCGTACTTTTAGACGTCATTCATGACGCCATTCATTATGATGTCGCGTAGTTCATTATGACGTCATAGGATGGATTGATACAGTGGAGAAGTCTATTATATATGGTTAATCAAGCCTTAGCTAGTACTCATGGAGCAAAAACAGACCACTTACTGTGGATTAGGCTTCGTAATCGGACCAAGGGTATTGAACGATGTCATTAGTTTTGGATACGTCAGTGATCGCGTTGCATTTATCGACCTGGGTATACCAACGCGAAAGCGCACCACCACTAGGTGTCGCATAGTCAATGCATATGGGCCAACTACCGAAAGGGCGAAAGATAATCCAGCTATATTAGATTCCATCTATGCAGAACTGAGCTCTGCCATTACTATCCCAGCTAGATGGCAACTGTTCGTGTGTGGCGATTTCAGCTCCAAGCTGGGTAAATTCGGCATTGCGGACAAAAGTTCAGGACTTGGCTCATGCATGGGATCGTATGGAGAGGGCATACGCAACAGCAATGGAGATGCACTGGTGGCATTCCTTAGTTCCAATGGCCTATTTGCCATAAATATGGCCGTCAAACACCCGCCACCGGACAACATGGACTGGACACATTGCTGATCCCAAAGCCCCAAAAGGTTCTAAGGCTACAAAAGCTGTCTTCAACCAAATAGATTTCATACTATGCAAGACAGCAGCAAAACCCCTACTTCGGGATGCTCGTTCCTATGGAGGCACAGGCCCCAATTCTGACCATAAGCCAGTCATTACACGCCTCCATATGAACCAGCTCTACCTAATGGATAAACGCATACCAGGCAAGAGGGTAGAGTAAACTACAACTTACCCAAGCTCATCAGCGACACTGACGCTCAAATGTCATACAAAAAGGTCCTCGGGGAGCAGATAGCTAACAACGACGTCAGCTCCGATCCAAAAGAAGCCCTAACCAAAATACTGATATCTACGGAACCATCAGCTACTAGCACCATAGGTGTTCTAAAAAACCCAGAACTAAGTATACGTCAACGTTATTGACGACCATCTCATAGTAAAACTGTCAGCAGAATAGAAAGCGTTACGTCTCCGCATCTATCAAAGTGGCCAAAGATCGCACCAAACTACGCAATTAACACAATAACATTCTGCGCCACATTAGCGAACGCTTTAAAGATCTTGCTATCCAACACGCAGATACCCTAGCAGATGAAATCACTGCCATGGATGACTGCCACAAAATGTTACGGGCAACCCGAGCCCCGAGAGTTGCTGACTAGACACCACTACTAACTGTACACAACTCTGAAGGACACTTTATCGGGACTGACCAGGGCAAAACCGAGGCAATTCGAGAATGGTTCAAGGAACAGTTCACTGACCACGATGATGAGTCCTTGCACCCATTCTCAGGAGACCCCCATGCCATTACTAACACCAGTTAATACAGCAGAAGTTAAGAAGGCACTTAAAGCCCTGAAAAATGGACGTGCATCTGGACCTGATGACATGAACAATGAACTATTCAATTATGCAAGTGACATTATCTCAAAACCAATCACGCACATAATCAATTCAGCTTTTATGCACCACCTTCCCATCGACGCTGTAGCCCAAGCCATCTTTATCGCGCTACCAAAGCCCAAGATGCCACTTGGCCCCCAGCCAATCCGTGGCCCATTGTGCTCCTTAACAGCATACAGAAAATCCTATCCCATGTTACTCTATGCCGCATTCGAGACAAGATCGACGACTTCATCGGATCATGTCAAAGTGGCTTCAAATGTGGACGCAGCTGCGTATACATTGTATGGCAGTCATGTTCAAACATTGGGATTTCCACAAAATTGGCATTGACATGTCACGAGCCTTCGACAATTAAACGCTCAAAGATCCTAGATGTACTACGCCAGGTCAGTTGCAATGAAGATGAACTAAGACTAGTGAGACTACTGCTTGCAGACACCAAGCTGAGAGTACGAGTGAAGTCAGTGAAGTCTGTAGCGTTTGAGACATCAATTGGCTCCCTACAGCGAGATGGTCTATCTCCTGTGCTCTTCACCTGTTATCGGGCTGCTGCATTGAAATGACCAAACCCCGCCCCCCCCCCCACCCCGGTGTCAATACCGGGCATGCCGCTAGAGATGGAATATGCTGACGATGTGGACTTTGTAGATGAGGAAAAAAAACCGTTGACCAACTTCTCCCAATAGCTGCAAGCAAACTAAAAATTGAGAATCTCTTTATGAATGAATCCAAAACAGAGTTCACCCACATATACCTATCTAAAAAGCATGAAACTAAAGAAAATGACGACCCGCTCCGTAGCGGCGGACCATGGAGAAAAAGTAAAATCCTGGGCTCACTGCTTTTCAGTACTGCTGACATTTCTGCACGCTGCATCATGGAGAACATAGCTTTCCAGTCCTTCTGGATGTTATGGATTCGTAGATTAAAGATGCCCTTGGTAAAAAGACTACGTTTATACAAGGCAACCTGCGTGTCATTGATGATGTATAACTGTAACAGCTGGGCGGCTCCAATGGTAGCTCTCGACAAACTTGACGCCTGCCACCGCAAACACCTATGCACCATCACTGGACACCGATGGCCAGAGAGCATAATTTACAACGATGTACTATACAAGAAGTGTAATATGCCGCCGCTGTCTATAAAAGTCGCCTAGCAAAGATGGTCCATGTTTGGCAATGTGCTAAGGATGCCGGAAGACACACCAGCACAGAGACCCTTGGAATTCGCCCAACTCGGAGCCAGCAAATACAGAGCCAGGAGAGGACGTCATTGCATAAATCTGCTAAGCGTGCTACGAGGTGACCTCAAGAAAGCAGGATTAGGTACACTCAAGTCAAGAATGGACCTGAGGAAGCTAAGGATTTTGGCTGAGGACAAGACACAGTGGGCAAAAGTGAAGAAGGACTGATTGCAGCTGTAGGATGTTTCTACTACTACAACCCCAGAATACAGTAATCATTCATACAATCAGGCCATCGATGGGACAAAGGCAGCTAATGTGTGACTGTAGCAAGTACTTTGTCCCGCAGCTGTCTAGTGTTAAGACTTTCTGATCTTAGTTCAGTGATATTTTATCAACTACCAACACTCACACTTATAGTCAACCCCCCCCCCCCCCTACGCACGCACGCACGCACCAACACGCGTTCCAGTCATCGACCCCCACCCGCCCTCCGACACACACAAATTACACCAGTGTTTAGTAAATTGTCAGTTCGTCAAGGACGTACGATTCGTACGTTCAAGACGGACTTTTCGATTTTCCTGACGGACATATACGTCATTATGATGTGGCGTCTGCTAACTAGTGAAGTAATTTATTACGACGTCAGATACTTTAGTGACAGAACGGATCCTTCCATTGTAGATGCTTAGAAACAGCAATAAAATTGGTCACTCATCGCAGAGGCGGACAATGTATTAGAACAGTGCTCAATCTGTGTGACGATAGTAGCTCAGGTAAATGACATATAACGAATTATCAAACAAAAGCTCGAAGATCAATTTCTGCAGAACTGGCTTGGAGAAATTGGAGAATCATGGAAGAGGAAACATATAAATCATTGAAGGAAACATTTGAAATGGAACATTATCTCCGAACATTGACAGACAGAAATAGATTTACTTTTACAAAATTTAGAACAAGCAACCACTACCGGTACTTACCAATCGAAAAGGGCCAATGGGAGGCGTCGTCCTATTGCACGGTCTCGCCCTCCTGCTCTGCTCCCGGATCGAGTACAGCGTTTGCGTGCTTTTGATATCTGCGCTAAGTTAACGAAACATTCTAGATATAAATGACCTGTGGGTTCCAGCCAATGAAATTGCTCGATAAGAATATAAATGAAACCTGATTGGGTGCCCTCCAGCCCACAAGCGTAGTGTTACTTCGCATAGCAAGAGATCTAATATAACAAGAAAAACAACAACAACAACAACAACGACGACGACGACGACAACAACAACAACACCAACAGTAATAACACTAATATAACAACAACAACAACAACAACAACAATTCCCGAAAAGGTAATAATATTTTATTATAAAATGTAAACAATCAAACATTTATGTCAACAAAAACAACAACAACAGTAATAACAACAATAACACTAATATAACAAGAAAAAACCCAACAACATCAACAACAACAACAACAACAATGACGACGACGACGACAACAACAACACCAACAGTAATAACACTAATATAACAACAACAACAACAACAACAACAACAACAACAACAACAACAACAACAATTCCCGAAAAGGTAATAATATTTTATTATAAAATGTAAACAATCGAACATTTATGTCAACAAAAACAACAACAACAGTAATAACAACAATAACACTAATATAACAAGAAAAAACCCAACAACATCAACAACAACAACAACAACAACAACAATGACGACGACGACGACGACAACAACAACACCAACAGTAATAACACTAATATAACAACAACAACAACAACAACAACAACAACAACAATTCCCGAAAAGGTAATAATATTTTATTATAAAATGTAAACAATCGAACATTTATGTCAACAAAAACAACAACAACTGTAATAACAACAATAACACTAATATAACAAGAAAAAACCCAACAACAACAACAACAACAACAACAACAACGACGACGACGACGACAACAACAACACCAACAGTAATAACACTAATATAACAACAACAACAACAACAACAACAACAACAACAACAACAACAGTAGCGGCGGCTGCGACGACGAAGACGATGACAACCAATAATGATAATAATAATGATAATAATGATGAATATGATGATGTAAATAAAAATGAGGTTAATGCCAATAATAATGAGGATGATATTAACGAAGGACATAATAATGATAGTAAGTGTGACAATAACACTGATAATGACGGTGATAATGAGGATGATATTAACGAAGGACATAATAATGATAGTAATGGTGACAATAACACTGATAATGACGGTGATAATGAGGATGATATTAACGAAGGACATAATAATGATAGTAAGTGTGACAATAACACTGATAATGACGGTGATAATAATACTGCTGCTAATACCAAAAATGATAATACGTTTAAAATTAAAATAAATAAAATAAAAATAGTAATAATAATGATGATTGTAATGACGATGGAAATATTGTTATGTTGTTAGTGATAGTGATAATAAGCTAGCATAATAATAATAATAATAATAATAATAATAATAATACAATTGTGTATACATGATTACAGCTGTGTACGTGCAAAATAATTGTAATATGAAAGATCCTCATGCGTAAATAAACGTGAACCTGAACTTGAACTTGAGATATAGTGTTCAGCACGGCGGCTATTGAGAAATTGAAGAACGCAGAAAACACGCTAGCAGGATATTAGCACCACCGCAATAAGGACGATTCGCCCTAATTAATGTTAGATTACAATTATTGTCCTAATTCGTGATAATATCAAACCGTATGCCAGTTATTAATAATTAACCTGAGAAATTAACACGTTGTACGAGAGCCGTTTATAGAGCATCAAGGAAATTGTTTAAAATATCATGCATGATTTGCGTGAACTTATAATTTTCTCTGAAATTTTATTTTTTTAAGGAAAAATTAGAATGCCGAGATCCGGTTGCGCCATATCTGTGCGGCCGTATGATTGGTGTGATGCTGGGGAATAACTAGTATAAAGGCAGACCCATAAGATCATCCTTGGTATTAACATACCTTGAAGCTAGAATTACTGTAAGTATGACATTATACGTGAAATAATAATAATAATAATAATAATAATAATAATAATAATAATTTATATCATACCTTTTACAATTAACCTTTCTATATTGACAAGCTTTTGCACATACATGTGCTTCATCAGGTGCCTAAATGACATATTTACATACAGTATATATATAATTTGTTCAATATTTGGAGACTAATCTGTAACATAAGTTTGATGCTGCCTGTGTCAGCTATCACCTACGCCTAGACCCTATCTTGCAAATTGTTTCAGAAAACGCAAGAGCGTTCCAAAATGACAACCGAGATGCTAATGTTCAAAGCGTTTATTTGTCTAAAAGACGAAAATTGTCGCTATGTACTCACCCTTTACATCCTCCATTATGTCTTAGTCATTGTTTAATCCTTCTAGCTGCCTCTCACAACTGGCATAAAACAGTGTATCTATCAGTCCGTCAAATATTTCACATGTCTGACAAATCTGCCTACGCCACACTTGATCTCCTAAGCTGTCACTCAGCCACTTCTGATAAATCTGCCGAAATCACGTTTGATCTCCTAAGCTGTCACTCAGATACTTCTAATAAATCTGCCTAAGTCGCACTTCATTTTGTAAGCTTTCATACTCAATCATTTCTGACAAAACTGCCTAAATCCCACTTGATCTCCTAAGCTGTTACTCTCAAACATTTCTGACAAAACTGCCTAAATCGCACTTGATCTCCTAAGCTGTAACTCAATCATTTCTGACAAAACTGCCTAAGTCACTTGGTCTCCTAAGCTCTCTCTCAAACATTTCTGACAAACTGCCTAAATCGCACTTGATCTCCTAAGCTGTCACTCTCAAACATTTCTGACAAAACTGCCTAAGTCACTTGGTCTCCTAAGCTCTCTCTCAAACATTTCTGACAAACTGCCTAAATCGCACTTGGTCTCCTAAGCTCTCTCTCAAACATTTCTGACAAAACTGCCTAAATCGCACTTGAGCTCCTAAGCTGTTACTCTCAAACATTTCTGACAAAACTGCCTAAGTCACTTGGTCTCCTAAGCTCTCTCTCTCAAACATTTCTAACAAAACTGCTTAAATAGTACTTGATCTCCTAAGCTGTCACTCTCAATCATTATTGTTCCAGCATCATTGTTTAACCTATTATTAAACCCTGAGTTTCCCGAGTCTCAATTTCAAGGTAGATATGCAGGTATGCCTAAGCTGTTGAATACTTTAGAACTAATTTTACCAGAACATATTGCTACCACAAGCAGCTACAGCTACCATTCAAATCAGTTTCAAAATATCTAACAGAATATTTTTTAAATTGCAAATGAGTTTATTTTACAAATTCTGTCTTCCGGGTTCAAAGGTTTAAAAGAAAATAAGAAAATCATCAACTTTTCGTCTTTAAGTAACTATAAAAAGATTATATAGTAGTGCAGATATGTGAAAAAGATGTCGCCTTCTGGCAGAAAGCATGAAACTTGGCATATAAGGGTGTTAATGTATGCCAAGTCTAATTAGAAGAGTTGACATTTGATACGGACATTGGAACCCATTCAAAATGGCGGGTACAAAATGGCCGTCGTTCAGCTGAAAATTCACATTACTCAAGTTCTAGATGTTGTAGAGAGCTGGAATCGACGCCAAACTATGTGTTTCTGATATCATTAGTTAAGATTCTATATGGTACTGTACGCTAAGTATTAAACACACTCAAACCGGTTTATAGCGACAGCCTGCATTTGGAGCCAAAAGATGGCAGTTCTTTAAGATAGGGGTTCTTTAAAAACAGTCTTTGGACAATAAAAGCAAGCTACCGTTGTAAATATGTTGAATTATGAGACTGTCTGCTCTTAGTGATGGCCTGAAAAGTAATAGTTATAGACACGTTTGATTGTGTTCCTAAAATATACAAGGCCTTGCTTGATCATGCATGGTCAGGTTAAGTACAATATATGCCATTCGGTCCGACTCTCGTACACAATATTTACAATGTTCTTATATCGTCTTCCCGAGAGTTATCCGATGCAACATCTCTCCATCTTATTTGCTGTGGCGTCTCCATCCACGTTGCATCATGCATATTTCAATGCGTACCACAAATGTTCTCACACGCCTGTCTCGCACTAATCACACTACCTGCATATTCACGGGTTATTGGCTCCATTTGTCACCCACTTTAAAATAGTCTTTCATAAAACACTAAACAGTCAAGCAATAATGCGGATTCACAGGATTCACACACGCTGTCTACCGCATGCGCACAACTGTGTGCAAAGTAAGTTGGATTTTGTGGCATTAAGGTTGCATCTGTCGGTGCAGCGCCGTGACTGAGCCCAATGATGAGCTGCCTGGAACACAGCATGCTTGGTAGGCTGTACTAGATCGACTCTGGTCGGAGGGGTGCCGATTATCACAGGCTGTGTTTTGAGCCTCATCAACCTTTGACAATGATGATGTGCATTAATATTATACAGTAGTATGACAAACCTCTACAGCGTTTCCATGTCATTATCATTCAGAGAGATTGGGGCATGAGGCAATCTGTTGAAAATTGACTTGAATGTATAAATCCAAGCTTTCCTTGTCATGTTCCTTCTAATTCGACAGATTGCTTACGCCATTTTTCAGCCAAAGAATGCAGGCGATAATAGTACTCGTTGTAACACTTCAGCACCCAAAACCGCAGCAATCCCGTGAGCTGATATACAACAGAGAGTTTCCCATGACCAAATCCAACCCACACATCATACTCCCGAAACATATTTGTTGTCTGCATGGATAGGACCACACGTCTGGATCTGCATCATGGATTTTAATTACTCTTCGATGACCTTGCTGGTAAGTGTGGAAGGCATGGAATAAAATTCTACCATCTGCTTCATCTTGCGTACATGGCGTAATTTCTGAGACCATTCTCTGGCCGAATCAGAATGACTTCTTCACATTTCATCACATGTTGTGATGACTATCTTTCCTTCTGTAGCTCGAACACGTCCAACTTATTTGCAAAGAAAGAGTCCTGTTTTGTTTTCATCAGCCGGGGTAAAGTTTTACAGTTTTGCGGAGTCATGTACTCAAAACAACGCATTTAACCTCAGATTGGCCATGCCTTTCTCGATCAATTGACTTCAAGCTTCCATACTTGTACATGTTCCATACAACATCCAGTCTTTCCACTGTATGTACCTGATGATCAATGTGCAGGAGGAAATGTGTTCTACGACCTCCCCTAAATATTTGGGACAACGTTTGGTTGCTTGGTATCTAGAGTATGTATAGTAGCTGCGCCATCAATGATCTTCACGTTGAAGCCTTGGGTCGATTTACTAATGTTTCCAGACGTTCCATCAGATTTGACTTGCTGCCAATGTTCATTACAGTGTTCTTGGCAAGTGGTAGGGCCATGGATTGTTCCCATGCTCGAAGAATGAATTGATGTTTCCATTCATGGACTGACTCGAATAACTGGAAATGTACAGTCTAGAGAATAACTGCACATCTCTCTTCAAGGTGGCAATGTTCTTACTAGTTCTAGTACGTATTCTTCCTCTTGTGTGATTTGAACATATACAAATTTGATCATATACCGATTTTAATGATCTAGATAGTTGGTCGTGACGAATGCTTGGTACTGTGTGTTGCCTAGTTCTTCACTTGCTCATATGGCGTTCATCACGGTGTCAGACATAATGACTTGGTATCCAGCTTGACAAAGACAACGCAGTCGTCTAGAAATGTGTTTTTAATTTCCTCGATGGTATGAGCAATGCACTTTGTGCTTAATTCAAATTATCTTTGTTTAGTCTGAGTCTGCTCATGTTGGTGGTGGGCATCTGTATTCATGTGTATTTTGCTTCGTACTCACCGTGAATCCTTCCAGAACCATCTTTCTCATAAGCCAAGACTAAGAACGTGTGAGGCCTTTTAGTAACAAAATTTCCTTCCAAAACTTACCTTAGACACCTGGCCATCAGCCATTGCGAGTAGTGGATATAGGCGATGGCAAGCATTCAAGGTATTGTTTTGTACGGCACTTCGATATAGAATGGGAAGTTGGCCCCTATTTGGGCTCTCAAGTATTGAAGAAACATCAGCTCTGGTTTCAAGACTGAGTTCCAGTACTTAAACTATGCGTGATTCACCAACACCAGTCATCACGCCTCGATGTATCCATTGACCTCTTGATGTATGCGCGACCGTTTGAATGGCATCAGCTCTATATTTAGTCATAGCATTTGCTGTTTCCATCATAACTTCTCATTCGCAGTCGCGTAACCGGCGAGTAGTGCCATCTCGGTGGGAAGTCCACCCTCCATCTCCACATACTTACCCTCACTATACTGAGGAGCCCAGCGCCATTGGATCCTCTTTTTAATGGCTTCTGCATCATCAAATAATATCTTAGGAATACAATCAAATGTGTCTATAACGACCACTTCATGGGCCATCACTAAGGACAGACAGTTACATAATTTAAGATATTTTCATTGTTAAATAGCTTCGGTGGTCAAAAGATGGTATTTTAAAGATAATCAATTGTTTTAAATGTCCATCTTGTGGCCCAAAATACAGGCGGTCGCTTAGACAGGTCTGACTGTATTTACATAATTAGAGTATTGCAATGTATGAAATCATAATCAGTACCAAAAGAAACTCCTAGTTTGACATCCATTCCATCCATCTACTACATCTAGAACTTGAATAATGTGAATTTTGAGTTCCATTGCCCGTATCAAATGTCACCTATTCTAATTCGACTCAGCACACCCTAAAACCATTGTATACCAAATTTGATGCGTTTTGCCAGAATGGAGGACATTGACTCAGACATTATCCGCTCTACTACTAGTTTAATTTCCTATATACTTCAACTGTGGTGAATTGCCGAAAGATAACACTCCACATATACGTACTTTATTTGCTGTTTATGCCTTTACGGCTAATCAGCACAGTACAGTTTACAGCTAATAAAAGAACGTAGCCAACGAACAAGAGAAACTTACAGACTTAATCATATACACTTCATAAGCCTCTATTTCAATTTCGCGACTTAAAAAATTATATTAATTTATATGGAATTGAATCATCATATGTTAAGATTTATTTCGTTTCATTACATATAGGCTCGCAGTTTACGCCTCTAAAAGAATAAAATGTTAACAATTTTATTTTCAAGCATTCTGGTGTGAATATGCACCTTTAAATAATAATTTCTTGGAATATCGAGATTCTTGATAAGCAAATCTCTTAAATGACGCAATAAAGTCGCGCGCTAGAGAAAAATAGGGCATAGTATGTACACAAAATCAAATTGACACGCTTATGGCATGTCAACTGTCTCATAGCTATATGTTTGAATTGTGTATTTTGGGTCTACTTTGTGAAATGGCTGTCAAAATTAATGCCCTATCCGACATATTATGTGTCAGAAAGAGCATAAGACCGTGACTATGTTGTGGTCATCGTGAATAACTGAATTCATTTATGTAGCTGTTAGAATTTATCAAAAAATGTAAGAGTTGACCATAGCACCATAAGTTGTGCATTTAATAACCAATATATACACTCCTGATCTGATGGTGTACAATGAAACATAACCGTCCATTGTGAATACCATTGGTAATCACCTCTGAAAATGTATCATTCAGAAAGTAAACCTGGCATAGCAATAGCAAACCAAAGATCTGTTGCGTATCAATTATAGTAGTGGTAGAGGTTTCCAGATACATATAATGTATTTTCATATATGTAAACAGTAATAGTGATCATTCTACTTGTGGCTGAAAGGACATTCATTGGACCCAAACTGTCATTCCACATGTATTATGGCAGCTGTTTTGCAACTACATTGTAATGCATTCATTTAAAACAATTAGACTCCTTGTTCAGATGTCAAATTAGACAAGAAATAGCAAGGCTACAAATGATTCAATATGTGTTGGCTGCCCAGTCTTACCTGTGGCCTTGATGTATGCTACAATGTACAGTCACCTATAACACGTATGTCTTTCCCAAATGATAACTCTGAACCTAGTCTTGATGACGGCAGACATATATCTCAGAGAAAAGTAGTACGATGTGTGGGTGATGGAGGGGCACCACTTCATGGGCTTTAGTGTATTGACTGTGATGCAATCTGGATCAGAGTAGATTATGGCCTAGTATGGAAATATTTTTTAGAAATGTCATATGCCAGGTCAGTGACAGTCATCTTCGCCTCTTTCCTCAGCAAGTATAATACTTAATGCCCCTCTCTTATGTTTCGAGTGTATTTGATTTATTGCTTCATATGTGGTCAATAATATTGGTATCCCGTGAAGATCGACACATGTTTAGTAGTAATCTTTGAGGCTTTCAAAAGGACATGGTCCACTGCATGACTGATTCGGATTCTTCTCGCTGACATCTGCTGCACACATTACCATGTCAGCAATATTTTTTTTTTCTTATACTCGATACGGGAACGGAGTGGGAGGGTGAGGATCGTGCAATATGACGATGAGCTGAAGCACGCAGTTGAATTAAACTTAAACAGATACATCAGTTATTGTGCATTCGAATTATGGAAATACACAAATCTGGAAATTTATTAACCATTGTCAAAAAGGTGTCCTTTCTGTCACATATGTTGGGTATATTGGTAACTGGTGTAATGCTGTTGTTTGTAATAGAGAATTCTCGGAATGATAGAACATGCTAGGCCTTTTTGTCAGTTAATTAGTCTTGTGCACACAATTTGAATTATCTTGCAAATAACATTATTGGTGACCTAAATGTTAATTAAAATAAATTAATCATTAAAATATTTGACTCCAGCCATTATTTATGAATAGAGGATGCTAATGCAATACTTTGAAAACCAAAAGCTCATTGTGCCCACATTGCACATAGCTTAGCCGTGATAAATTGTGGTGTGTCTGAAGGGACATTTTGACATGGCCAATTCAAATATTTATAAGGCGATAATCCAATAAATCTTTGGCTATATATATTCAGTTCAACCTAAGGCAACAATCCAAAGCCGTAATATTTTGAGGCTTATATTTATTTGTGATCGGCATGCACAAATCTAATGTGTTGGAAAGGACATCGATTTGATTTGACGGAAATTTACTTCATTATATTATACGTTGTGTCACTTGCTAACCAAAGATTAAATTTAAATTTCCTGAGATTATTTATTTTGACAAATACCTTCCAATTGCTGCAGGATTCGTCTTATTTCTAAATCTATCCAATATAATGCATAAAATGGTGTTGTAGTTTGTGTCGGAAAAGACATTTTGTTTGACGGAAAAGTCATGTTGTGCAATATCACTATTTTATTGTCAAAAATCCCAACAGAATATTCTATGATATATATTGTTTACGAAACACACGAATCTAGCTATAAATAAGCCATTGATTGAGGTTATGATTAAACATATACACATTTACACACATCTAAGTAGTTTATTTCTCAAATGAGACAACATTTTGTTGTTATTTGAGAGGTAAAATAGCCATTATTCAGTCACCGGTAAAGATATTTTGATCCCGTTTGCGGGTTTTATTAGAGTTAACACACCTGGATGTTGTGCAATTGCAAATGTCTATTATCATGATAGAGTTATCAAGCAAATCAAGAGAAAATGGTCAAATTTCAAATGCAAGCAGGACTATAAAACTGCCCTTTACAAGAACAATTCGGCCCACACGAAACATTGTTCATACTACAGAAGCGTCTTCTATCTCAACGTCATGCATGGTTACTGTATTCTGCGTCTGTAATAGTAGACACATCCTACAGCTGCCATCAGTCCTTCGCTTCTGCCCACTGTGTCTTGTCCTCAGCCAAAATCCTTAGCTTCCTCAGGTCCTTTTGACCTGAGTGTACCAAGTCCTGCTTTCTTGAGGTAACCTTGTAGCACGCTTAGCAGATGTATGCGATGACGTCCTCTCCTGGCTCTGTATTTGATGGCTCCGAGTAGGGAGAATTCCAAGGCTTTCTGTGCTGGTGTCTCTTCTGGCGTCTTTAGCACATGGCCAAACATGGGCCATCTTTGCTGGGCGACCTTTACAGACAGCGGCGACGTATTACACATCTTGCATAGTGCATCGTTGGAAATTATGATGTCTGGCCATCGGTGTCCAGTGATGGTGCGTAGGTGTTTGCGGCGGCAGGCGGCGAGTTTGTCTAGAGCTGCCTTTGGAGCTGCCCAGCTGTTACAGTCATACATCATCAAGGATACGCACGTTGCATTGTATAAACGTAGCCTTTTTTCAAGGGCATCTTTGATCTACGAATCCATAGCTTCTAGAAGTACTGTTCCCCATGATGCAGCGTGCAGCAATGTCAGCAGTACTGCAAAGCAGTGAGTCCGGGATTTTCCTCCATAGTTCGACGCCACGGAGTGGATAATCATTTTCTTTAGTTTCATGCTTTGTAGATAGGTATATGTGGGTGAACCCAGTTTTGGATTCATTCAAAAAGAGATTCTCAATTATTAGTTTGCTTGCATCTATTGGGAGAATGTCGTCAGGGGGTTTCTTTTTCTCGTCTATAAAGTCCACATCGTTGGCATATTCCATCCCTAGCAGCGTGCCCAGTCGAATTTTCCCGCAAGGATTTCAATGCAGCATCCAGGTAACAGGTGAAAAGCACAGGGGATAGACCATCTCCATGCGGGGCGCCGATTGATGTCTCAAACTCTACAAACTTCACTAATTTGACTCGTACTCTCAGTTTGGTGTCTGCAAGCAGTAGTCTCACTAGTCGTAGCTCATTTTCATTGCAACTGGCCTGGCGTAGTACATATAGGATCTTTGAGTGCTTAACTGTGTCGAAGGCTGGTGACAATTCAATGCACATGTTGTGGAAATCCCAGCGTTTGGACATGACTACCGACACAAGCATGCGTTGAGCCCATACAATGTCTGCGCAGCTGCGTTTCACGTTTGAAGCCACTTAGATCTTGTCTCGGATGCCGCATAGAGTAACATTGCCCATACGACGTCATAGTTAACTACGTGACTTGTAGAATGACATCATAATCAATGATGTCATTATGACGTCATGGATGACGTAGAGAAGTACGTCACGAACGCATACTTGAAGACGAAATATGCGTTGTTGTACGAATCGTATGTCTTTACTATTTAATAAATATTCTGTTGAATATTTTGAAACCAGTTCAAATTAGTTTCAAAATATGTAACAGCTTATCTGTATAGTTTTATGGAAATTGATAGTCAGTGAGTTCAGGGATCGATCGATCCCAACACGGGTGAGGTGTGGGCGGAGCTTAGCTAGAGGTGGGCGGGGCTTAGCAAAAACTGGAAATGTCTATTTTGGCTATGATCCTTGTATGGCAGCATAGCGCAGTAGAACAATGTAACGCAATGCTGTTTATAATGACGGTGAAGTAGAGGTTTTAACATTTACATTTCTATGTATTCAGCGCAATCGTTAAACTGTCAGAGGGCGAAAAGATAGCACCCAGTATGGAGGCTATTGCGGCATATATCTATATTTGAAAAAAAAAGAAACATTTCAATAAATGTTACTATGACTAATAGTACAAAGTACATGTCATGTTTTCAGGTAAATCTCCATCTAGCCGGCGACAAAATGTCACACGCCTACCTTACGATCATCGTCCTTATCGTGATCTGCTGCACATTGGCTAACGTCGAAGCCGCGTCAAAACGTGGTGAGCAATGCTAAAGTTTATCAATAAACACATTATGATATCATACTGCGGATTGCATATGTAGATGTAATGTAGACCATTACAAGATCTACATTGCAATAATGGCCGAATCAAGAATATTATTAAATTAAATTGCGTATAAGACGCGCTCAATTTATCGGCTCGTGAACAGTCATAAAGTTGTCAATTTAGCTCAGATTTTGACGGCTTAACCCGTGCCACTCTGATGTCAATATTCTATCTTGTTTACCGTGTCGGTATCAAAGAAACTGGTGTACATTTTTAAACAATTTTGCTGGAAGATGTTGCTGTTTACGACAGCACCATCTCCCGCCAAATCTGTTGAAAAATGAACATCAGTTCATCTTTTAATTTAATTCGACGCCAGTGTGGTAAGGGTTAAGCGACCTTATAGCCATTACTGGCGAACCTATTGAGGCATATTGCAATAATATATTACATAATACTATTTTTTGTGTGAATATCCTGTTTAGCTCAACCCTGGCGTCAGCCTGTTGTTGCCGTTCTAACACACACTTGAGCTAATCAGAGCAGGTGCCTGTCACAAAGACATTGTGAAGGGTGATTACATAATCTAAGGACAATTCAACCATGTCGCTGTTGCAAGATTAATATCCGTACTGCACACCCATCCATTCATCTGTTAAAAGTCACTCAAATAATCCTTCTAAGGCCGTGTTCTCACTAGCAAGTAGATTAGGAATAACGCCATATAATACTTCCGCGTTATTCCTGATTACGTCTCTAGTGAGAACACGGCCTAAGATTGAGTAATGGACCTTTCCAGTTTATCCATCCATCCTATGACGTCAAAATCAACTACGTAGCGTGTAGAATGACGTCATAATCAATTACAGTATGAATGCCTCGATTTAGCCCGTTTTAAACGCGTAATAGTCCGACACGTTGTACGAATTGTAGGCCTATGTATTTGCTATTTAATAAAAATTCTGTTAAATATTTTGAAACTAATTTGTCTGGGCGTTGTTGCTGCCACAGCCAGCATCAGCACCAAGTCAAATTAGTTTCAAAATATTAATATTAAACAGCTTACCTGTATAGTTTTCTGGAAATTGATAGTCATGGCGTTCGGGGATCGATCGTTGCAATACGGGCGAAATGTGGGTGGAGCTTACCTAGGGATGGGCGCGGCGTAGCTATAACTGGATTCCTCAATTAGCCATCCATTAGTCCACTACGTGCTGGGTTGACAACGAGTACAGTATGCCTATGCATACAAGCTAAATTCGTATCGGGTATGGAGCATAACATTACTGACTCAAATTCGACAGTACATCAATCCTGAGGCTGTATAGAAATCTAAAGATTTCGGATGAATGGTGAGGGATGGTCGTTCCGCCATTTCCTGATGGTGAAGGTACCAAAGGTTCGTCCATTGAAGTTCAGCGACAAGCTCTGAATGACAGGCGATGATGAACTTTCATTTGTAACGATCGGGTCATTGTAGCTCCCTTGAATTGATTACTCCAATCTGTCACCCAAGCATATGACATCATGATCGAATGCGTCACATAAAGACTGTGGGTAGCTAGAGATGGATCCCATTATTAGTCCACTGCATTAACCATTTAACTCTCGAATTTGTTTTTAAAAATTACAATTTTCTCGTATAAAATGTCCATTTGCAGACCAAGAGAAGAGTATTTGTGAAAATTTACCAATGGAATGACTGGCTCGGTTACCGAACCAGTCATTCCAGTGGTAAATTTTCAAAAATACCCATCTCTTGGTCTGCAAATAGACATTTCTCAAGACCACTGCCGAAGCCGTTTTTGTTTGATATGAGGGTTAAAGGGTTAGCCACATCCGCAAAGAAAGCTGTTGACACCATAGATACGCCTATTGGCTAGATTACTTATGTGCATACCATTACTGGGGGGGGGGGGGGGGGGGGGGGGGGGTAGTTGTCGCGACCGCCGATGACGTGATTTCCGGAAACCGCAATTACGCATAACCGGGTATTCCATTTCTGCATAAATAGCCTTCAAAAATGACTAAATTATCATTTGGTAATTTGAAGAGAAATTGAACAGACGCAAATTTACATATTTCTTTTATCAGAAATAAAATTATATTGTCTAAATTAGTCTGACACTTTATTCGCTACGTAATAAGTTTAGTAACAAAAACGTATTATTTTGGAGACTATATATTCTAGAAGAAAATACTGATCTCAGAAATTCCGCTTTTGAGAGGGTCATGGGCGATCTAGTCAGTATATAGGATATCTATAGTTAACACCATCCCACTCCCAATGGATAACTGTACTATTATTAAATGAACAAAACCTTGTTTCAATAGGTTTAACTAATTTATAAGGGAGACAATTCATCTGTGTCTGACGTATATCGGAGCTACACACTACATTTCATTTAATAATGAATGATCTGATCTGTCACTCAAGTATATGACATCATAATGTAATACGCCACATGCTAGCGGATGCCACAAACAAAATGATATAGATCCGTCATGAAAGTGCATAATGCCCCGTCATGAAAGTGACTGAATTACATGTCCTTTATGATTTACAATTTATAGAACATTCTGTTGAAGATTTTGAAGCAAAAATAGTTTCAAGATATTCAACTGCTTACCCGTATATTTACCTTGAAATTGAGCTTCTGTGAATTCAGAGTTCACAGCTTTAAGCTAGATACAAATGCGCCTACGATATGGACGGGCATAACGGCAAATGAGCGGGGCATAGCTGGTAATGGGCGGGTCATAGCTGGAAATGGGCGGGGCATAGCTGGAAATGGGCGGGTCATAGCTGGAAATGGGCGGGGCATAGCTGGGAATTGGCGGGGCATAGCTGGATATGGGCGGGGCATAGCTGGAAATGGGCGGGGCATAGCTGGAAATGGGCGGGGAATAGCTGGAAATGGGCGGGGAATAGCTGGAAATGGGCGGGGCATAGCTGGAAATGGGCGGGGCATGGCTGAAATGGACCCTCTTTTAACCACAGCCATTCGATGTTACATGATTTATGTCTTAACCCTTTAATGACTAAACTTGATAAAGAATTTAAAATATTTACTTATTGAAGTCCAAGAGAAGAATATTTTATAGAACTTACCACTGAAATGACTGGCGCTGTTATTGAGCCAGGCATTTCAGTGATAAATTGTCAAAAATTGTCTTCTCTTGGCCTGCAACTGGAATTCCTCAAGACCACTGTAGAGGACTGTTTTGACTGTCTTCGTCATGAAAGGGCTAAAACGTTATAGGGTTATGTGCGGCTCAACTTCTGCTCACATTTGGAATTAGTATTTAATCAGTCTAATGATATTGTTAATAGAAATATTATACAGCATTCATGGTGGTATATTGATCTCCATTTACAATATCTGTTCTCATGTCTACTGGATCATACAGTAACTCTCAGGCTACACTTATCTATTAGGTTTCAAACACCAGAGAAAATTACACCATAAACATGTCAATCATATTCTTGTGACGCTATCCTTCAATATATGGCTAATTTTAGTCAAAATCTATAATTATCTCATGAGTAATTCTGTTTATGTCGCAGCTTGATGCTTTCAAAGCATTCATTCAAAGATAAATCATTACTTTGACAGTGACTGTCTGCAGATATCACTACATAAAGGAAATTTATAGTTTTATGAACACAAAATATTAAAGTAAATAAGTTTGAATCTGTAATCTTGAATCCTCAGTTAATGGTGGCTGGTCACGTTGGAGTCGATGGGGTCGATGTTCTAAGACATGTGCTGCTGGCGTACAAATTCGGAGACGGACCTGTACCAATCCACGTCCATCTGGTGGCGGTAGACGATGTCGTGGAACCAGCTTACAGAGACGCATATGTGCTTGCAAACAAGGTGACAATAGACATTTCCATTTTACCTATGCCCTGCCTATCTCTAGCTAAGCTCCACACCCACACCTCGCTCGTGTTGGGATCGACCGATCTCTGAACTCCCTGACAATCAATTTCCAGAAAATTATACAGGTAAGCTGTTGAATATTTTGAAACTAATTTACCTGGTTGCTGTTTCTGCCTATGGTAGCAACAGCGCCCAGTCAAATTAGTTTCAAAATATTTAACAACATGTCTATTAAATAGTAGAGACATACAATATGTACAACATGTCGGACTATTAAGAGTTAAAAACGGGCCATATAGAATCATTTATGACGCAATGATTATGACGTCATCCTACACGGCGCTTAGCTGATTATGACGTCATGTGACGTCAGACTATCTATGGATACTCTGAAAAGATGACTTATGGCTGCATAAGCGCTTATCAATATATCACATTTAAACCTGCTAATTTGATCTCATGCTCGCTGTGGTTGTAGGAGAACAGTTCATTAAGATTGGTGGTTAAAGAGCCACGTGTCTTAGAGAACCACAATCTTGAACAGACATTCACACACCCAGGAGATATTCTACTGGAAGTGCCATGTATCAACCGAAAGGAATGGAGGAATCCAGTTTAAGCTATGCCCCGCCCATCTCTAGCTAAGCTACACTCACGCTTTGCCTGTGTTGGGATCAATAGATCTCTGCACTCCCTGAATCTCAATTTCTAGAAAACAATTCAGGCAAACGGTTGAGTATTTTGAAACAAATTTGACAGTCAAATTATTTGCAAAATATTTAACAGCATGTTTATTAAAAAGTAAAGATATACAGTTCGTATATACTTGACTGAATAAAAGCGCTTATGACTGAATAAATCGCATGCGCATTCATGACGTAATTGATTTTGACGTCAGCCTACACGTGACGTAGTTGATTATGTACTATTGTTGTGCTATTAAATGTACTGTTGAATATTTTGAAGGTAATTGGACTGGAAGACTAAGACAGCAATGTCTTACAATCCAATTATGTTCAAATTATTCAACATAACATATCTTACTAGCTAAACATGTTTCTATCTTTCTTTTGGAAACAGGACAAGATAGACGCTTTAAGCAGACAGGAAGATAAATCAAATTAATCCGCATAATTCACCTTTCCAGAGTACCCACCCACCATGTGACGTCATAATGAACTGCGCGATGTGTACAATGACATCATAATGAATGACGTCATGAATGATGTCTATAAGTACGTCACTAGATAGTCTGATCTCCATGAATATGAATATATACGCATATTTGAAGACGGTCTATGCGTTGTTGTACGAATTGTTTGCTTTTACTAGTTAATAAATATTCTGTTGAATATTTTGTAACTAATTTGACTGGGCGCTGTTGCTGCCATAGGCAGCAACAGCACCCAGTCTAATTAGTTACAAAATATTCAACAGCTTCCCTGTATGGTTTTCAGGAAATTGATAGCTAGGGCATTCGGGGATCGATCAATCCCAACACGGCGATGTTGGGGTGGAGCTTAGCTAGTGATGGGCGGGGCATAGCTAAAAATGGAACGGTCCATTGTTGTACCACTTTCAAGGATATATACCAAATACATCACATTCTTTAGCAGGTGTCAAATGTCTGGCTAAGCTTGATAAAATCTGTATAATTTCATGACATCTGTGATGCTAACCAGGGCTGTAATATGATTTTAGAATGGTCAACAACTGACTTGTCTAAATTAGTTTGAACTGTTATGAGTCTGCTGAAAGGGTTGGAAAATATATTCCTAGAAACATAGACCTGAAATTATAAATTTCACTAGAGAAACCTAACGCATTGTTTCAGTTAATGGTGGATGGTCAGGCTATGGTCACTGGAGTTCTTGTTCTAAGAACTGTGGTGGCACACGCACTCGAACGCGCAGCTGTAGGAATCCCCGTCCATCTTGTTGCGGTGCGAAGTGTCGCGGATCAAGTCGTCAAACTAGAAGCTGCAATACTCCACGTTGTAAGCTCAGAGGTAATTATTGTGACTACATGTCTACCACGCATATTGCATAGGACCTCCTCAATGCGACCCTTTAAGCACATAGAGGCGAGAGGCTGAATTCAGAAAATCTGTTATCAATTAATAAATATTCTATTGAAAATTTTGAAACTAATTTGATTGAGAGCTGTTGCTGCATATGTTACTAATACGTTCCTTTCAAAGTGTTCATGACATGATTTATATGATTTCACATAGATAAATCGAATATTCATATGGGACGTAATCACGACAATCTATTGGTTCAATCAAAGTCTTATAAGAAAACATTTGTCTCGCTTGCACGATAATTTCAATAAAAAACTGGCAAATCTACCCGGTTTGGCACACATCTCTTCGAACAACAATTTATGTTAAATCAGTTTGTTTAAAAACAATACAATCGCATTCAGTGGGGAAAAAATATTTCTATTCTAGAACCAAATTGAAATACCGCGAATGCTAGAGCGTTATTCCTGATTACGTCTCTAGTGAGAACACGGCCTAAGATTGCCTAATGGACCTTTGAAGTTTATCCATCCATTCTATGACGTCATAATCAACTACGTGACGTGTATGATGACGTCATAATCAATTACGCTTGAATGACTCGATTTAATCCATCTTAAACGCTTAATAGTCGTACGAAATGTATGTCTTTGCTATTTAATAAAGATTATGTTGGATGTTAAGAAACTAATTTGACTTTTCTGGAAATTGATAGTCAGGTCATTCTGTGATCGATCGATCCCAATATGGGCGAAGTATGGGTGGAGGTTAATAAGGGATGCACGGGGCATAGCCAAAACTGGATTCCTCAATTGGCCATCAAATAGTCCGCCACGCGCTGGTTTGACAACGAGTGCAATATGCAAGCTAAATTCGTAACCGGGGTAGTAATAGTACAGTATCGTATGTCAGCTATTTTGGACTAGCTAGATTTCATAGATTTTTTTTATCAACTCTTGTTAATTCGTATATGCTGAATTAAACAAAGTTTGGTACCACTTTTTTGCGTGCAGCTTTAGCAGGCATCTTGGATTTCAAAATGGCCGCCATTTTGAAACTTTTTTAGAAGCTACTTTAACAAAGAGCAGTCTTATGGTGGAAATGGCCATATATTATTATCTGGAGCAGAAGGAAACGTCTCAAAATCATTAAAAATTATTCGTGATATATCACTAATGAATGAATCCAATCTGCCACTCAATTATATGACGTCATAGTGAATTACACCACATGTAAGCTTACATCATAACCTAAGTGCGTATTGAATGACATGGCCATGTCTGTCAGCCCATCATGAACTTTTAAGAGTCCGTCATGTGTACGAATTGTATGTCTTTGTTGTTTAATTACCATTCTGTTGAATATTTTGAAACTAATTTGACTAAGTGTGGTTGCTACCATGGGTAAAATTAGTTTCAAAATATTGAACAGCTTACCAGTGCATAGTTACCGTGATATTAGGATTGTGGGGATTCAAGGTTCGATCGATTCCAACACAGGCAAAGTTTGGGCGGAGCTTAGATAGAGATGTGTGGAGCATAGTTAAATGGATCGCATCCAGTGGCAGCAATGAAAAATCGAGCATTCCATTAAAAATTGTGATTTACACAATGAATGGTATCAACGAAGAATATGTACGTTTATTGGCAGACACTGATTTGCATCACGATTCTAGCCACTATATAAAGCATCTGTAAAGTATCATATATGAAAACCTCCAAGATGCTACATTTGTTAGATCACGTCAAGTATATAACAGTAAGCAAGCATTAAGAGAAAAACTACTTGGTGAGGCTGTTAGTGACCTTCGAGAAGAACAAAATGACGACGATGACATTAACTGTATAGCAAAGGTAGCCTCCATATTAAGAAAAGAGCTTGCAACAAATGAGCAATGGAAGTTCAACGGAGCGGGATTACTGACAGACCTTCATTCTCCACCAAAGCGCTCATCCTTCCTCAGATGGCTCCTCATTGGGACCTGAAACAAATATTTGAAAGGAAAACGCGACAAAGCTTCGAAAACGTCAGTGAATCTTGTTTCACAACAAATACTACACAACTTCAGCACAGGAAGACAGGCTTCTTACAAACCTGTATCAGATGCCAGATTCAGAAATCGAATAGAAAACACCATTTTTGTTGGATTAGTGCTGATGGTTAACAAGAAAACTAGAAGTAAGTGTCTTGTCAATGTTCTGTCACAGCTGCAAATGGGGCTACCTACGTCAATATTGTCAATATGGAAAAGCAGATTGGTTGTGGAGTTGCTGAACGAATGAAGCCAACCAGAGTTTGTTGTTTGTCAACCTTTGTATTGAGTGGACAATCTATTTACTTTGCCACAGATAATATTGACTTCCTGGAGATCATGGCTGGTGGTCAGAACACTTTTCCTGGTATAATTCTGGTAATTAATCAGAACAAGGGTAATGATACATGTATCCCAGTTAATGAACCTCTCCGTGTCCCAGATAAAATTGACACTGTTGATGTTAGCGCAAACTTCATCAATCCATCCACGGTTCAAGCCAAAACCATAACATTTGAGAAGTTAGAATTTCACTCACATGATGTCATCATCAGACAATATGAGAGATATTACAGGGCTAGGCTTATGGCATCCTTTGCTCACAGAGATAGGTGTCCAGTCACTGAGAATATTAATTTTTAAGAGCAATGCACAGTTCGAGAAGACTCTGGGCAACATGCAACGCAGTCGTCGTGTTAAAGTGTTAAAAAGACATCATGTCATCATGGGCAGCTACCATCTCGCTATTGATGGAGACACAGAAGCAAAACTATCATGCAAAGGCACATTATGGAATCGTTGCCCCTTTGCTAAGGAGATCTCCAGCTGATTATACTGCTCTCTATACAGTTCTGCATCTTGCACAAGGGATACCATTTGTTGTAAGACCTCGTAGCAAAACTGTGAATACACTTGATCTTGACCTGTCAACGAGGATTCAATCGTTAACTGCAAATACCAACTGACTCTTGAGAGTGGGTGGGCTTCATGCTTGTTTTGCTTCACTTCATGCTACAGGAAAGTATATTAATGGCCGTGGTCTCAAATCCATCAGCATTGAAGCTGCTCTCTAATGAACTCCGTCACATGTGGGGTGACATTCCAATCGAAACCCGCAATGAATGGCGTAGCTAAGTCCGTCAGGAACTTTTACAAATCAGTCAGTTGTACGAATATTTTGAAACTAATTGGACTGGGTGCTGTTGCTGCTATATATAGAAATATACTAGAATTCATTGTACCCTTTTCCGACAACAGTGTGTCGTGCAGATTATTCTACAAAGTGACTTTGAATGGTACAATCAGAATTTCTCTTTTATTCCAGCATAACACTGGTCCTTTCGATGTTTTACTACGTGTCTTGTACATAGAAATCTTACATATATTATATATGTATACGCTTTCTGTGATATTGTATGCCGATCCACTTCTGATGATCAAGGTGATTCGGGCTATATGTCAGACTACTGTGTCAGATACTAATTATGCAATAGTAGGCTTATTTGAAAGGAAGTGTAAGCGAGAGAGAGAGAGAGAGAGAGAGAGAGAGAGAGAGAGAGAGAGAGAGAGAGAGAGAGAGAGAGAGAGAGAGAGAGAGAGAGAGAGAGAGAGAGCGGGAGAGAGAGAGAGACCCGATCTGTCACTTAAGTATATGATGGCTTAATACGTCACATGTAGGCTGCTTGTAGTTAGAAATGGATGGGCAAAGATAAGATGGATCTCTTTATTAGTGCAATGCACTAATCAAGTCTTCAAAGGACACCATCTCACTCCACCATACTCGATGGAGAGCTGTAATTGTAAATGAATTATACCTCGTTTCAACAGGTTTAATTAATTTAAAAGGGAGACAATTCATCTGTTTCTGACGTATATCGGACATCTGCAATGCATTTCACTTACTAATGAGTGATCTGATCTGTCACTCAAATATCTGACATTATAAGGAACCACGTCACTTATTGGTTGATGTCACAGTCAACATGACATATTTCTGTCATGAAAATGACCTGCCACGAAAGTCACTGCTTTGTATTTCTTTGATGAATTTACATTTTTGATAGTTTTGAAATAAATTTAGTTTCAAAATGGTCAACTGCTTACCGTACTGTTAACGTGGAATTGGGATCTTGGGAAAACAGATTTAAATGTTTTAAACTAGAGGTAGACATGGGCGGGGCATATTTAGAGCTGCCCCCTCCCAAACCCACCTCCCCATCTCCCTTTAACCAGAACCATTCGATGTTACATGATTTTGGACATAAATGTTATCGGGTTAGGTTAGTGTCGGCTCAACTTCTGCTCACATTTGGAATTGGTAATTAGTCAGTCTATTGATAATATTAATAGAAATATTATACAGCATTCATGGTAGTTTATTGATCTCCATTTGTAATATCTGTTCTCATGTCTCTCTATTAGGTTTCAAACACAAAAGGAAATTACACCATAAACATGTCAATCAGTCTTGTGACGCTATCTCACAATATAGGCCTAATTTTAGTCCAAATCTATAATTATTTCATGAGTAATTCTGTTTATGTCGCAGCTCGATGTTTTCAAAGTATTCATTCAGAAATAAATCATTACTTTGACAATGTCTATCTGTAGAAATCACTAAATAAAATAAATTGATAGGTTTATGAATGCAAAATATTAAAATAAATAAATTTTAATCTGTAATATTGAATCCTCAGTTAATGGTGGCTGGTCACGTTGGGGTCGATGGGGTCGGTGTTCTAAGACATGTGCTGGTGGCGTAAAAATTCGGAGACGGTTCTGTACCAATCCGCGTCCATCTGGTGGTGGTAGACGATGTCCTGGAACCAGCTTACAGAGACGCAGCTGTCCTTGCAAACAAGGTAACAATAAACATTTCCATTTTAGCTATGCCCCGTCGATCTCTAGCTAAGCTCCACCCACACCTCGCTCGTGTTGGGATCGATCGATCTCTGAACTTCCTAACTATCAATTTCCTGAGAACTATATGGGTATGCTGTTAGATATTTTGAAACTATTTTGATTGGGTGCTGCAACAGCACCCAGTCATATTAGTTTCAAAATATTCAACAGTATGTTTATTAAATAGTAGAGACATACAATTTGTACAATGTGTCAGACTATTAAGAGTTAAAGATAGGCCACATAGACTCACTCATGGCATAATGATTATGACATTATCTTACATGATGCCTTACTGATTATGACGTCATATTAAGTCAGACTATCGATGAATACTCTGAAAAGGTGACTTATGGCTGCATAAGCGCTTATCAACATATCACACTTAAAGCTGCTAATTTGATCTCATGCTTGCTGTGGGTGTAGGAGGACAGTTCCTTAAGATTGGTGGTTAAAGAACCACGTGTCTTAAAGAACTACCGTCTTGAGCAGACATATTCACACACCCAGGAGATATTCTACTGGAAGTGCCATGTATCAACCGAAAGGAATGGAGGAATCCAGTTTAAGCTATACCTCGCCCATCTATAGCTAAGCTCCAACTACGCATTGCCTGTGTTGGGATCAATCGATCCATTGCTCTCCATGAATCTCAGTTTCCAGAAAACCATACGGCAAGCTGTTGAATAATTTTGAAACTAATATGACAGCCAAATTAGTTGCACAGATTTTAACAACATGTTTATCAAAAGGTAAAGATAAACAATTCGCATACTTTGACAGAGTATTAAGCGTTATGACTGACTAAATTGCATGCACATTCATGACATAATAATTATTGATTATGACGTCAGCCTTCATGTGACATAGTTGATTATGACGCTCTATGATTGATCGATAAACTGGATTCATCTATTGTATTCAAGGAACACATTCAAATTTTATACTACAGCTAAAAATAACTTAAAGTAAAGGACCGGGGAACAAACAAATGCTCTTGAATGATATATTTAGATAATAATCAAACTATGTCCACCAGCAAAAACAGAAATAAATCGGAATTATTTGAAAAAATCAAATAAATGCTATTTATGTCACTCTTTCGGGAACCAATTAGTGCCACAGCTGGTGCTGTGCCTTCTGGTGTATGTCACGCGATTAAATAATACCCACTACAGCCGGTCATCTAAACTCAGTTACTCTTCAATGATGCACAATACAAGATGTGTAATACATCGGCGCTGTCTGTAAATGTCGCCCACCAAAGATGGTCCATGTTTGGCCATGTGCTAAGGATGCCAGGGGACACACCAGCACAGGGAGCCCAGGAGTTCTCCCTATTCGGAGACAGCAAATACAAAGCCAGGAGAGGACGTCAATACATAAATCTGATAAGCGTGCTACAAGGTGACCTCAAGAAAGCAGGACTCAGTACACCAAGCCAAGAGTGGACATTAGGAAGCTAAGGATTTCGGCTGTGGACAAGACACAGTGGGCAAAAGCGAAGAAGGACTGATTGCAGCCGTAGCCTGTTTCTACTACTACAGCTGCAGAATACAGCAGAAATCATATTTGTGTTGAACTGATTAGACACTACTTCCTGCAGGTAAAATAATGTCTAATCAACGAATAATTTGACTGAAAGTCGTTGTGTCTAGAGACAGGATGTGCATTCATGTTGCGACCTTGGAAACCAGCAGTGTATTTTGAAATTATTTTGACAGAAAATCGTTGCTTCCACCAGAAACATTTGACTTTCAAGCATAACGTTTTCAAAAGGGTCAATAATGAATTAACAATAGCCAGTTAATATCTCTACATCAGTGCCAATAGAGAATACTATTTATACCGCTTACGAAACTAGATTCACATTTGCTTTTGTTATATTCGAGTACGCATTATGCCATCGTCCTATTGCACGGGCCTCGCCCTCCCACTCCGCACCCGTATCGAGTCCACGAACAGCGAAGCCATGCGAGTTGGTGTATGTTAGTATGAGGGCGTTCTACCTGCACACACAGATGACGCGCAGAGTGCGAAGCACCAGCCACGTCACTAATTGGTTCCGAGTTAAGAGCTCCTCCGATTTAATAAATCCTTTTTCGCAAGCCATCCCGATTCATTTCCATTTTTCACCAGTGGTAGATTATTAGATATTGTATGAAATTACCAATAAACACCATTTGTTATTTCCCTTTTCCCTGCCTTTAACATTCAATCAACACGTTTAGATCTTGTACACTACAGCTAGAAATAACTTAACATGGTTCTAAAACAAAATAAGATGTACGGTTGAATATTTTGAAGATAATTGGACCGGAAGACTAGGGCAACAATGTCTTACAATCCAATTATGTTCAAATTATTCAACAGAACATTTCTTATCTACTAACATGTTTCTGTCTTTGTTTTGGAAACAGAGTAACTTAATTATAAGCTGTACTGTATACGATAGATGCTTTAAGCAGAGAGGAAGATAAATCACTTTAATCCGCATGATTGTTATACCACTTTCAAGGATACACGATAAGTACATCACATTCCTTAACAGGTGCGAAGTGTCTGGTTAAGCTTGATAAAATCAGCATGATTGCACGACATCTGTGATGCTAACCAGTGCTGCAATATGATTTTAGAATGGTCAACAACTGACTTGTATAAATTAGTTTGATCTATTATGATTCTGCTGAAAGGATTGGGAAATATATTCCTGGAAGCATTGACCTGTAGCTATAAATCTCTAGACAAACCAAACGTATTGTTTCAGTTAATGGTAGATGGTCAGGCTATGGTCGCTGGAGTCCTTGTTCTAAGAACTCTGGTGGTGGCATACGCACTCGAACACGCAGCTGTACGAAGCCCCGTCCATCTTGTTGCGGTGCGAAGTGTCGCGGATCAAGTCGTCAAACTAGAAGCTGCAATACTCAAAGTTATAATACCAGCGGTAATTATTGTGACGGCATGTCTACCACGCATATTGCATAGAACCTGCCCAATGCGCCTTTTTAAGCACATGGAGGCGAGAGGCTGAATTTAGAAAATCTGTTATTAATTAATAAATATTCTATTGAAACTAATTTGATTGAGAGCTGTTGCTGCATATGTTGTGATTTATATGATTTCGCATAGATAAATCGAATATACATATGGGACGTAATCACGATAATCTATTGGTTCAATCAGTGTCTTATAATAAGAAAACATTTGTCTCCCTTGCACGATAATTTCAACAAAAAAATCGACAATCTACCCGGTTTGGCACACATCTCTTCGAAAAGCAATTTATGTTAAATCAATTTGTTTAATAAACGATACAATTCGCATTCAGCGGGGAAAAAATATTTCTATTCTAGAACCAAATTGAAATACCGCGGATTATTACTGATTACGTCTCTAGTGAGAACACGGCCTAAGATTGCCTAATGGACCTTTCAAGTTTATCCATCCATTCTACGACATCATAATCAACTACGTGAAATGTAGGATGACGTCACAATCAATTACGCCTGAATGACTCGATTTAATCCGTCTTAAACGCTTAATAGTCGTACGAAATGTATGTCTTTGCTATTTAATAAAGATTATGTTGAATATTAAGAAACTAATTTGACTGGTTTTCTAGAAATTGATAGTCAGGTCATTCTGGGATCGATCGATCCCAACATGGGCGAAGTATGAGTGGAGGTTAACAAGGGATGGACGTGGCATAGACAAAACTGGATTCCTCAGTTAGCCATCCATTAGTCCGGCACGCGCTGATTTGACAACGAGTACAATATGCAAGCTAAATTCGTGGTAGTAATAGTACAGTGTCGTATGGCAGCTACTTTGGGCTAGCTAGATTTCATAGATTTGTTTATCAACTCTTGTTAATTCGTATATGCTGAATTAAACAGAGTTTGGTACTACATTTTTACGTGCAGCTTTATCCGGCATTTTGGATTTCAAAATGGCCGCCATTTTGAAACTTTTTTGGAAGCTACTTTAACAAAGAGCAGTCTTATGGTGGAAATGGCCATATATTATTATCTGGAGCAGAAGGAAACTTCTTAAAATCATTAAAAATTATTCGTGATATATCACCAATGAATGAGTCCAATCTGTCACTCAATTATATGACGTCATAATGAATTACACCACATGTAAGCTTACATCATAACCTATGCGCGTATTGAATGACATAGCTATGTCTGTCAGTCCATCATGAGCTTTTAATAGTCCGTCATGTGTACGAATTGTATGTCTTTGTTGTTTAATTACCATTCTGTTGAATATTTGAAACTAATTTGACTAAGTGTGGCTGCTGCCATGGGTCAAATTAGTTTCAAAATATTGAACAGCTTACCAGTGCATAGTTACCGTGATATTAGGATTGTGGGAATTCAAGGTTCGATCGATTCCAACACAGGCAAAGTTTGGGTGGAGCTTAGATAGAGATGTGTGGAGCATAGTTAAAATGGATTGCATCCAGTGGCAGCAATTTTGAATAAACCTTGACGCAAGAATGAAAAATCGAGCATTCCATTTAAAATTGTGATTTACACTCGTGCTCGAAAATCGGTCAATATATCGTTGATGTTGACATCTTGAATGCAGTCAAATGCTCTTTAACTTTAGGATATGTTCTAACAATGAATGGTATCAACTAAGAATATGTACGTTTATTGGCAGACAATGATTTGCATCCAGATTCTAGCCACTATATAAAGCATCTGAAAAGTATCATATATGAAAACATCCAAGATGCTACATTTATTAGATCACGTCAAGTATATAACAGTGAGCAAGCAATAAGTGAAAAACTACTTGGTGAGACTGTTAGTGACCTTCGAGAAGAACACAATGACGACGATGGCATTAACTGTATATCAAATGCAGCCTCCATATTCAGAAAAGGGCTTGCAACAAATGGGCAATGGACATTCACAGGAGCGGGATTACTGACAGACCTTCATTCTCCACCAAATCTTTCCTCCGATGGCTCCTCATTGGGACCAGAATCAAAGATTTGAAAGGAAAACGCGAAAAAGTCAGTGAATCTTGTTTCACAACAAATACTACACGACTTCAGCACAGGCAGACAGGCTTCTTACAAACCTGTATCAGATGCCAGATTCAGAAATCGAATAGAAAACACCATTTCTGTTGGATTAGTGCTGATGGTTCACAAGAAAACTAGAAGTGGGTGTCTTGTCAATGTTCTGTCACAGTTGCAAATGGGGCTACTTGCGTCAATATTGTCAATATGGAAAAGCGGATTGCTTGTGGAGTTGCTGAACGAATGAAGACAACCGGAGTTTGTTGTTTGCCATCCTTTGTATTGAATGGAAAGTCTATTTACTTTGCCACAGATAATATTGACTTCCTGGAGATCACGGCCGGTGGTCAGACCACATTTCATGGTATAATTCTGGTAATTAATCAGAACGAGGGTAATGATACATGTATCCCAGTTAACGAACCTCTCCGTGTCCCAGATAAAATTGACACTGTTGACGTTAACACAAACTTCATCAATTCGTCCACGGTTCAAGCCAAAACTATAACATTTGAGAAGTTAGAATTTCACTCACATGATGTCATCATCAGACAATGTGAGAGATATGACAGGGCTAGGCGTATGGCATCTTTTGCTCACAGAGATAGGTGTCCAGTCACTGAGAATATTAATTTTTAAGAGCAATGCACAGTTCGAGAAGACTCTGGGCAACATGCAACGCAATCGTCGGCTACGTGTTAAAAAAGACATCATGTCATCATGGGCAGCTACCACCTCGCTATTGATGGAGTCACAGAAGCAAGACTATCACACAAAGGTACATTGTGGAATCGTTGCCCCTTTGCTAAGGAGATCTCCGACTGATTATACTGCTCTCTATACAGTTCTGCATCTTGCACAATGGATATCATTTGTTGTAAGACCTCGTAGCAAAACTGTGAATACACTTGATCTTGAACTGTATGAGAGGGCAACGAGGATGCAATCGTCAACTGCAAATACCAACTGACTCTTGAGAGTGTGTGAGCTTCATGCTTGTTTTGCTTCACTTCATGCTACATGAAAGTATATCGATGGCCGTGGTCTCGAATCCATCAGCATTGAAGCTGGTCTCTATACCCCATCAACAATTTGACAAATCTTCACTGGAAAGTGATTTAGGTGGGGTGTAGAATACCACATCACCAACATCATGGCCTGCTATGAACTACTCCTTGAAGCATTTTCCCAGTAAGAAGACGTGGAAACAATTGTACCTGAAGTGCCACAAACGCAGCAATCAGCTTCGCAAATGACAAGTTGACATGAAAGATATCTCTGAAGAAGTTTGTTCAATCTTCAGTGACCAGTTACAGGTGACACTTGATCAAGACCTAGGAGAGATGGCACAATTCCTCAGCAGTTACATGAAGTAGGTTTAGTGTTTACTTCATTTGATTTGAGCATGCAGGCAAGGAGAGTGGGTGCTCTCTGGAGGAGCAAGTGGAGTACTACTTTGCTCATAATCTGTACAACTATGCCAGACTGGTGGCAGTCTTATCTGGCTCAAATGCAGTTGCTCAAGAAGACTGATCAAGAAATCTGGAACGCTCGAAAATTTATGATGTCATGGTGACTAAATCAGGAATTCCCTTCACGAATCTGTTCGTGGATCAAACACTGGAACAACTTATTAGAGAACTCAAGTTTGCAGGAGAGATTACTGGAATTACACGAAATGTAAATGCACTGAATAGATTGTCGCTGCGCTCATTAGTATTAATAAAGAATTGCCGTATGGTTATTACACCCATGGTGAAAATTCAACCAACGAGGAATATTATCAACTAAACAGCTCATTATCAGTTCGCATGTTTAGCAACTCTGCCATCATCAGGTAGGGCATTATTTAACACTGTGGTGGGAACCCGGTCTCGTGTAAGGCCATGCAACTTATGAACATTCTATCTAACATGGTGCTAAGACAAGGAAGACATTCTCCACCGAGATGACAAGGGCACAAAGAAATTTCAAGAGTTCGTTTCAGAGAGAATAGTTCCATCTACAGCAAAGGTGTCAATTTATGACGATGAAAGCAAAATGAATCTGAAAAAGACAAGTTGCAAAGTCGGTAACAAGCTTATGAAGTTAAGAGAAGATCGACCAATATTGGCAAGGTGTCTTGTAGTTCAGCAATCACGCCTGAGTATGATATAGATTCTGAGTGAGAAAATCGGAAAATATGAATTTTTTGTTATCCCACAATCACTCTTCTCCTCAGATTACCTTTTTCTTATTCCAACCGACAAGAGTACATTGGTCATTGTCATTGACGAGTACAAATTAGAATCTTCAATTGAATCCGGCGAGGACCTAGTCACAGCAAATGCATCAAACTGAGAGGAGGGATGATACCAAGTGTGAATTATTGATGCAACAGTAGTCGTCCAAGCTAACTCGAGAAGTCTATAATTCTCACCTAGCGTGTGCCCTGTACATTCAATCCGCATTGTGGTATCGTTTGGAGGGGATGGTGTAGTGCGGATCGACTGGTCGGGTTCAAAATGTCCCAGCCCATCTGGGTATGAAGCAGCCGGACCGGGTGCATTCCAAGCACACACACCCTGGGTAGGACGATATGCGTGTATAGAGCCCTATGAGAGAGTATCTAAAACGACTAAGTCCGTGAGATCGCCTAGCATGTGCGGGCGTCAGGGATTGCTTGCCAACGCACGTTAACATTGGAGAGAAAAGCTTCATATTGTGTAGAAAGTTGGTACATGTAATTCCTTTGAATTATAGTTTACTCGTAGTTTTTGCTATCGATCATGACCAGAATGAAACGAGGATTCTAAATCTTTTTAGCATTTTAAAATCGGTCCAGAAATAGCCGAGTTATCCTTAATTGAACCAGCAACTTCCTTTCAAAATATACTTCTCCATAGGCTTAGCGCATGCATATACTTAGTGCATGGGTACGATAGCACATCACGTGATTGCTTCCCTGCCTCTGTAGCACGCTCGCTGAATGTGACGTCACGAGTAGTATAAAAGGGGCTCGAAAATCATGATCGAGACCAGTCGGGAGAGAAAAGGGTGGTGGTGAAGTACGGTGTCTGAGATAAGCGAGTCGTTGGTAACTGCTTACCGTATAGCAGGCTCCCTATAGCCTAATGTGGTGCCTTCGGTTTTGAGCACTCGTCTCTGGGTTCCTAGCCACCACATTCACATTACAAGTTTTTGGACGCTCCTGGAAAGATATCACCCGGGGGCAATAACGAAATTTAAGCAAGGTGACCCAAGCTACCAACTGCAGAGGGACCTTCGTGCAGATGGGCCTATTGGCCCCAATGTAAGCTTGTCGAAGTATGTAGGGCGAGTGATGTACTCGATGGATAACTCGCCAAATCTGCCATACCACGCCGACCAGTGGTAGTTTCCAAATCCGTACATGTTTTGTGTTCAACTTTAGACATTTCGATCGCATGCAGGGGACATTGCCTGATGCATTGCACGAGCTATGTGGGGCATCTCGTCTTGTGATCCACCAGAATGCATCCGCATTTATTAACTTTCAACCATAGCCATTCATAACTACAGGGCAGCATCAAACTTCCGCACCAGTACGGAACTTTCTAAACACCACTTAAATTGGTTACTCTGTGTATAGACGTGACTAAATACTAGCCACCTGCATCTGCAACAGTCCTTCTTCATCATTCCTGAGAGTGAGCCGCATCAGACAGTTCGCCAGCATCCTTTCCTAGCAGCTAACTTCCGCCTCATGCCATCTCGCATTCCAAATATGTGATGTATCAACTACAATGATTCCAGAACCTTTTCCGTACCGATGACTAATAGGTACTCCATCATTATATTGTTATATATATATGTATTACTTTTCTGTAACAGGTACTGATGACGAACAGGTACCACACGGTCGTCTGAGACCGCATTTTTATAGTTTATTTTTTACAACTGTATATGTTATTCGTATTTGTGTGCTGATGACTAACAGGCACCATCAAGGTCGTGTGACCTCTCATTTTGCTATACTGTGATAGTTAGTTAGCCATTCTAGTTATATATGTTTTGCTTATTTTATATAAAAGCATTAGAATCGCAGTTCGCTAGGCTACACATTACAGCAACAACAAACGCACCACCTTGTTCCCCAACAGCATCAACCTTTCACTGAGGTCGTCGCTGTTCATGTTCTCACTACGCGAACATGACATGTGGCTGTCTAAACCTAGACTATTCTAGCTCGATTAGATAGGTTTATAGTAGTAGGGACGATTACTCTGTAGGAGACATTTCGTGTGAGTCTCTTTCCAGGAGTAGCGGATATGTAACGCCGCACACTGGCTAGATTGTATAAATTGGCCATATACCTTAAGGCCTCCTGTTCTTACGAATATAAGAGTAATTGTCTCTGTCTACACTCCTCCAGCCTCCGGACTTATTAATTGTTTGGACCTCCCTCCATCACGTTGTTTAGAACTGACTTTGAAATTATTGGGGTTTCAGAGCATTTAGAGATAAAGTGATGATGACTGCACACACCTTCCTCATATCTTTGGACACTAGTTAGTTAGAAAACGACGCCAAAGTAGGAACCATTGCGAAAATATTATAATTGCTGGCCTGCAGTGCATCTCTGGCCGAATTTTCGTAACCCTAGACAGGTAAAATTGTAATCCCCCGGTGCGGATCTCACATGATCCGCCCCCGACACGCTGGTGATGAACAGGACTCAGCTCTCCATCTAACTCTACAAGTGACTGGGTACGGTCTTAGAACCCACCACGCCCTCACGGGAAGGTCACTATAGTTGGATAGCTGCATCTTTGTCTGCACCATAAGCTTATATGCGCTTTTCAATGCTTATGTAATGTGACTCGTCTCTGTGCTTTTATATGTGGTCGTGAGGAGGTGGTGACAGGATCCTCATATGATTCTGGAGCTGCCACCTCCTGACATTTCTGCACGCTGTCTAACTGAGGGGGATGCTCCGTGAGGGTGACCATATGGTCACCGAGCATTCTCGCCTGTCAGGCTTATATGTTAAAGATAGCTAGAATACACTGCCATTTGCAGCTTAACCCTGGTCTGGACCCAAAAACTAAATGATAGGATAGGATCTAACAGAAGGACTGCATAAATAAAGCGGCAACTACTAAGTCAGTATCTTTGAACTTACATAAGGTGACGTTGTTGACTTCTGCGGAAATCATCCACCCCAGCTTCACGTAATACAGCGTGCATCACAATAAATTATAATTTCACTAGGTTGACTCCTTTACATAGCATAGTTTGAATAGGAGAGTGGCCCTTTTTGCCATCTCTCTTCCTCCGTTTCGGCATTGTAAGCATTTTCCTGTGATGGAGGCCTGCGCGAAGCACTTTCCTCTCGTAACAAATAATGTTTGTGTTAGGGGTTAAATTAGTTTATATTAAACTTGCTAAGTAGCCGCGTTAGGATCCTCCTTTGCGGGGATGCCTCACGGATTATGATCCATGAGGTACCTCAGGCGAGGACCATGATGACGAGTCATCAACTTGACCCTATGTACTTGATTTCTCTCAGGTAGCAGCAAACGAGTACCATTGTTTGTTCCACTGGCTCTATAAGTCAGTCTTTATATAATCCGGACATGTGCAACACCGGATCCACAACCCCAAGATCCACGGCTAACCAGCATCCTCACCTCAGCATACCGCGTACTTGCGGTGCCGCGGAGCGGGAGTATCCAGTGGTCCAGCGCACATGCCCAGAGGCTACACATTTAGCCGTTAATAGTATTTACTGATGAGGCATTCATCTAATAACAATAGCTAATTGAACTTGTCGAAAACGAAAGCGAAACAAAAAAATGTCAATATTCATGAATATATATATTTATGAGATGCACACTGATTACAATATAGTCTAGATAGATAAGATTAGCAATTGTTATAAAAATTGACGACCGCCATAACGTTAGAATTACGTCTATTGGCGGCATTATGCAAATATAAACTTCTCCTGACACAATGAGTTGATGTAGGCCTATATATAGCGTAAAGACTGATTTGCAATAATGAAATACTGTAACATTGCAGCTTTAATAATGTTTTAGTTATTATGGATCTGTTAGGGCTCGAGTAAGTTTAGTCTGTGTGAATAACTTCATCTATAACATCATTAAGCCTTCCTGCAAAAGTTTTAGAAATTATTTTATAATTAGCATGCAAATGTGAAATAGGCAATTGATATAAGTTTCCCAGGTTTTCTTGGTCAACCTTTTTAAAGACAAACCTTATGTAGGCTTGGGACATAGAAAGTGGGAGCGTGCCCTGTTAAAAATCTGATGAATTGCTTGCATAAATTCGTGGTTAATGAATGAGATGACAAAATGTTAGATAAAATTAAATTGTCCGCCCATCAGCTCCTGGTACTTTGACTCGTTGCATCTTATTAAGGGACATTGTTAAATCTCCTAACGTTAAATTACTTTCACAAAAGCCCTTGTTACTTTCCATAAATGGATTCATTACATTATCTAGTATATCAGCTGCTTTCCTTTCATCAGTGCCCTCAAATCTGTATAATGACTGATAAAATGCTTCAACAGACCTTTACCTGTTAATTTAGCTGAGTATAACACTTGGCAACCTTAAATTAACGATCGTTCCCGTCTTTTCTTCTCGTTACGTGTTTTTTCATTATTCTAAAGCCATATTTTATATATATATATATATATATATATATATATATATATATATATATATATATATATATATATATATATATATATATATATATATATATATATATATATTTATATATATATATATATATATATATATATATATATATATATATATATATATATATATATATATATATATATATATATATATATATATATATATATATATATATATATATATATATATAGTGTTAACGGAGTGGTAGACCTTCGTAACTTGGAACTGTACCTACGAATATAGACATAATTATTTATATTTTGTAGCGGCATTTGCAAAGAGCATTATGAAAGCAAACAGCACGAACACAAGGCGATGTAATGCCAGACCAACAACCTGCCCCGCTAGACATGTGTGTCCGAAGACGTGTGTCAATTTCTGCTACTACCATGCCAGGGACTTTCTGATCATACTTGACTCCTCAGGAAGCATCACGGTACCGGAGTATGAAGAGGTTAGTTATCCGTTAAAATTTAGAATGCAGTATCTTATATCAGTGCGCACACATGTGATGCGTGCTTGTGTGCGTGCGCACGCTAGTGTTGATGTGCTCCTTGCTATTCTAGACCATTATTACAGACATTAACTGCCGTCTACACTAAAGACCATTATCCAATATATCCAGAGAGCTCACAAGTATTGTAGTTATAAAATAAATAAATTCCACTACAACTCCACTGCATGAGTGGTATGCCAGAGCCCACCCCACCCCACAAGGCGGCTCTCAGACAACTCAGAATCATAAATCTTAGAACCACTGTCAATACAACTCCCATTGCACACCCCACCCCGCCCCCACCCCCTCCCCAACACCCCAACCCATCTCCCAGGGCGTTCATAAATCAAATTCCACTGCAACTCCATTGCAGGAGTGGTATGGAAGAGCCGCCCCCACCCACCCCCCCCACCCGGGCCGGCTCTCAGATCACTCATAAATCATAAAGCCTAGAGCCACCGCTAGCAATGGCAATACAACTCCCATTGCGGGGCCCCACTGCAGGAGATAAATCAAGATTGCCTTTGCTGCACCACCTCCCAGGGTGGCTTTCAGGTCACTCAGAATCATAAATCCTAGAGCCACTGTTAGCAATGGCAATATCGCATCCACTTCACTACATGAGATAAATCAACTGGTTTGCCATTACCGTCCCACCCCCATAGCGGTTCCCATTCAGAATTATAAATCTTAGAGCCAACAAGTGGTCTGATACACGACCCCATTGTTCTGTTCGGGCATCGCCGGATCCCAGGATGCTCCACGAGTTTACGAAACAATATATGTTCTGGAAAGTGCTTCATGAAGAATATTCAGGGCTTTTGTGACATCGGCAGCTTAGAAGACAGCGGAGGCCATAGTAGTGGTGACTGTCGGCGGGAACCGTGCTCTACATGCGCTCAAGCTGAATACCAGCAGTGCGTGATACACAAACATTGGCATAGTCGAAGTACAGTTCCCAACAAGGAATCTGAGCTGGTTGCCACAATTAGGTGGGATGTCCCTACCTCCGAGGTGGTACTAACCCTCAAGTAACAACTCCCGATCCTCGTGGCCACTGGTTAGACGTAGTAGGGAATATGACACCGTTTTCTGTCGATAGAGACAGCAATCAGCCCGATCTCATTCCTCACTGAGAACATTGGTCCCAGCCACCACAAGTTTGAAGTCGTCCAGCTCACCCTCCATTCTGAACCAGGACTGCTACAGCTATGCAATCTAAGACACCTCGTTGTAATGCCAACTCTAACCACTGGTTATCTGTGACCTGGACCGGCTGGTACCCGCGTTCTACATGTAAGGTTCGTTGTCTAGATCCAGCACGTTTTAGTTCCTGGTCATTCTCAACATGCCAGACGTGAAGTCATGGAGAGGTCATCGTTATAGCATCGCGATGTTCAGTATACACCCGAAAGAGCAGCTAGTCCCGCATCATGGCCGGGTGCATGTGTGTGTGTGCGTGTTCTCGAGGAGGGAGAACAGGCATTTCTACATTTTGTTGTAAGCTGAATTCTGTGAATCCTTCATTACACCCCACATCATAGTAACCCTTGCCCTTCTCATAGTAGGCAGTTCCACGAGCCAGTGGAGCGAGGACTACGTACTCATCGTTCACATATGTGGTGTCTAGGGTGCTGTTGCTCTGCACAATCTCCCACCTGCTCATAACCTGTAGGAGCTCTACATCCTTCCCAGCGGTGATCTCGAGCTTGAACATGAGCGTAATGCTCCTAATCTCATGGATCTGTCCTGAGACAGCGAAGTCGATATACTTCCCAGCCGTGGAGCGAGGGTTCTCATCATGGATACCAGATCGAGTGACTGTCAGGCAGCCTTCTGTGGCTCTGTGTGATGTGAGGTCGTGGGTTCAACCACTCCGTCTGGATGTTGTACATACTGCTTCTAATTTAAAGTATCTTTATAAAAACAGATTAAACACCTCCATATTCGGTAAGTCACTCCACCAGATTGTCTTCCCACGGGAACCGGTGTACACTCGCAAGAGTAACCCTGTGGTAGCCGGGACAGCACCAGCAGGTATGACGATACCATCTGTTACACGAATAAGGGGACTAATTCATGACATCAACGTCCTCCACACCCGGGCGAGTCAACTTCCATTAACTGACCCAAGGATTCTTGCCTCCCTGGATGCGCATGATGCCTCCAGATCGGTCAACGTGCTGCTGACCAGAATCCTATGTAAGCGGTGTGACAATTCCACATGTAGGCCGCTGCTCCCAGCTACTCACACTAAGTCCTGTTATCCTGGCTCTTCAGAAGGCAAAAGTGAAGCCTGATGATCTGGTGACAGTCGGGAAGTGGTCACGTGTGTTCAACATCCACACACCTGATGAACACTGTATACTGAATAACTTATAGTCCGGGGCAACAGAATAGTTCTGAATGGAAATCAGAGCTGCAGTAGACCACGGCCACAATGAAGGATTCGACTCTGGACATGCTCCTGATATGGAGGAGGGTCATGCTATTGGTGCACATAAGGCTATTGATCACATATTCAACAGTGAGGGCCGGAAGCAGATACAGGAGAATATGGCAGTATTTCTGGAGTTCCTCCCTGGCAACTACCACGGTTAACCCATCAAGCCTGCCAGCAAGGCAGATGCTAAGACAGCATGGAAGGTGTGCATCTTTGTTAATAAGTTCGGTAAGAATAGAGCCACAGGCGCTGCTTGGCAAGAGTTCCAGACAGAGTATGCTCCTCCAGAGCAGGTGAACGATACAGAGGAGCAGGTGAACGATACAGAGGAGCAGGTGGATGATACAGAGGAGCAGGTGGATGATGACGACGTCGCTGAGTGAACCTCTGAAGTTGCTGACGAAGTTCCTGAGTCTTCTTCTTCTTTTCGATCGCTGGTATCACACTTGGAGAGCCGTTCTCAAGATGAAATCTGTGGTTTTCTGCAGTTCTTCCAGAGGCCCATACAGCTTTTCAAGAAAGAAGGTTGACAAAGGCCAGATCTCTTCTCGCAGCAGCTGATACGTACAGCAACATTGAAGTATGTGCTCTGTGGTCTGTTCTGCTTCTCCACAAGGACAAGCGGGCGATGTCGTAAGGTGGAACCGCCTGTACATGTGTTGGTTTAGTCTGTTATGTCCAGTTCGGAGACGAAAAATGGTCACTTGCTCTGGCCTCGAGAGATGGTGGTAGGCATCTTCTGATTGAGGTGTTCTATAGAGTGACTTGATGATAGTCTTCATCTCTGTATGCGTAACCATGTTTTGTCTGATTCTCTTCTGCACCCACCTTTGCCATCTTGTCTGCTTCCTCATTTCCTTGGACTCCACAGTGTGAGGGGATCCACTGCAATGCTATCCGAAAGCATTTGATGGTTTGTAGTGCTTCTTCAAGTTGTGGCAGCTTACCTTTGGTGATAGCCTCAAGGACGGAGCGGGCATCAGATAAAAAGACAATCTGTGCAATAGGGTCTGCTGTTCTGCTGATGGTATTAGCTGCATGGACCAGTGCTTCGACTTCAGCTCTGTAGTTTGTGCAGTGTTTGCCTGTCGGTATTGCAGCTGACTCATGTTGTTCGTTTGGATACTGTATGTGCAGTCCGGCACCTCCGCTCCTAATTGCATCTTTGGCTGATCCATCTGTGTAGATTCTTATCCACGTCTCCTGAGGGTACATTTCTTCCAGCATGGCTAGGGTCAGGGCCTTCTTGCTCACATCACTGTGTTCATCTTTGGTTGTGAGATGAGGTACTGTGGTGCGAATAGCTATGCTCTCTAGTTTGTTTTCCCAGGGTGGAGGATCAAGGGTGTGGTTTGGGTCTTCTATTTGTGCTGGCAACATTTCTTGGTGTTTCCTTTGAAGTGCTTTTGTCTCTTTCACAAAACTTAATCTTTTAAGTCTTCCTGATGACACGAGGTTTTGTGTGGATGTGGCGGATGGTAGGCAACGGGTTTGGCGACGTTTAGGAGAACGGTATAAGCAGCCAACATCATTCAGCACGACAGATTCGGTGGCGGCAGTGTCATGGTGTTGGCTGGAATCCATGAAAATGGCAAAACAGATCTTCTTGTGATTCGCGGAAATTTAACGGCTCAACGTTACTGTGAAGACGAACACGTGTGGGACATTCTTGGGCGTTTGGTGCGTGAGAACACGCACGCACGCACGCACGCACGCACGCACGGACGGACGCACGCACGCACGCACGCACGCACGCACGCACGCACGCACGCACGCACGCACGCACGCACGCACGCACGCACGCACGCACGCACGCACGCACGCACGCACGCACGCACGCACGCACGCACGCACGCACGCACGCACGCACGCACGCACGCACGCACGCACACAGACACACATACACAGACACACACAGACACACACACAGACACACACATACACAGACACAGACACACACAGAGTTGCGTTTTGGTTCACCTGGAACAGATGGTGAGAGCTGCCATAATATCAGACAACTGGAGCGGTGCGGCAAAGGCAAACCAGCTGATTTATCTCCTGCTGTGGGGTGTCCGTAATGGGAGTTGTAATTCCATTGCTAGTGGTGGCTCTAGTATTTATGATTCTGAGGGGCCTGAGAGCCGCCCTTTGGGGTGGGCGGCTCTGGCATACCACTCCAGCAGTGTAGTTGCAGTGGAATTTAATTTATGAACACCCTGGAAGGTGTGTGGGGTGGGCGTGGGGTGAGGGTGTGGATGTTTGGTCCGCAGTGGATGTTGTATTGACAGTGACTCTAAGATTTATGATTCTGAGTGGTCTGAGAGCCACATGGGGGGGGGGGGGGATGGGGGGGGGGGGGGGGGCGGGATGCTCTGACATACCACTCCTGCAGTGGATTTTCAGTGGAATTTTATTTATGACCGCTATTTTATAACTACTAGTACACATTCGGCATGCCACAATAACAGTATTGGCCAGAGAACACTATCTCCAAATCAAACTGGAGCCAGTATCGTCGATTAGCACTCTTGTATTATCACATCATAGGACACCGTATATCGATTGCCAGTCACATTTACATTTCCACAAAAGTATATTTGTTTGATTATTTGTTAATTATTGCAGATAATTAATTTATATTAGTCTGGCGGCCAGTAGCACCATATGCGCGCATCAGGATCCACTAACATCACTACTTTTTAATTATCAACTTCTGCGTTAAAGATAAGGACATGGTAAGAGAACAAAATGCCCACGATCCATTTTTTGCGGTGACAGGTATGCAGTTTATCTAGAGCTGCCTTTGGAACTTCCCAGCTGTTACAGTTTTTCTTTACAGCATCAAGGGTACGCTGGTAGCGTTGTAGAAAGGTAGTCTTTTTGTCAAGAGAATCTTTGATCTACGAATCCATAGCGTCCTGAAGAACTGGAAAGCTATGTTCCCCCTGATGTCAGCAGTACTGCAGAGAAGTGAGCCCAGGATTGTACCTTTGCTCCATGATTCGCCACCACGATGTGAATAATCATTTTCATTAGTTTTAAGCTTTATAGATAAGGTATATATGGGTGAACTCTGTTTTCGATTAATTGCCAAAGGGATCATCAATTTTTAGTTTGTTTGCGTCTATATGGAGTAGTTCGTTAAGGGGTTTATTTTCCTCGTCTATGAAGTTCACATCGTCGGCAAATTCAATCGCCAGTGGCCTACCCAGTATCGACACTTGAGTTGGGGTGGTGGTGAGGGGGGGGGGGTTGAGGGCGTGTTGTTCTTGTGGAATTGACTCGTACTCTCAACTTGGTGTCTACAAGTGGTAGCCTCACTAGTCGTATGCCATCTGCATTGCAACTGGCTTGGTGTAGTGTATCTAGAAGCTTTGATCGTTTACTTGCGTCGTTTAATTGTATCGAAGGCACATGACATGTCAATGTCCATTTTGTGAAAATCCCAGTAGTTGGGCATAACTACTGACAGAAGATTGTATTGAGCCCATACAATGTCTGTGCAGCTGCATCCACTTTGACATGATCCAATAAAGTCATCGATCTTGTCTCGGATGCGATATAGAGTAACATTGGATAGGATTTTCTTTTCACTGATGTGGCGTGGAATGATATTGCGTTTTGTGCGTAGCTTGGTACAGTCTTTCTAACATTCCATATATGTCTTATTCAAATCAGTTGAATAATTTTGTAACGAGAAATCAAAAGGTCATCAATCTTGGCTCTTGCTTAAAATCTGGCAACTGTGCAAGCAAATGAATAATTTGCAATAAATGGATCCTCAAAATGTCTCTCCTAGTGTCCTCTACAATTTCATGTATGACATATGCAAATCAGTTGACTAATGAGGCCAGCGCATGTCAAAATGTAACCAAATTAATGTATGTTTGATGGATCTCCTGATTCATATGATCCAGTTGCTAACGCCTTCTCAAAGATTCCTAGATTAGTGCTTGGTCAATTGATAAATCCGATCTGTCAATCAAGTATATGACGCTATAATCAATTACGTCCCGTGTAGACTGACGTCATAATTAAAATATGTAATGAATAGCGCATCTAGGCCCGTCATGAATATTGAATTATATGTCTTTACTATTGAAAAAAACATTGTTGAATATTTTGAAACTAATTAACTACGCGCAGTCAAATTAATTTCAGAATATTCAACAGATTACCTGTAAAATTACATTGGAATTGGGATTCTGGGAATTCAGGATTCAATGTTTATAAATTGAGTCCAATATGTGCAAATCATTAGCGGAGCTTAGCTAGAAATGGGCGGGGCATACATAGAAAAGGGTCCCTTTATTACCAAGCGATATGCCGATTCTTTGTCAAGACGTTTGTTTATTTATCATTAAATATATATTGATTTGGTAAATATACTAACCTAACACTTGATAAACAGTTTTGTGAAAATACAAATTATTGATATCTTCTCCCAAAATCATAGGTTGCCTGACATTTAGCAAATCTCAACACTTAACCAACGTGTCAATTCTTTGACAAGGTGTTTTTTAAATGTTTTATAAATATTACTATTTACTAATAGTAATATTAAATTGGGGGCTGTGAGATAGGTGTGGCGAAATGAATAGACAAGTTATGGCATCAATATAATTAAGTTAGCCTAACTAATAACACGCAGGCTAGCCATATCAAAACATGTAGTCATTCACGATTTATTGGAGTTTCATCCACACATAGGCCTATGCAAACGGGCTAACCAATTATAAACCATATTGACGTATGTCGATGCATAGCTGATAATCGTTATTATATCGCCTGCTTCTAGATCCTAGATTTCTGATATTTTGATTTGTTATTGATGGCATCGATATCGTCCAATAACTAAACGTCATTGTGATCCTATGATTGATATGGTGGTGGGGGAGGTGGGGGTGGGGCTGTTGTGGTTCAACTTAAACTACCATACTAATTAGAATTTGTTGACTGGTAGTTTAAAATAAATAGAATTTCATCATCTTGCATTGTTACAATTTCATTAACATTATTCCAATATGGCCACATAGTGCTGTAAGATAATTATCTCTCAAACGATCAGGAAATGTCTTCTCAGAGAATCTAATTTTCAAATATTTTGCCATGGGAGGGCCACTAGGCCGTTGCCATAGCTTAGGTTCTCAAGCCATATATCCGAACCCATGTTATATAATGCAATATGATATATTACAGGCTAAAGTGGACCTGGCCATTATTGCAACACATCTGTGCGGACATATCGGATGTGACTTGAGAGTGGCAGGAATGCACTTCTCCACAAATACTCATTTTGCGTTCGGATTTGATGAACATACTTCATCACCCGCTCTGTATAGTGCCATCATCGGTATGGGCAAGGAACACCGCGGTACTAATACACATCTTGCGTTTAATTTCGCCAGACTGACCATGTTTACTATAGCGAATGGTGAGTACTAGCAGTCAAAGTACTATGTAGAGAGTCAGAATCATTGTTCATGGAAAGTTGCTTTTGATTTGTATGCTCCAAGAGAAATTTCAGCGGGTCATATAGTAAACCCATTTTCCCGTCCATCTGTTCATCCGTCCATACATTCGTCCGTTCGTTCGTCTGTTCATCCGTTCGTCCTCTACAAGTTTGTCTGGAGCAGAGTTTCAAGACTTTTATATGTATGATCATGACACTTGGTTAGCGTGACCTACTCTTGACCTACTTTTCACGGTTCACTGAACATTACAGTTTGGCAGGGCCATAGTTTCAAGACTTTCCCATGCATTCACTAGCCTTGGTATGTGGATACATCTTTGGGAGAAGGTGTGCAGTATATGAAACTTCATTGAATATTGTACGAAATCTTTGTCCGAGCTGTAGTTTAAAGAGTGTTAAGCTTACATGAACTAAACTTGATATGTGAATGCATCTTAGGGAAAAGATGTGCAGTGTATGAAATGTAGGTCGGCGTGACCTGCCTTTCGCTGACCACTGAACATTGCAGAGAATTTTTGTTCTGGCCATAGTTTCAAGAGTTTCCCTGCGGAGTAGGCTTTCGGGTTGGGGGGGGGGGGGGGTCATCTATCAGTTTACTGATATGCCTTGTTGATATTGGTTTTGGGTTTGTGGTAGTCATGAGTAGTTCACTGACTAATAAAGATTGTACGAGTGTAACACGCACGCACGCACACACGCACGCACGCACGCACGCACGCACGCACGCACGCACGCACGCACGCACGCACGCACGCACGCACGCACGCACGCACGCACGCACGCACGCACGCACGCACTCAAGCACGCGCACAACACCACCACACCCTTGTGATCTGTAGCCCCAGCGCCACACTGTCCCGTTAGTACTTCCTCGGATTCGGATTCGTACCCGTGGTATGAGCCGACCCGACGATGCTGGTTAGCTAGCCTCGGGGTTTCGGAAGGAAGACTGCGGACGACTGATGTGTACAAAGACTGACGTCTAGGGCCGGTGGAGCGATCACATTCTAGTAGGTCCGGGTGAGCATTCTTGCAAACACTGAACACCACTGTGTCATCCCAGCTATTCGTGTAGCCTGTGTGATGTTGCATACTATTTTAGTTTGGTCTAATATTTACCTATCTAGGGTAGGTAGGAGCTCAGCGAGTCGAGGGCTAGCTTTTTAGATTGTCAGTGAAGGGACGACCTGAAGTTATCGGCAACGTACCCTTACGAGTAAGGAAGTGGCGTAGCTGCGCTGTTGATGTATATCTCGCCTGAGATACCTATCTTATATATATATATATTTATATTTATACAGTAATATTCTCAGTGTTGCTAAACTTTTTTGGTTCAGCATATATATACTGAACCAAAAAGGTTTAGCAACACTGAGAATATTACTGTATAAATGTTATTTAACAAAAACAATAAATTGATTCAAATATATTATTTAATTGATAGGTCATTTTCTAATTTGAACAACAGTCTCTTGTTACTATAATGCTAGCATCGCGCCTTTAACACGGCATCATTCAACGGAAGGGTCCAATTTAAATAATGACACTGAGCTGTCAATACCGGTTGTGACCTCCGCGCGCATTAACCACCGCCGTACATCGCTTTCTCATGCTTCGAATTAAGCACCTGATGTCACGAAGAGGAATCGCATCCCATTCCTGGAGCAGTTCAGCTTCCAGCTCCCGCACGTTGTGAAGATGTGGATGGTTCTCACGCACCAAACGGCCAAGAATGTCCCACACGTGTTCGATAGGAGACAGGTCCGGTGATCGCGCTGGCCAGTCCAACACCGGAACGTTGTTAGCCTCAAGGAAATCACTGGTGACCCTAGCTGAATGAGGACGGGCGTTGTCTTGCTGGAACATAAAGTCTGCATGACGCTGCATAAAAGGGATGACAACAGGGGCGACAACTTCTTCACAGTAACGTCGAGCCGTTAAATTTCCGCGAATCACAATAAGATCTGTTTTGCCATTTTCATGGATTCCAGCCAACACCATGACACTGCCGCCACCGAATCTGTCGTGCTGAATGATGTTGGCTGCTTATACCGTTCTCCTAAACGTCGCCAAACCCGTTGCCTACCATCCGCCACATTCACACAAAACCTCGACTCATCACTGAACAAAACGTGGCTCCATTGTTGAGCACGCCATCGCTGATGAGTTCTTGCCCATGCAAACCGATTCTCGATGTGACGCTCCGTAAGCGGAACAACAACAAGTGGACGACGGGCATGCAGTCCAGCATCATGGAGTCTGTTTCGCACAGTTTGTGGATGCACTGTAGTTCCGGTAGCGGTGTACAAATTACGGGACAGCCGCGGCGCAGTCTCAAACCTGTGACGTCGTAATGACGTCACTAGGTAGCGGTCTTCTCGTGGTGTTGTTGCTCTCGGTCTGCCAGATCGTGGTAGGTCATTAACATGTCCAGTTTCTTGCTCACGTTGGCGGAGACGGGAAATGGTTGAGGCGTGAACATTACAATGTCGAGCAACAGCGCGAACGCTCTGCCCAGCAGCGAGTCTTCCCATTGCTTCGTGACGTGATTGTCATAAAACAACTTCTGTTCTGTTGAACCGGGTGGGGGATGGGGGTGGATGGTGTGTGTGCGTGCGTGCGTGCGTGTGCGTGTGCATGCGTGCGCGTGTAAATGTGTGTGCGTATGTCCGTGCGTGCGTGTGTGCGTGTGTGTGTGATTGTGATGAAATTTCGGAAATAGGATTGGGGATTAAGGACCATGCCAGTTGTTTAAGGGAAATTTATGCAGAAAAACAGAGCCACCACGAGCCCTGATCACAACTTGACATTTCGTCACGATGTTGGATTTTTTATTTGATGGTGAAAATTGTTTTATAATTATATATATTTATAGGTACCGTGATGCTAAATTTTATCAAACTTCCTGAAAATCGTATACGGATACTATTACTCTTAAACTGTTTGGTGAATGTTAGCTAAATTTTGATTGCATCATTCTTTTGTGCTAGACGTAGGAATTTCTATACATAAATCGATTGGTCAATGTTTTTATAGGAATTTATATACAGAAATTTAATTGGACAACTGGCAGGAAATTGTTGTAAAAACTACTCATTACCGCTTGTCAGTTTCTCAGTCAAACCTGATTAAAAGACCCTATGAGGTTTGATCCAAGACTAAAATTTTGTACATAAATTTCAACGTCAAACTTTATTTCATTGGACATCTTGGTTTTACAAAATGTCTGGAAATGGCTTAAAAACTAGTATATTGAGTAGTAGTCGTAGTAGTAGTAGTCGTAGTAGTAGTAGTAGTAGTAGTAGTAGTAGTAGTAGTAGTAGTAGTAGTAGTAGTAGTAGTAGTAGTAGTAGTAGTAGTAGTAGTAAAGTAGTAGTGTGGGGCCGGTTTTCTGGACCAAATACCCCAATAGAGTCCACGCCCATGGACGACACCTCTGGCCTAGGGACCAAGCCTCTGGACAACACCTCTGGAATTAGGCGGATCTCAGGAACCAGTCTTTTCGAACCACTATTCCACTATGCATTGTAAAAGACCCGGGTTGTTTTAAAAAATATCATCCGTGCTATGACCTCAAAACAGGTATGCGTGTGTGTGTGTGTGCGTGTGCGTGTGCGTGTGCGTGTGCGTGTGCGTGTGCGTGTGCGTGTGCGTGTGCGTGTGCGTGTGCGTGTGCGTGTGCGTGTATTAGTGTGTGTGCGTGTTTGCGTGTGTGCGTGTGCGTGTGCGTGTGCGTGTGCGTGTGCGTGTGCGTGTGCGTGTGCGTGTGCGTGTGCGCGTGCGTGTATGTACATGTGGAATGTATGACGTGTTTAGGCATAATCTATCAAATGCCCAGAGTCGAATGTTCTAGACGCCTGCTCGCTGTTATCAGCACCTAGTATAAATATACTGCTCCATGCATTCTCCAGCCTTTACCACTCAATGTGCAACCAGAGAAGACAACGCCGCAGGTGCTGCTGGCACCTGTCCAGCCCTGGGCCACAGCACAATGTGGATCGGTGTCACCAGACGGTCGCAGTAGTGGTGGCCGTATGTGGCGCCCTGATGGCAGAAATCGTGCTCTACATGCACTCATGCTGAATAACAGCAGTCTGTGGTACATAAACATTGGTATAGCCGAAGCATAGCGCCGTCATACCCACTTCGTGAGTGCCCGCTCGCTCGCGGAGCAATTTCCCAACATGAAAGCTGAGCCGGTTGCCATTATTAGGTTTGATGTTCTTACCTCTGAGGTGGTACCGACCCTCGAGTGCCAACTCCAGATCCTCGTGACCCGTGGTTAGACTCAGAAGGGTATACGACTTCGTCTCCTGTTGATAGAGAAAGCAATCAGCCCGAGTGCGTAGCTCACCGAGAACATTGGTTCCGGTCACTATAAGTTTGAAATCATGTAGCTCCGCCACCTGATGGACCATTCATTCATTCTGAACCAGGAGTGTTGCAGCTACACAATCTGAGGCTTGTAATGTCATCCCTAACCGATGGTTATCTGTGGCCTGGACCTGCTGGTACTCTCGCGCTACATGTAGGAATCGCTGTCTATAGCCCTTATGTTCTAGTCCCTGGTCATTCTTATCATGTCAGACGGGAATTCGTGGAGAGGTCATCGTTACACCATCAAGATGTTCAGTCTACAGCCGAAGGAACAGCTTGTTCCGCATCATATCTTGGTTCACGTGCGTGTTCTCGAGGAGGGAGAAGAGTGGATCCGCCACAGACATTTTTACACTTGGTTGTAAGCTGAATCCTGTGAATCCCTCATTACACCTCACAGCATAGCACCCCTTCCCCTTCGCATAGTATACAGGTCCACGAGCTAGAGGAGCCAGGACTCGGTACTCATCGTTTACGTAGGCTGTGTCTAAGGTATTTCCGAAAAAGTTGGTCCCCATCCCAGGATGATTCATAATAAGGAAATGTAGAAATTGTTTGTTAGAAATCTACAAGCATCAACCAACCATAAACAGAGACGAGGGCTACCATATACCAGCAGTCTACCAGTCCATGCTGTCACGGACTCCACAAGATCTGACCAGAGTGACGTTGCCAGCGACCGTCAGTTAGTGCTAAAGAAGCTACACTCAAACAATTTCTACATCCCGGAAAGGTAACTAATTTTTCCTTATTATGTATCTAAGGTGTTTTTGTTCAATCTCCCACCTGCTCACACTCTGCGTGAGCTCTACATTCTTCTCCGCAACTCTCTTGAGCTTGAACTTGAGCACCATACTCTTAATCTCATGGATCTGTCCCGAAATAGTGAAATCGATGTAGCTGCGTCCTGTCCTGACCTTTAGTGTTCCCGGGGGGGGGGGGGTGGGGGTGGGGCGGTGAATCGTGCTTCCCATCTTCAGTGCTTCCGCGCGTGGCCATCGACTGCTCACCCGCCAAACTGAGAGGCTCCACGTTTGGGTTTTATTTTAAGAAACAAAATTGGCGCCTCACAGTTAGTTTTTTTTAGAAAAAGGTGGGTGGTTGGTGGCCGTGTGCGGAAGCACTGAAGATGGGAACCACGCAACTTCATTTATTAATTCTTGGAGGATTCACCATTCCCCCGGGAACACTAGAGGTCATAACATGAGTGCACAACACGCAGCGGATTCCAATTGATGGCTAAATTCCAACTCCCCTTTGGCAAGAGGAGTTGGGGTTGGATGACCACTCCCAGCAACTGATATCATGGGGCAGTGTTCATGCTGCTAAATTTAAGCACTAAATAATTATTTTCTTAATGCATGTGATATGCAAAGCAGTATGAATCCTTCCCACGCCATTAGCTATACCCTCCAAGAATCTAACAACACTAATGCTCCTCTTACATGGGTCCGGGCCCATGGCCCACCATCACCTTCAGTGCGTCCGCGCGCACCCGTCAACAGTCAACGCCTGCATATGTCAGGACCCGCTCGCCTACTTACCCTCCTTCCAAACAAAGAGACTTGAACATCTTTGTAGGCAGCCTTGAAATAGGGCCAATATTGCTGGACATTCTGTTCGCTGCATGCGCAGCAGGGAGAGGAACATGTGATGCAGCAGAGTTCACTCAACCTCAAGTTTATGACAAAGTTCCTGAAAAAGTTCCTAAAGCTCCTGAAGAAGTTCCTCAAGCTTCTCACGAAGTTGCTTACGAAGTTGTTGACGAGGTAGCCGAGTGTATCTACCTGGAAAAGAAGGCTGAACCCATCCAAGAAGCTCGGTGGGTACCTGCACGTTGATGTCGGGTGCGACATGGTGTGGTCTTCTTCTTTATCCGGACATAGTACTGAACATGGTGCTATTTAATTTGTTTTTATTTACACACTGTTAAGGTATATGTACCATCTGGCCTTGAAGATGAAAACTAAAATTGACACCAAAGCGTTCTAAATACTAGACGTCCCAAAGTCGACCAATGAACGTGATTGAACATGAAATCTATGTTGAATAGCATACACCCTCACACAAATAATAACAATAATGTTGCTTTGATGGGAGTTCTGATCATTTCAGTCACGTGTTGAGTTTTGCAACGGTATTGTGATAATGTCCTGTTCTTTCTTGAGGATAATTGCTGTTCTTGCTTGTTCTATTTAGGTCACCGACCGTGTGCTAAGAAGGTGGCTCTGATTGTCACTGATGGTAAGTCAGCAAATGGACATGCAGCTATTTCTGCTGCACAAAATCTTAAGAAATCTGGAGTGGAACTGTTTGGTGTATATATTGGTAACCCCGGAGATCATGACTACGCTGAAATAAGAGCCTACGTCAGTTATCCAAAATGGCTGCATGTATTCAGCGTGAGGTCAGTACTGGAACTCGGCATTCTTGCAGATTACATAAAATTAATACATCCCATGTTCTGCCATTGTCATTGTAATTGCCATGACGATTGTCTTTAGATTAACATTGCCGTGAACATCCTTGTATGTATAATATAGAGATCAATATGCCATGCCCATTTCTAGCTAAGCTTCGCACACTTTGCATATATTGGAATCGATTTGAGTTTTTGGAAGCTAAATTCCCGGAATTAAGATTTCAAAGTAACTCTTCAGCTCACCTGTTGAAGAGTCGACCTGAAGCTAATTCGACGACGACGACGACTTCGACGACAACGACGACGACGACGACGACGACGACGCCGACGATTTACGAGTTTATTTGTGGTGCATATATTTCACAACAAAGCTATTTGATATTGTATATGTTATATTGATATGTTAATCTTGAGCCAGCTTGTATGTTAATGTTTAATACTTTGTCTTGTCTGACTTATCGTTTGCTTACTCGTCTCATATTTAATCTAGAGCCATTACATATTGCATATTGATGATGGAGTATATGCATTTATATTTAGCTTACCTTTAGACAATATTATTATCTGTAACCTGATCAAGATTCCATGTTGTCAATGTTAATAATCTGTGAATGCGTAAACATAGACGTTTCATATTTTGCATGCGCCTTTGTACATTCTGCAAGCACTGATTTCATAGCCCCCACCCCACCACCAAGGAACCAACATGACTTTATGGCATAGCATATTGCAGCAGGTTACTGTTATGACATATTTTCAAGTGTTTGAAAAAATACACAATGATAAAAGTCTATAAACGGTTCCTTTTATATTTTGTGACTTCCTACTATTCCACACAGTGGTATTCACATTTGACAACAATCATGCTCTCACTAAATGAACACGATGTGATTTTGGAGCAAAGACACAAGTGCCACTTACGCGTTCTCAGCACGAAGCTACGCATCTATTTTTAGATTGGCGTATCTAGTAGAAAGTACATTGTATACCGACCCACATATGGAATTACACCTAAAACGCTTATTGACAAGCACCCTAATGGGTCCGCGTCCGCACTTATGTAATACTATTTATAAACCCGAGTTTCCAGTTCACCCGATTCTGCAGCGAGGCGGTGCAGTCACGTGGCTGCCATGTGTCATATGTTTCCATAAGCCGAGTTTTATCACTGATGCTGTACACCTGTAACAAATTGACAGCTCCAAAGATCGTTCTAGATACGCTTCCTGGCACCGCATACACATTCGTACTATAACCCAACATCGCTGGCACGAGGTTATAATCTTAGGCATCAATGGCTTCCAAAGAAATCGGGTCTAAAATATTAAACAATGTATTATTTTGTTTGTTTTGCTTATGTCTGAGCTGTACTGCATCTACAGGTGTACTTGCAAAGACTTAAGGGTAAGAAAGCTTTCTGTCAGCTATGTTACACGACACAGTAAGATGGGATACTTTCTAGCTAATGCCTTGTCTAAGACTAAAATTAGCAGTTTATAGGCCACAGTGATAAAATCACATCTAAAGACATTTACTAACATGACAGAGGGGGCCAGAATGGACCTTTCCGGTTTTAGCTATGCCCCGTCCATCTCTAGCTAAGCTCCACCCACACCTCGCTCGTGTTGGGATCGATCGATCTCTGAATACCCTGACTATCAATTTAAAAAAACCTACACATTTAAGCTGTTGAATATTTTGAAGCCAACTTGACTGTCCAGTCCAGTCAAATTAGTTTCAAAATATTCAACAGCATGTTTATTAAATAGCTAAGAATTACAGACATACAATTCATACAACGTGTCGGAGTATTTGAGATTTGGTGACGGTCTATATGGAACCCTTTGTGACGTAATGATTGTGACATCATCATACACGCGCTGATGATGATTATGACGTCATACGAGGTCAGATGATAGATGGATACTCTGGAAAGGTGAATTAGGTTAAATGTTGTAAACGTATAGCAGTACATGTCAGCCCTGAATTAGTTTTTCGGCAAGCATTTATTTTGGAAAGGAGTCGTGAGTATGTATCTGTGGATAGTGTGCTTTCATATCCCATTGAACCTGTACCTGTACTAACGGCTCTCTGCCATGACGATGGCACGCTGAGAAAAATGAATGAGGCTGAACTAGGTCACATTCTCGAGGAGATATTTGCAGACCAACATGAACTTCGACCGTTTGATAAAGATCCGATAATAGATATAAGAGGTGCAATGCCTGCAATACAAACAGGACTATTGATAAGAGTTACACGAATTGCATAATATGTGGATTTAAGAGTGCTCTTACCTTCAGAGAAGTGTTTGCTAGATATGATAATTCTTTGTCAGTTACGCATAAAGAGCCAGATCGCCGTAAACACATTAATAGACGTAGCATACGAACATTGGGGTATGAAGGAATTTCTGGTCTCTCAGTTTCCCAGTAGAAAAATGTTCTTGAATGTCCAATAAAACAAACAGAAATTGATTAGCTTTCTATGTGACTTTGTGATTAAGAATTCGCCACTACAACCTGCATCCACTCCAGAGTACAAGATATACTGGGCTGGCTGTATTAGTGATTCCCAATTTCAGATTAGTTCATGTATTTGGACGCAACATTCCAATCAGAAAACGTAGATGACAAGATTGTGATCAGATTACCAGTCACAGACGCCTTAGTTCTCACAGTTCACCTTTTCCCTACCATGAATAACACTAAGGATTGTACCTTTCCAGGTTTATCCATCAATTATATGACGTCATTATCAACTACGTGGCGTGTAGAATGACATCACAACGAATGACGTCACTATGGTGTAATGAATGACTCAGATAAGTACGTCACGAACGCATATTTGAAGACGGACTATGCGTTGTTGTACGAAGTATATGTCTTTACTATTTAATAAATAGTATGTTGAATATTTTGAATCTAATTTGACTGGGCGCTGTTCCTGCCATAACACAGTTAAACGTATCTATAATAGACAGAGGTAATTAAGACAGGTAGTCGCATAAATCCACTCATGTGCTATAGTAAACAGTTCGCGCCACTGAATGATTGTATTTCTTTAAGATAAATGATTTTCACAATCACCATATTAAAAGATTCGTTAGATCTAGGTAGAGAGAATTGGTGGCTGGTAAACTAAATGAAGTTAGTTTAATCCTTTCACTATTGAAATCCATTTTATCTCAACTTCAAGCCAGCCATACAGGAAAAACTGTTAAACATTATAAAAATAATTTGGCTGGAAGATGTTGCTGACTTCGGGCAAATTAATTTCAAATTATTCATCAAAGGATTTCTTAAAGCATTAACAATCTGTCCTATCAGGAATGACTGGTCGGAAGAGTTAACTAGACGGCACTAGAGGTAGGTGCTCATCATTTCCAAGCGGAGAAAAGCATAAACAAACAGCCAAACAGGTAGACAGATAAATAAACAAACAGATTCCACCGATGTCGCGACGTATTGATAGAAATTGTTTATGCAGTTTAACATGAACCTAGATAGTATTTTGCCCTTCCAAACATGTCTGGTATTATTTGTCCTAAAGCAATAACGTAAAATGTGCAAGAGTACTCTTGTTTTCCCTCATTTGTACGGTAAGTGAACCACATCGGTCAGAACCCAACATAACATATATATATATATATATATATATATATATATATATATATATATATATATATATATATATATATATATATATATATATATATATATATATATATATATATATATATATATATATATATATATATATATATATATATATATATATATATATATATATATATATACAAAAGGTAGAGGAGAGAGGTTCAACGCTTTCAAATTAGCTAATATGCCCGTTCTGGTGTGGGTGGGTGGGTGATAGGCGAATTAAATTCCAAACATTTTGTCACTCGCTTATATCATGTGGTTGTCTTACCGCCTGTATCTTATTATCACACTGTTCTTGCACTTGTTGTCTGGACCATGGTATGAGTTTCTGTTGGTCGTCCCAAACTGACTAGGCTACGCAATTTCTGCCGAATATGCGAAAGGCAGCTGCGGCTTTTCGATGTTCTCAAAGTATAAGCTCCTGAAAGCTGATGGTGTACGGAGAAAGATGGTAGAACAGTGGTGAATTAATGTGGCAGCTGATCAACAAGTAGGAGAGAATGAAAAGCTGATGGTGTACGGAGAAAGATGGTAGAACAGTGGTGAATTAATGTGGCAGCTGATCAACAAGTAGGAGAGAATGAAAAGCTGATGGTGTACGGAGAAAGATGGTAGAACAGTGGTGAATTAAGGTGGCAGCTGATCAACAAGTAGGAGAGAATGAAAAGCTGATGGTGTACGGAGAAAGATGGTAGAACAGTGGTGAATTAATGTGGCAGCTGATCAACAAGTAGGAGAGAATGAAAAGCTGATGGTGTACGGAGAAAGATGGTAGAACAGTGGTGAATTAATGTGGCAGCTGATCAACAAGTAGGTGAGAATGAAAAGCTGATGGTTTACGGAGAAAGATGGTAGAACAGTGGTGAATTAATGTGGCAGCTGATCAACAAGTAGGAGAGAATGAAAAGCTGATGGTGTACGGAGAAAGATGGTAGAACAGTGGTGAATTAATGTGGCAGCTGATCAACAAGTAGGAGAGAATGAAAATCTGATGGTGTACGGAGAAAGATGGTAGAACAGTGGTGAATTAAGGTGGCAGCTGATCAACAAGTAGGAGAGAATGAAAAGCTGATGGTGTACGGAGAAAGATGGTAGAACAGTGGTGAATTAATGTGGCAGCTGATCAACAAGTAGGAGAGAATGAAAATCTGATGGTGTACGGAGAAAGATGGTAGAACAGTGGTGAATTAATGTGGCAGCTGATCAACAAGTAGGAGAGAATGAAAAGCTGATGGTGTACGGAGAAAGATGGTAGAACAGTGGTGAATTAAGGTGGCAGCTGATCAACAAGTAGGAGAGAATGAAAAGCTGATGGTGTACGGAGAAAGATGGTAGAACAGTGGTGAATTAAGGTGGCAGCTGATCAACAAGTAGGAGAGAATGAAAAGCTGATGGTGTACGGAGAAAGATGGTAGAACAGTGGTGAATTAATGTGGCAGCTGATCAACAAGTAGGAGAGAATGAAAATCTGAAACTACTGCATTAATCCGGTTCCTGTTGAAATACGCTATGAGGAGGCGAGCTACTTGATTGATGTGTTATCTTCCAATTCATTTGGCTGTGTGTTCTTACATTTGCTTAGCGCTTGCCAACAGTGCATTCTGTTCACATTTATCCCTGGTTTGACAGTCACCAGTGATGGAAATACAAATATATGGTTGTAAGTCAGCCGTTGGTACTGGTCCCCGCAGATTGCAGCTTTTCACACCCGTTGCGCACACACACCCTTGGTTTTAGGCAATGCGTGAACATGAAGTGGACTCATGATCAATGATCAATAGAGGAATTGAATCTGTTACTCCAGTGTATTATGACGTTATAATCAACTATGTCACGGGTAGGCTGGCGTCGCAATTAGGGGAATATTGGGTGAGTTGTGGGTGGCGGGGTAGGTGGCGGGTGGGGGGTGGTGTTGTGTGGGGTGGGGTGGAGAAGGGGGCCATGACGATAGATGCTGTAATTTTATGTTGTCATGTGTAATTCGCATTTTATGTTAACATTGACGTCACTATGACCTAGTCCCGTGTGTATTTCAACCACAAGGCCGTTTCAAGTAAGAATAGACCGACAAAGTAAAATACCAGGGCTGTTTAGTATATGTTATCGTTTTCACAAGGAAAAGAGTAACTCAATTGATCTGCAGGTTGTTCGGAAGCTAGTCTATAACCTGGCTTGATTATGAGTGAGAAGTGCAGCAAAAGATGGTATTTCATTCGCATGCGTGTGTGTGTGTGCGCGACTGACTGTTCTCAAGGACAACAGATAAGATTTGGCTAAAATCTTAGCACAAAAGAGGATCTTACCGTGGAAGATGATTTTCAGGCGTTGGTCGTAAACCAGATTACAAACGCTGATCCCACTCGTATCAAGTTATGTATGTATGGAAATCTTGGAAACTACTGGTCCGATTTTCCTCAGATTGGATCACAAGAAGGGGTTACACTAGTATTCGTGGTCGTCACCTAAATAATTCGGAAATGCAGGAGATCCGAAAAATTTACAATATGTCAATAATGGTAGGGCGATTGTCTGTCCTCTCTGATTAATCTTGTTCTAAATTATGTAAGTCATAAGCCATCGGCCCTTGTGTGTCAGGGACGCGTAAATATGTTAAGCTATGAGTTATGTGATATGTCTTTACAGGTTCATAATTCATCCATTCGAGGCATTATTAACCACAGAAACACGTCGATATCTATTCTAATAAGCAATTATTCCGCATTCCATTAATATAAGCATTAGAATCATTTGTGAACTGCGTACGTGCATGCACAATGTGGCAGATTTGTAGTACAGTCAATATTTCCATAGCGGGCACCTGTTTTGGCGCCAACATATGATGGCTTTTTAGGACAGTGTCAATCGACCACCATTTGGCCCAAAATGTTACATCTCAGCATTAATGAGTTGCAGAATCCGACCAAATTCTTTAATGAACCGAGGGCATTAGGATGAAATGCTGAACAAATTAGTAGCAGTTAGAAAGTCTCAGGAAAGGTCCAGAAATTACTACAACAAGCATACTAAAAGTCCTTTGTCTTAATCCAGAAATTCAAAATGGCATCCATGATGACGGCCATTCTCGATTTTATCATATGCTTGCAAGCACATATGGAAACATTCCAAGAAAGTGTCTAAATATAGGTTGTTAAACACAACCAAACACATCATGATCTACACAATCATACATCATGGCTGTATCCTGATGACATACTCATTCACATTAACCAATCAAGACTACATATTCGAGTGTTCTTACTGTGAAATTCTGACTCAAAGACTAATTAGTATGGGACCCGTCACGATTCTTGGTTTTTCGGTGTAAAACAAAACCGCGTCGCGGTCATCAAAATCTGTAATTTTTATAAGGTGGTGAAGGAAAAATTTGGAAAACGATCATTTATGATTATTTATTTTTACTAAATAACCATTAAAATATTACTTCTAATATCCTCTATCACATATGAGGTTTATGAAAGTCAATTGCGTAAAAGGTTACCAATCGGTCTCGTTGCATAACATGTAAGGTTTGTTCATTGCTGTGAATGACAAAGTGATTTGCAGGGAATGGTTTGTAAATATCATCACAAACTGGGTTGTCCTCTATTCTCTATCACACCACTACCGCCAAACCGTGGTCCTGTGGCTGTGCGGGTCTTAACATCGCAGCTGTCCAATCAGGGGTTTCAAATAGAAAGCGTTCAGCTCCAAGATCTCAAAACACTCTTCTTTAGTAACTCAATGGGTTATAATGAAAATTAACCCATTTAAGGTATTAAGTTACTGATTCATTTGTCCATCTAGAATCCTCATTCTAATCAAGCAGGCAAGTGAAGAAGGGTCAGAACTAATAATACCCTTCCTTCCATATGGAAAGTGTTTATAATACAGGGCACACTCCATAATGGCTAATAAGTCCTTCCTCATTGTGGTCTAATTTAGCTCTGGTCTTCTAAGCAATCTAGAACTTGGACTATAGTATGTTCTATATGTTCATATTCCATTTGAGACAACGCCCATCCAATCTCAAAATCAGGAGCATCAGTGTTGAGAATGAATTCTAGTCCATAGCTGAAATCAGCCATGTCTTCAAGCAAGCAAAGTCGCTCTCACAGTCGTTAGCTCATTCACAGAGAAACAGAGAAAAAACTGCCGCTAACATGGGCAGAGTTCTGAAAAGCCTTATCGATTATTCATCACACCCCAATTAGCCATTAAGGTAACATAGATAAATATGTCAATGTAATTGATGGAGAATATTTTCCCCGAGAGTTTGAAAGGTATCATGAGCATTACAGAGACGGGACAATATTTTTCAGATATGAAACAAACCATCCTCGCATCCGTTCAGTAACTGGCTAAGTAAATTCTGGCTAAGGTAAAGATACAACACAACGAGACATTGACCATGAAATGCAATGCTTGCTCAATTCACAGCAATAGATAGGTGTCTTTGAGACTAACAGAATTCAATCGCTTGTAGTAAATGCAGATATGCATGGTACAGTACTATTTGTGGATAGCATCTTTGTACTAGACCAAAGGGACGCTGGCTGCTCAATAACTTTGGTGTTCAACATCATTTTTATTTTCCAGCTGGCACCACTCTCCTTATAAATCAGTAATATCCTCACTCGCTCCCAAAACGGTCAACCATCCTGAGTGTTTATTTAATGTCTGACAAGTTGGATTTCTCCTAAGGCATGCTCTAGGGTAGTTTTCAAGGCAGTATACTCGATTCAGGTTAACCTGATCATTGTCAATTGAGAAATCCAGTTTACCCACCAATCTTATGACGTCATAATCAATTACGTGACGTGTGGGATGACGTCATAATAAATTTAAATTTGAATGACGTTGCTTAGTTCGTCACAAGCACTTAATAATACGTCGAGTTGTACGATTTTGTATGTCTGTACTATTTAATAAACATGCTGTTGAATAATTTGAAACTAATTCGACTTGGCGCTAACAGCACCCAGTCAAATTAGTTTCAAAATAGTCAACAGCTTACGTTTATGGTTTTCTGGAAATTGAAAATCAGGGAGTTCAGGGATCTATACGAACACGGGCGAGGTGTGGGTGGAGCTTAGCTAAATGTGAGCATGTTATAGCTAAAAAACTGGATCCCTCCATTAACTAGTATCCTTCTAACGCTAAGTGTCATATGGGAACCGTCTATCGTTCATTATCTAAGACCATAGACCTCTTAAAGTGATATTTATGGGAGTCTATGCCTAAGGCAGACCCATCTTTATTATGTAGTTTTTGCTTTCTGTCTGTCTGAAATTATTACTATTAGCGTACATATAGTAAGCATTGGTCCCACAATAGCAGCTGCCTTGAGCCACTTGATGCATTCTATGTGCATAATTCCATTGTATATGAATTTCAGCAATCGATAGCTCCCTAATAAGCGCAATGAAGACCCATCCTCAAAACAACAATTAATTTGTTTCCTAAGCAATTGTTTATCTTGTATTATCTAAGTGAGCGTGCAAAGTATGGAAGCCTGGACATATGCCAGAACTGAAATGTTATAAATATGTATATAGATATGTGCGAAAAATGGCATAGGTAAACACGCATGCACGCGCAGACACACACTCATTCATGCACGCATGTGCACAGTCACACATGCACACATGCGCGCACACATGCAAGCACGCACATATTCACGCACCCATTCAAACACTCCCACCCGACCACACACACTCACGCACGCACGCACGCACGCACGCACGCGCGCACACACGCACGCACGCCCGCCCGCACGCACGCATGCACGCACGCACACACAATTGTTAATAACGAAATATTGTGTTGCTGCAGGCTGTTACTGTTTTAGAGAAAGTATCAATATGGGGCAAAAAAGGTTTTTAATTGGCAATCGCAGTGCCAAGTATAACAAAAATGGTAAAACCTGTAACTTTATCGTAGAAAAATGAAAAAATGCCAAACAATTGCAAATATATTCACAGTAATAACATACCCAGTGTGATAAGCTATATCACTATGACACCAATGCTAAGTAAGCCAGTCATTAATATTTACCAGACAGATGCATGCAATAAACGCCAATGGTGAAACAAAAGCTACGAGAATTATGGGCATGCATTCGTTCAAAGGCTATTAATCAGGTACACAAATCTAGGGCATAAGATGTAACTGCTATAGGATAAGCGTATTTTCTCACAAAGTCGAATGGAACAAATGCATAATCTGACATCGATCTGCAATATACTATTGATTAGGACACTGTATTGAAGATTGTCATGCACACACACGCGCACACGCGCACACGCGCACACGGCACGCGCGCACACGCACAGACACACACACACACACACACACACACACACACACACACACACACACACACACACACACACACACACAACACACGCACGCACGCACGCACGCACGCACACATATGTCATTGGTGTAAAACGGGGACTTGTGTACAAACCCCGCCAAATGTGGACTTCTTTAATATAGCGCTCAAAGAGCTATAATCAAAAATCTGGCGACCTGTTATTACCTCCGCCATTGGGAGTCTTTCAAATCTGTAAAATGTTGAAAGTGTTCAACATATCTAAAATGGGGACACACACATTACACACGTCATGGCGACGGCGCAGTCAAAGCGGGGTCATGATGCATACCTTCCGTACTGCCAAAGTGGGCACACCGTCTTTATACACCAGTTGTTGAATGCCGTTTATGTGGGGACATCCTATGTCGATGTGATAGTCAATGCACGGACATGATGCATACCTTCCGTACTGTCAAACTGGGCACATACTTCTTTAAACACCAGTTGTTGAATAGCGTTTATGTGGGGACATCCTACGTCGATGTGATAATCAACCGGGGGTAGGGGCAACCATGTGAGGGTGCTACGAGCAGGTGTGCACCTGTTAAAGGCGTGGGCGGATCCAGTGTCCCGCCCTGGAGAGATATTAAAATCGAGACACTCTAAACCACGCAAATTAATTTGTATATCTGTTCTCTTAATACAAGCTCACTCATTCAGGGGACACAACTCACAATTGCGTTTTGGGGAATAATTTCATGGGTTGCGGGGCATTCATCATAATCAGATTATGATCCATATTAAAAAAAAATAGTTGCTTAACAAATTTCTGTATCTTTTGACCTATAGCTACGCTTACTAGAATTGTGTTTTGAAGTAAATTTTCAGTCAAAATCAAATACAATACGCGTCACTGGCTGTACTTCCGGCTGCTCTATTTGCTGTTAATCAAAGTGGGGATATGATGCACACATATTACACACGTTATATTGATTATGCAGTCAGAGGGGTCAAAATGGGGACATGGTGCATATCTTCTGTAGAGCCAGACCGCGGACATCTTCCCTTAAGCGCTAACGGTTGAAACTAAGCAAAGGCAGCTTTACAATAATTGGAATTTATTTTAAAACAGACACTTAGGTTTGTTAACCCATTTCTATATTTCAATTGGGTACCCATTCATGAAAACTTACAAAGTCGTTTATTAAATGGCATTGCATAGTAGCAACGGGTTATATAAGTTATTGCTACAGACTTTAGTTGTTTGTATTGCAGTGAACATGGCTATGAGAAATTACAGCCCCAATAAAAACGAACCCAATTAAAATTCTAAGCAAACTTATAAAAACGAATCGACAACAAGTTTCTGAGATATTTATAGATCTGAAAATTGATCCGATACGGATCCTGATTTTTTTCCGGAACAGAGCGAATGTTTAGAAATCCTCTTCCAGGTTAAGTTTCTTTGTTGTGTTAAAATATGAGCCAAATCGGAGATTCGTTTCCGACTTATCCCAAGATGACGGATTTTATCCGATCCGGATTGGATCAGGATCCGGATTTTTTTATCCGGGTCAGAGTCAACACTTGGAAAGCCTCTTGCACACTACATTCATTTGTGTTAAAATTTGAGCCAACTCGGACAAGCAGTTTTCAAGATATCCATTGATATGAAAATTGATCCGATCTGGATATGGGGTTTTCCAAATCGGATGATTAGTTTCCGAGTTATCCCTAGATCTCTGATTTGATCAAATTCTGATCGGATCAGAATCCAGCTTTTCTAATCCGGATTACAGCCAACACCGGAAGATCCTTTTAGACCATAAATTCCTTTTTGTGTTAAAATTTGAGCAAAATTGGACAAGAAGTTTTCGTGATATCCGTTGATCCGAAAATTGATCCGATCCGTATCCGGATATTTCACACTGGATCATCACAAAACTTTCTAAATCTTAGTTTACTGTAAAGACCTATCTTCTGTCAAAATTTGAAACAAATAGGGCCAGTAGATTCTGAGAAAAACATGCGGACAGACATACATACAGACATACACGTACAGACAGACACATACAGACAGACATACAGTCGGACTCAATTGCAATACCCTCTCCCCCACCTCTGGTGGGCCTAGGGTAATCATTAATACCATAATAAAAAAGTAGGACAAATTTGTATATTATCAATTCTGAACTCCGTTCTAGGCGCCGACACATCAGTAGTTAGCGCACAGGGAAACTTAACCAGCGATCTCTGGTTCACGCAGCGCCACGGGTCTATATCTGACTTCCGTTGGAAGCATAGGCGACTTCCTTCCCACCTCGTCACCTCTCTCCACCTAGGAGTATAAATGGGTGCCAGTGTAAAAACTGGGGGTAGTTGAGTGTAGTAAAATACCCGCAAAGGACTGAAAGTAAAACAAGAGCTATCGGATATTGCAAACCCTCGCCCCCACTCTTTTTGTCATAATTGAAAGAGTTTTTCAGATTTCTCCATATTTTCAAGCTCATTGCCTAAAATTCGGGAATCCTTGTGTAAATTGACATGCTATATAGCCAATAACATCGCCGCTTCTCGCCGTGTTGAATATGAATCTACTAGTATTGAAATGATCTGGATAGAAATTTATGATCGACCAGAGCTGCTAATGTGTGTAATTTATCGACCACCCAATACTGATGTCGATAAATGGCAAATCATGTCCGATAACATAGAAAACGTCCGCGATTTAAACCCGAATAAAAACATTCTTTTACTAGGGGACCTAAATGATGATCTCCTTAGTACGACAAACCACTACCTACGCGATATTATTACCAGTTTTGGCTTTTATCAGCTAAAAACAGAACCAACCCGCCCTATTTCGAATACATTACTTGACCCTATTATAATTAACAATATTAGGCTTGTCAAAGATAGTGGCGTTCTTGCACCTTTTTGTAGCGATCATACCCCAGTACATATGACCATAACATCCTGCATACCCAAACGGAAATCATACACGCGCCATATATGGGATTACGCAAAGGCTGACTGGGAGAAATTTAGAAACCACATATCTAATGCTCCGTGGAGTACCCTTTCCGACGAGCATGACGTCGATAGCTGGTGCCAAACCATTACTACAAATATTACTAATGCAGCCAATGCTAGCCTACCAAACAAATCAGTTACCATCCACCCAGATGATAAAGCCTGGATGTCTAGCAAAATTAGACACGAGATGGGAATTAGAGAAAAACTGTATAAGAAAGCAGGGAAAACCAAACAAGAACAGGACCTTGCAAATTTTAAGAAACAAAGAAATTCGGTCAACACCTTAGTTCGGACAGCCAAACAAGAATTCAAAATCAAACTGGCAGAAAAAATTAAAAATGGACGCACAGGTTCCAAATTGTGGTGGAAGTTGAGCAAGTCCTTTTTGTTTGACACTAACTCCAATTTTGGCGATATACCCCCCTTAAAACGTGGTGACGGCGCATTTACCTATGACTTTATTGAAAAGGCTAATCTTTTAAATCACTATTTTTTAAGTATTGCGACATTTAATGAGTCAAATGTGGAATTACCCCCTTTATCCCTATATACAGAACACTTTTTAAATATGATCACAATAACGACTCAAGACGTTCTAGATATAGTTTCTAAGCTGGATACCTCAAAAGCTGTCGGTCCCGACAGACTAAGTCCTAAACTATTAGTCATGAGTAAAGAAATTCTAGCTCCGATTCTAGCACGCTTCTTTAATTACTCACTCATAAATTCAAAATTTCTCACCTCCTGGAAAATTGCCAATGTAATTCCAATTTTTAAAAAGGGGGAAAGGGACTCGTGCACAAACTACCGCCAAATATCTCTCTTGAGTTGTCTTAGCAAAGTCATGGAAAGAACTGTTTTTAAATACGTTTACAACCACATTAGAGATAGCATCACTCCATATCAGTATGGCTTTCTTCCTTCACATTCTACGGTAAATCAACTATTAGGAATATATACAGATATCGCCAAAGCTCTAGATGAACAAAAAGAAGTACTGTTCTTATTTTTCGACATTTCGAAAGCATTTGACCGAGTGTGGCATCGTGGCCTGCTACAGAAGCTTAAACAGTTTGGCATCGCAGGAAATCTACTTTTATGGTTTGAAAGTTACCTTCATAATCGCTACCAGCGAGTAGTTATAAATGGTTACGAATCTACGTTGCTTCGATTACATGCTGGTGTGCCACAGGGCTCCGTCTTGGGCCACTACTTTTCTTAGTATTTATTAATGATGTGCCTAATGACACACTAAACAATATCAGACTATTTGCCGATGATGCATGCCTTTATGTGATGTCGGACAACTTAGAAGACCACACACCTTCTGTCGACCATGATCTGCAAGTAATGACCCATTGGGCAAACACATGGCTAGTCGAATTTAATGCTTCCAAAACAACGTCCCTATTTATTTCTCTACGCAGAGATTCTACCGTTTTTCCAATAAATTTCGAAAATTCTGAAATAGTTCCATTCACCCATCATAAACACCTTGGTATCACGTTCAACAATAACGGTCATTGGCACAACCATGTGGAAAGTATAATAGCAAATGCCCAGCTCAAGCTTTCATTACTCAAAGGACTAAAACATATCCTAGACCGCGAATGCCTCGAAATCATGTATAAGAGCTTTATTAGGCCATCGCTGGAATATGCAGATGCTGTCTGGGATAATTTACCACAATATCTTGTTAACAGACTAGAAGACGTACACAAGGATGCTCTTAGGACAATTATCGGAGTGACACGTAGTGCCCACATCGAAGATGTGCATATAGAAACTGGCATAGAAACACTTTCCCACCGACGAGAAATTCGCAGATTAGTCATGTTTTACAAAATTGTCAGTGGGATGACGAGCGAGGCCTTGACTGATTATCTCCCTCTACTGATATTAGCACGTAATCCCTACAATATCCGACGCTCGAATTCTTTCACCCCAGTTAGATGTCGAATGGATCTCTATCGCGAGTCGTTTTTCCCAGCAACAGTACGTGCCTGGAACACCCTTCCAGCCCCTGTCACTATGTCTAATACCCTACCGGAATTCCAGACCAAACTAAGAGCAATGTCCCGTATTTCCAGTCCCCCTCCGTAGTATTACGTCGGCTCAAGAGTGGCTAATAGATGTTTAAGTAGGCTTCGTAATGGCTGTAGTGGATTAAATAGACATCTATTCGATAACTTCCTCTCTGACTCTGCCAGCTGCGCCTGCGGCCATCCTGATGAATCTGTTAAACATTACCTTTTTTACTGTCCACTTTTTAATGAACAAAGAACCACCTTTGTAAATGAGCTTGCCTCCAACCAAATCTCCTCAACAACCCTAACCACATCACGGTTTCCACCATTCTATGTCAATATATTACTGACACCTGTCGGTTTAAATGACCTATAGTAATTTCAAACACCACTCATGGATTGTGTCGACAAATCCATAGCCGCGGAAGTTTCTGGATGGCAATGCAGTGTGGACCAGCGCCGGTGACTACAGCACATCGAGCTCCTTTCTCCTAATACCGCCTTGTGATTCGTCAAACCATGCTTTTCTCCTTCTTCCAAAGATTTTATTCTGTCATCATTCTCCTCCTCTTCTGCCTCCTCCTCCTCCTCTTCATCCTCCTTCTTCTTCTTCTTCTTCCTCTTCTTCTTCTTCTTCTTCTTCTTCTACTTCTTCTTCTTCTTCTTCTTCTTCTTCTTCTTCTTCTTCTTATTATTATTATTACTATTATTAATAATGTTATTGTTGTTATTACTGTTGTGACAGTTGGCAATATTATTATTCGCCTCTTGATTTATTTAATGTAATATATTTGCATGTAAGTGGGAGACACGATCATAAGACACGTCTTATTGTGCTCCCACATAGATTAAAAAATAAACCCTGTTTAAATCAAATTGACATGCTAAAATTTGAGCCAAATCGGACAAATAGCTGCTGAGATATTTATATATCTGAAAATTGATCCGATACGGATCCTGATTTTTTATCCGGATCAGAGCAACAGTTTGGAAATCATCTTACAGGTTAAGCTTGCCAAATCAGAGATTAGTTTTCGAGTTATCCCTAGATTCCGGATTTCATTAAACCAGATTTTTTATCCGGATCAGTGTCAACACTTGCAAATCCTCCTACACCTTACATTCCTTTGTGCTGAAATTCGAGCCACATCGGACAAGAAGTTTTCGAGATATTCTTTGATCAAAAAATTGATCCGATCGGGATCGGGTGTTTTTTTATCCGGATCAGAGTGAACGTTTGGAAATCTAAATGAGAACACTTTGTTAATGCTTTATACATGGCGGCATTTATGGTAAAGTTATGGACGGATCTTGCAACCGAGAAGAATATGACACGATTGGTAAACTTATGTGGTAAACTACCTAACCGAATACATGTCGGTGTAGCCATATACCTGCACACATACATGCTAAAGTCAATGATACTTGATGTAGCTGGGGGTGGCGGGGGGGGGGGGGGAGTGGGGGGGGGGGGGGGGGGAGGAGAGAAATGGCTTGTTTGATAAACACGTTGTAAAATCTGAATTATCAAAGTGCATATTTTTGGATATAAAAGATTACTCGGCATTCTGATTTTGAAATCAGGATGAGAAGGGCTATAGGGTCAAGCCGTGGTCACAGCCATTACGTCGGTTGCCTTTGTTGGCGTACAACAAAGGTCAGTCAACATAATAGCTGGACATTTACTGATGGTAGAGACCATTGATGTTATCGTGACACAAACTCTGCAAAAATTAGCCTTGAATCATTATGGCCGTTAAAGTTCATAATGGCGCTCGAGTGCACGGATCGGTCAACAAGATGACATCAGTGATTTCTACCAGAGACTTAGGAATGATGGCATGCCTGGGGTTGATGAGTGTGCTATATATTTGCATGTCTTGTGCAAACGGGATCTACTCTTTGAGATCACTCTTAAGATAACTTTTTATTTCACTTTTCGGTCCACTTTTTATAGTATAAACATGAATGTTAGATATTAGTTAGAAGTTTTAGTCAGATTATAGTTATGATTGTTACAGAGAATAAATTCACAGTATGATACAAGTTTGAAGGTGCTGTTTGTCGATACAAGTATAATAGCTAGAGTGATGCAACAAGACCAGAGAGAAACACTTTGGCACGAATCTAAGAATCGTCGATACGTCAGATGGCCCGGGGACGGATATAAATATTTGTTCACAGAACCAAAGGCGTGCCGTGTCCTCCACTTGAATTCAGATAAATTTGAAAACCAATCAGCTGCTGCTTGTCCAGAATTTATAACGTGTACTACTGTACCTAGGGTAACTGAGGACAAGCTGCTGTAGCTGTGTATTAGAGGTGACAGGGGATAATGTGGGCCGGGGCAAAGTGATTGGGATAAGATACAGCTATCGAATCAGTAGGCACTCGCCTTGAAGTGTTTGTCTGGGCGCCTTTCCCCAAAATTCCCTAAATCTGGAATCTCACAAATGGCATATCACGCATTTCCAGACGTAGATATGGACCATAATTCGAGTGTTTAAATTATTCTACATATTTGCAATTGCTTTTTCAAAAAGCTGGAGCAGGGGTGGAGGTCTTTATATAGCACACATCCTTTGCGAAGATAATAGACCCACTCGGTGACTATTGTCTTCTCAAAGTTCTGGAATATACTATTACCGCCACCAAACCCCCATTAAAAAACTAATTTAGCACTCAATCTAGGGTCCATATTTACCTCTTGATTCACATGAGATTCCATCTGAGCTGGTCTAGATTTTAGTGCGACACGATACATTTGCGACTACAGACGCTCTGACCGATTTTGCGATTTTCTAAAAAATGACTTTTGTCATTTTGATTAACACTTTCAGAGCTGACTTCGCATTTAAGTATATTGGCTTAGTTAAAGATTTTATATCAGTTTTACTATTGTTGCACACACGAGGTGAAGCCCTGGTGTAAGTGCACCTGGGGCAAGCACCACTTTTGCACAATTATTAATACGGCTGTGAGAGGTGAGAGTACATCCTGTAGCCAAGAGAAGAAAGAACAGTTTGCTGAACACAACTGATGGTAAATTGTTGTAGCAGTGGAATTGGAGGCATGCATGCTAAAGCCAAGAATTGTTGTTGGAAATGTAGCTGAGAGAAGAAATGTTTTATAGCGGGATAAGTGGAGAAGAGCATGATAAAGCCAAGACAAGCTGTTGTACCCGAAAGATGAGAACGTGTTTGATAATTGCATATAGTACTGCAACTAAATGCCAATAAGGACAAATTCTGGTATCTTCGTAAGTGCGGAAAACCATATTAAAAGAGGGAATAGTTGTAGTTGACAGAAAATAAACATGGTTGATAACCACATATAGCAAATTGTTGAAGCTGTATAAATGGGGCGATGTATGGAAAAGCTGTGCATGCTTGATGTGCCTGAGAAAAAATAACATGTGTTACATCAGAGGGCAAGATGTTGTAGCCACACACCTGCATTTGTAGCTGAGAGCATAAAGGGTTTGATAAACACATGATCTACATTACATTAAATGATGATATGCATGCTAAAGCAAAGAATGGTTGTTGCAGCTTAGAGAAGAGCTATCTCCTGTAGCTGTATAAGTGAAGGAATGCATGATAAAGCCAATACAGATTGTTGTATCCGAGAGAGATAAACATGCTTGATAAGCGCATGTAGTACATACATAAATGAGGAAGAATAGTTATAGCTGGAAAATGTGGACATAAATTTTCTTACCAAGAATGGTTGCTGTATATATGTAGTTGGCAGACGACAAACATGGTTGATAAACACAAGCTGTGCAGTATTTAAATGACGACAAGTTGTAGCTGTATAAATGGGGCCGTGTATATTAACGCAATGCATCTTTGTGCTGAGGGGAAAATGAGATGTGTAAACAAAACACATGTTGTACAATACTTAACCGATGAGAGGCTGTTGTAGCTGCACACATGTGGAGATGTATGGTAAATTTAGCAAGGATTGTTGCAGCTGAGAAAAGAAAATTTCTATGTGTTTGATAAGCACGTGTATAACATTACCTAAGCTAACTGGGGACACGTTGTTATAGTTGCATAAATGGGGACGTACATATTAATGGCGAGAATACTTATTGTAGCTGAGAGAAGATACGTTGGGTAAACACATGTAGTGCAGTACCTAACTGAGGACAAGTTTTCGAAGCTGTTGAAGTGGGGGAATTCGTGCAAACGCCAAGGATGGTTATTTTACACTTAGCATAGAGAAGATACTAGAAAGGCGGATGAATATGACCCAGCCGGACACCATGTGTGACGTCAGTTTTATTGTTGAACCTCAAAGTACAACACCAGAGGAGTCCAAAATCACTTGTTGGCACTATGGCCGCCATCTGGAATTCAAAATGGCCGCCATTTAAATGCTTGAAAATCAGTTTTTGTATATAATCAACAGGAATTCCATCTTCAAATAATGCATAATAATCAAAATATGTTGTTAACTTGTTTTTTAAACATATTCTATCTTTTTTCATCATTCATATCAATATTAAACATAATTTAATTTAATTTATAACCTCTTTTTGAAGCCAGAATGGTCGGCACTGTGATATCAATCACATCAATCACTGGGAATATGCATATCAGAATATAAAATATATAAAGGAAGACATTTATGTCACTCATTTACTTCAATGAATCATCCAATCAAATGCTTTATACTAGGAACAAAATTAGTCATAGATCGATGACGAGTGTATGAATTGTAGTATTATTATTCTTATTACGAAGTAGAAATGTATGGCAACTACTATATATAAGTTTTAAACTGCACAGTAAAACTTGTCTATAAGGGACACTTTATGGGCCATCAAAGAATGATCACTAAAGACACGTGCTTGTTTAACAAAAGCGATTTACCATAGTGGATAGCATTTGGGAGCACAATGTCGTATTTTCTAAGAGAGCTCGACGTACGACCATCCTAAAGAACCATCGTCAGTGTCCTCGAAAAACAGATGTCAGTGAGAGACAGTTTGACTTACCTCATTTTTATGAAATATGAAATTATGAATTATGAAATACAAATTGTTAGTCTATAGACATGCAGTTATATGTATGCTCGTGTGTCAATGAGTGCTTGTATACTGTAAGATAATGCTACTATCTACCTCTTCCTAAAAGCAGAAAAGATATTCGCACACTTGTGCATTTCTAGTGTTGCCATCCATTTTAAAAAACCCTGTTCATATCTTGTCATATGGAGCTGTTTTCATGATAAAGTAGCAGCGCACTTAGTGGTTGACCACGGCTTAGCCTGGAACTCCATTAGGAACATTTCGTTCCCACCCCCCCCCCCCCCAACCAGCTAGATATTGTATCTAGCGTTGATTATTTGACGCTGTTTTTGGTCTCTGCCAGATAATTTGATATTGATCATTCCTACATCATTGATACGCTGACTACGTTTATCATTTTTGATAGAATTGGAGCTGTGAACATCAGCTACAAAATTTACCTGGTTGTTCTTTTTATCTGTAATGTGGCACTATGCATTTTTGGACTATCTGTGCAGCCAGCTCGCCACATGTTTATGGAAGATGAATCAAACTGTAAAGTATGGCCACAGTATCACTGATCACACATTCATTATGTACGGTTGTTCCTGGATTTCTTTAATGCACCAACTAAAACTCAATTTCGAGGCCATCTGATGTAGTGAATGAGGGTGCAACTGGACTAAGCGGATATTTTCATGACTTCTCTCATGTCCAGTTTTCGATTTTGCCCAATGATTGCTATGTGAAGAATTAGCTTCCAATCTGCTTTCCATTCCCATTTCGCAATTATAAATTGTAACTTTGCCTTTGTTGGTTTGATTAATAACTCAATTCGTGTTTTCTTTATAGGAGCATAGAAGTCTTTCTCTACAGAAATAATGCACTTGATAATAAATGATGTCACTGCCAACTCACCTATCTCCTCAGTGCGAATAGGTGTGTTTGTTGCTGTGTCATCAATTTCGAAGCCAGACCTCACCATATTTATGCTACTTGGTGGTGCAAAGGGATTTACTCCACCGTCCATGCCAGTTTGAAGAATTGTATCAATATTATGGTGTCATTCAGAGAGGACTCAGATAATTATGAGTGGAATCATACTTGTCAATATTTTTACCAGCCGTCTCACGGCATTTAAGAGCCACGCTGCCTCTAACATGCTCCAACAATATCCACCTATCAACAGCTCCCGTGTTTCGGCTGAATTTAACAATACCACCTTTGACCATCGTTACTCTGTTTAGTTACGTAGAACTTTTGCCAAGCTTGTAGGATGTAGGAGTTGAGCTCCAAATCCCCCGTTTACCAAATATTCATGCACTGCTAAATTTGATATGGACAACTCGAACATTTTAGCATGGCAGATCCCTGCCATAGTTGTGTTGTCCAACTTATTCTGCAATTACCTAGCAGGTAGAGGATCAACTTGTAACAAATCACACATATAGTAAAATAAGTTCCAATATTTGAACATTGAAACTGTTCGAATTGAGTAGATCTTGTAGTGCATCTTGAGAGAGATTTGTTCTCAGATTTTCAAGCATATATTTTAACTCATCTTTGTTTATATCATTCTGTGTAACAGTAATGTCTTTGAACTTTGGTGTTCTAGCCAGGAGATGATCTTGAAAGCACAACGTTCCATTCTGATCATTACTTTGTACATAATCTTCAGAGACCTCGTGCATGTATTGTACTGTTTAAAATTAGGGACATCATCAACAGGACCAGATACACCTATACTCGATTCTGTCATGAGATCTCTCAATCTCGGTAATTCCAAATCGTGTACCAATTACAGACGTAAAGATAATTATGATGTGGAAACCTCCCAATGTACAATAACCTTCAAAAGTAATTCTTTCTCCATACATAGTGATTCCACAATTTGCAATATATTGCATGATCACGGACTACCAATATGAAATCCGGATTTTATCATGTCTGCAAAACATTGAGTAGATGACTGACATTTCGGTTGGTGACACGATGTCACTGGGGTGTGTTCTACTAAAGCTTTTTCGCAGATGATATCAGAGGTGGTATGGTTGAAACCTGACCGTGAGGCAACTATTTCTTCAGATGACAGAATTGAAATTCATATTACACTCGAAAAACGCTGCAATATAAATGCGATATTTCTCTCATGCGAGTGTTGACGTTCTTTGACATCAAGAACAGACGTTGTTGCTGTATCTGGAACTCGTGTAGGAGGAATCCGTTTTCCAGCATAGTAAGTCTGGATGTTACTTTGCCATGAGTTAAAGCAGCACGGCTTTGTACGAGACATAAATAATTCGTCAGTGTTTGCTACCTCTAGAATGATTTGTGTTGCATTAGACACCCACTAGTACCCTGAAAGGTGCTACCGCCAGTAAGGTTCTCTTCATTGATATTTACGTTAGCAAATACAATGGTAAGTGGCACAACTAGTGATAATGACTCCGGAACTAAATTCTTTGCACTGCTTGCTTTCTCTGCAGTTGCTGTTACTATTTCTCTAATGATTTCATTACATGCACCACGATCTGTTAAACATGCGTATAATGTCCGTGCTACATGTAACCTTCCTAACTGTCCAGGATAATACTAAGCTCTTTGGCGTAATAATCTTTCCATTTGATACACACAATATAATCTCTTGTCCAAGACTCAGGGTCCTTCTTTGCAGCACTTGACAAACTGCTGCTCTAATAGTCGCATTAACAATCTAGGTCTAGTTGTTGCAAACATAATCCATTCAAACAATACAGCAGTGGTGCTAATGTTAATTTTAGATTCGCATATATTATCAGCTTTTTGCGGCCACCCATTTTGGTGATTCTGTTTTTAGATCGTTCTCTCATACAGGTGTGCAGCCTTTAACTAGTTCTAGAGAAATATCATCCACAATCTGTCCTAAGATACCGCACTCAATCACTTCACCAGTATCAACATTGGTTGAATATATATTCTCTGATGTGAATATCTGATAATAACAATAACAATTAGTAATCTTAAATTTAAATGTTTAGAACCTTTTTAATAGTAGTTATATTAGCGATAATTGTCTCTTTTCATCTAGGTGAAACCAGATTATTGATGACCCTAACGGTTTTACGGATGAGCAAGCGTGAGGTGGGCTCTGGTAGGACTGGTGGGGTGGCTGTGGTAACTCTAGCAAATGTGAGTGCATTTTGATGAAATGCAATCCACAGCAACCCATTCCGATGAGATATTAACATACCAAATTTGAAGCGAATCCACACTGTATTTCTAGAGTTCTCCTTCAGAAATGAATTTTCATTAGTGGGTATATGAACAGATGGACAAATGCACGGATGAACAATGGGCGTGGGATGAATTTATCTGTCCACTGCCAATGGGGTAAGTGAGCAATGGGAAGCTATTCCTACCATATCTATGGAGAAAATGCTGATATATTAAGCCTGTGCAGGCGTTGGTGTGAATATTACGTTGCCAATTTATAAGAAATGGCGGCCATTCTAAATTAAACACTTTTGAAAGTGGCAACATATGATTTTGGGCTCCTATATGGATGCACCTTCAGGTTCAACTATAAAACTGACATCACACAAGGTGTCCAGCTGGGTCATATGCAGCCATCTAACTATACGTTTTCTTGTAGCTGCATAAGTGTAGATATGCATGATAAAGCCAAGACAGTTGGCTTAACCTGAGAGAAAAAGTCATGTTTGAAAAGCACATGTATTACAGTAGCTAAATGAGGACATATTGCTATAGCTACACAATGAAAAACATGTTAAGGGCAAAATTATCACGTTCTTGCAGCTGCACGCATGGGGCGGTGGCTCCGGTGGGGGGGGGGGGGCTTGCATCTTAAAGTCAATGGCATCAGTTGTAGCTGAGAAAAATGATTTGTGAGTTTAATAAACACATGTATCACATGTACCTAGGTTAACTGGGGAAAGGATATTGTAGCTGCATTTAACGGGACTTGTAAATTAAAAACGAGAATGCCTGTGACAGCTGATAGAGGAAAGATCAGTTGGGTAAATACATATAGTGCGTTGTGCGACAGATGAACTATTGGTAGAGCTGTAGAAGGGGGGACATACACACTAAAGCTAAGAATGTTTGCTGTACAGGTTGCCGGCAGAAGAAATATGTGTTTATTAAATACATGTCGTAGCGTATTCGAATGAGAACAAGTAGTTGTAGCTGTACAAATGTGGATATGCATGCGGACACCAAGATGTGTTGTTGCAAACGTAGTTGGTAGGAGAAAGCCATGTTTGCTAAACAAACGTTGTACACTAAGACAAGATGTTGAAGCTGTATAGATCGGGATTTGTATGGTAAAACTGAATGGTTGCTACAGCTGAGAAAAGAATGTCATGATCATATGTTCTACACTACCTAACCGAGGACAAGCTCTAAAGCCAAGGACATTCGTTGTAGTTGACAGGAGAAAGGGGCTACGTGTTAGATAAAACACATGTATTACAGTACCTAGCCTAACTGAGGACATGTTGTTGTAGCTGCATGAATGGGGACATTCATAGTAAAGTCACGAATACTGGAATAATAAGCTCAATACATTATAAACCATTTATGTAGTGTGTGTACAGGCGGCGGTCACTGGATGTTTATTTCAGAGTCTGACCCCTGTCTGGTCCAACAGCTGGCGATTGTACACTAATCGACTGTTGTCGATTTCTGATGTCAATTCTGACACATGTGCACACGGCAGTTGGACAAAGACACCTGGGACGTAATCGGTGATAGCCAGAATTCTGCAAACGCTTCAACGCTTCAAAGACAGATTACTTACTGACTATTTGTATACTATGCCCGTATCATTCTTTATCAAAACACACTTTACTTTCTAGCGATTCTAGTGAAAGATTCATATAATTGGAGAAAGCGATATAAGTCGATTATATTTACCAAGAGAGCAATCGTTACACAAACATCAGCCATTTTGCTTACATTAGCAGACGATTTTGACCACTTTGGTGTACATGCGCAGAGCATGCGCATAGTGGAAGCTGGGGGGGGGGGGGATATTAGCCTTTATTTCATACTATGATCATATATGCCCAGATACGGTACATTTTGACCAGTCAAATATCATTTTTGACCAGGCAAATATCTAGGCCAACTATAGAGCCATACTCCGCCCCGGGGTGAGGGGGGGGGGGGCGAAAACGTTAACGCATAATTTTTAATTGCGTCTACCGGCCCGCTTCAAACACCTGACTGAGGACGACTAGCTGTAGCTGAATAACTGGGGACATACGTGTTAAAGCCAAAGATAGTTGCTGTAGCTGAGAGAGGGAAGGGTTTTTGTGTTAGAAAAATATATGTGTTACAGTACCTATGCTATTTAATGACAAGTAGTTGTGGCTGCATAAATGGGCACATACATATAAAAAGCGAAAATATATGTTTTAACTAAGAGAAAAAATACATTAGTGATTGATAAATGCATGTAATGCAGTATCTAAATGAGGACACATTGTTGTAACTGTATCGAGAAAAGTGTCTAAACCCAAGGATGGTTGTTGGAGCTGAGACAAAAAATATGTTAGCTTAGGTAAACTTATAGCTTTATGGGTAGGACCATGCAAGGAGACAGGCGTGTTAATGCAAAGAATGGTTCATGTACAGTAGTTATGAGACGACATAAATGTATGATAAAACCTGTGACCTGCATAGCTGAAGAAAAACTCATTGCCATACAAAGTAGGAATAATAATAATAAATTATGAGATGTTAATATAGTAATAAAAGAGATTATTTCATGTTTTAATTTAGTATTAATCTGATGAAAAAATAGACTCGCTTATACAGGATGTGGCAATTTAGTTATGAAAACTTTATTTATATGCAAAACACGAAAAGAAATGTGGAAGGAAAATGTGTTCTCCCGCTGATAGCATGCCTATAATTTAATCTATTACCGTGCGTATATCGAAATCAAATTCCAGGAAAAGATGGTAAAAAATGTCCACGTTAATGCCCAAAAATTGATTTTGGATGGACAAAATAGCGAATAAACAAAATCTTTGAGTCAATCCTCACCCCGATCACGACCACCCTCTTTCATAACCGACATCCGTGGCTATGAGGGGGCAGGTGCTTACAAAATGAGCACAGGAGAATACAGCGAGTGAGTTGGTGCTTTGAAAATCACAGTCGTCTCCTAAGACAACCCTTTTCTGTAAAA
>CM067375.1:71893603-72053603 GCA_034401795.1 Chaetoderma sp. LZ-2023a
CATTCCAATAGTAACTCTTCAAAACAGTCGTCTATTGGCCTGCGAATAGGCACTCAATAACCACATTTTTTTTACATTCTTTACTCAATTTAGGTAATACATGGTTAATACATTATGAGGACGACGATGATGTACCATGTCTGTTTAACCTTTCCCGTATTGTATTATAGTATGATTCACATTTGTTGCATTCGAGATAGGGTAAAAATTACAGACTTGTTGCAGACCGTCTTGAGGCGTACTATGTGTGTGGTAAATTTCAAAAGAAAAACATGCATAATAATATTGTAGAGGACGAAAAAGTAGACAGAGTTCGCTACCAATAATGGATCCATCTAAAAATAAAGGCTTGGCTTCTTAGAAACTACGCCACTAATGTAATGACCGGTCATCTTCTTACGTTATCACAACGACTAGACGGATACCAGGCAGACCGGGACCCAGTCTATCTCCGTAGTGGACTGTAAAAGCAACACTGTGGATCGTGAAATCACTACGTCAATGGCTACTCAATAGGCCCCTACATATGAGATACATTTCTCGATCTCGTATCGAAAGAGAACTCGCGGGATACGAATGAATAATGGATGTGTGATTATCAGTAGTATCCTTTTGTCTTTAATCCATCCGTGGGAATAAGTCCATGTAGGGCCAATGCAATTATGTAGCAGTATTGATAGACTACCAATGTTCCAAATTTCCAGTCAAAACTGCTGTCAATAATATTGTAGCAGATTGTTGAATACAGAAATCAACCAAAAGTGTAGGCCTATGCATGTGCTAAGTTAAGAACGTCTACAGGAAATTCGGCCACAGAATCTCAACCATATAGTTAGATAGGTATATCAATATGCTAGTGAAGTAATGGATTGAGGTTAAAAATTTTTTTACCATGATGTAATTTCGTAGTGCACAATTTCATATCGAAAATTTGCTAAATCTCCGGTGATTCACATTTTTCAGTGCCCTATTGTCTGTAGTATGTTTAGCCCCATAATTTCACCTACATAGACTTGAGCCTTACTATACTAGGTATATTCCGAATCTAACAAATTCTAGATGAAATAATTTTATTAGGCAAAAATTGGCTTAAACTTTGGGTTTTTCGTGCTTTTCGGTGCCTTACTGTCTGTATGTAATATGGTCGGCTCCAGAACTTCGCTCACATAGACGTCGAGGGATTTGAATATGATAGTTATATTGGGAATTTTAAAAAATTCGACCGTGAAGTAATTTCGTAGTATACGATTTCATCGCGTAAATTCGTTTCAATTTTGGCAGATCTGCGGGTTTTCAATGCCCTACTATTACCTGTCTGCAATAGGTTTTGCAACATTATTTCACTAATATGGTTAGATAGCTATATGAACATGGTAATGAATCTTGAGTTTTCTACCACGTATTAATTTCGTAATATTCAATTTAGTAGCCACGGACAGTTGTCAAATGCCAACAATTTACTATATTCCGTATCAGAATGTCTGTTCTCGATTTGTAATAATTTTCTTTATATATGGATGCATATAACTCAATATGAGCTAGTGCTTTTGCACAATTCTACCATCAAGTAATCTCATCGTAGGTAGTTACATATTCGCCGTATGGCCCCAATTATAATATGGTTGGTTCACATTCACCAGATTCAGATAGGTGTCGGTATGTCCTGGCATATCGCTCATAAAGGGTTCGGCCCCAGAATGTCACCAATATGTTTAGATAGGTATAGGCATACATGGAGTAGTAAGATTTAAAACTATCTACCATGAAATAATTTCGGCTCAAATTTAGGCCGAGTCATGGTTTTCGTTGCGCCCAGTCAAATTAGTTTCAAAATAGTCATCAGCTTACCTGTATGGTTACCTTGAAATTGGAAGTCTGGGAATTCATTATTCAGCGTATATATAGACATCGATTCCAACACGCAAAAAGGGATGGAGCTTAGCTAGAAATAGGCGTGGCATACCTAGAAATGGATCCGTTTATTGAAATTGGCATGAGCAATTTGAGCATTACAGGGCTAATACCAATTGTTAATGCGTGGGCCACACAATATGGACCACTTGTATTAAGAGAGCACCCATATTTATAGGTGACATATTTTAACAAGGCCAATCATAGATTGTAGACCCTTGCCATCCCGAACGCATCTATACCCGAATACAATACACTCATTCTTTGACGGAGCGAGTGTAATTAATACCACTTGCTAATGGGCCTTTTTATGTTGTCTATCCATCATATTACGTCATATGACGTCGTAATTAATTAAGTGAAGCGTAGGATAACGTCATAATAATGACGTCATGACTGACTCGATTTAGTCCATCTTAAATGCTTAATAATCTGACACGTTGTACGAATTGTATGTTTTTGTTATTTAATAAAAATGCTGTTGAATATTTTGAAAGTAATTTGACTGGCCGCTGTTGCTGCCATAGGCAGCAACAAGACCCAGTCAATTTAGTGTCAAAATATTCCACAGCTTACCTGTATAGTTTTCTTGAAATTTATCGTCTAGTAGTTCAGAAATCCATCGATCCCAACTGGAGAGTGGTATGGGTGGAGTTTAGCTAGAGATGGGCAGGGCATAGCTAAACTGGAAAAGTGCATTGTATTAATAAACCACCACAGTTTTCAGTACCCTATTGTCTGTAGTATGTTCAACCCCATAATTTACCCCACATAGACTTGAGCTTTAATAAGCTAGTTATATTTCGAATCTAACAAATTCTATGTGAAGTAATTTAATACGCAAAATTTATCTTAAATGATGGTGTATTCGTGGTTTTCGGTGCCCTACTTTCCGTAATATGGTCGGTTCCAGAACTTCGCTCACATAGACGTATTGAAGTTTGAATATGCTAGTTACATTGGGAATTTAATAGAATTCGAACGTGAAGTATTTTCGTAGTATGCGATTTCATCGCATAAATTTGTTCCAATGTTGGCAGATCTGTGGTCTTCAATATCCTACTGTCTGCAATATGTGTGGCTACATAATTTCACCCATATGGTTAGATAGGGATATGAATACACTAATGAATCTTGAGATTTCTACCACGTAGTAATTTCGTAATATTCAATTTAGTAGCCACGGACAGTTGTTACATGCCAACAATTTACTATATTCAGTATTAGAATCTCAGTTCTCGGTTTGTAATCATTATTTTTACATATAGCTGTATATAACTGAATATATACTACTGCTTTTGCACGATTCTACCATCAAGTAATTTGGTAATATGTAGTTATGTATTCGCCATATTGCCCAATTGTAATGTGGTTGGTTCACATTCACCACATTCAGATAGGTGTCGATATGTCCTGACATATCGCTCATAATGTGTTCGGCCCAGAATATCACCCATATGTTTAGCTAGGTATAGGCTTACGACGTAGTGAGATTTAAAATTTTCATAACGTAAATAAGCTCAACCGTAGGATAATTCATGGTTTTCATTGCAATACGTTCACCCCCAGAATTTCACCCACAAATACTTATAGGAAATATGCTAGTTGTATTCCGAATTTAAAAAAATTCTACTGGAACGTAATTTCATAGTACACAATTCCAGACCGAAAATTGGCGCAAATTCTATCAGATCAACGATTTTCTGTACCACACTGTTTTCAATATGTTCGACCCCAGAAGTTCACCCATATGGTTAGATACGTATATGAATACGCTAATAAAGTATCAAAGGTTTAAAAAATGTTTACTATACAGTAATTTCGTCATATGCAATTTAGTAGTGGCACACCATTGTCAAATTCCAATAATGTACTATATTCTGTACCGTAATATCTCTACATGCCTTGTAGCAAGTTTTCGAACATAATGCCATGTAGAACTCACTATGTTCTCGTGCTGTGCGAAATATTGTAATAATTCTACTACCAAATATTTAGTATAGTAATGTGAAAATATTTCTATATATCCCATATTATTAGCCGCGTGTACTGGTAGAACCTGACTTATCAGGCTACTTCCCTAACATTCGCACATATGGTCAACAAGATCGTCATCATTACAACGGTTGAGGCCAATTTTGGCCTTTTTGTCGAGCAAAAAGTATTTGATTTAATAGTTTGTCACTGTTTCCAGTAAAGATATTGTTTAATAGGTGACATAGATATGATAGCTAAATGAAACAGATCACGATGTCGTGGCTGTTTCCCACTGGGTCTTCAGTCAGAATGTTTTCTACTATATCATTTTCGTTGGAGAAAACTAGGTTCACGGTATTGGTTCTATCCTGGCGACTTAACTTTGTTGAAAAGGTTTTCTGTCGGTACAGATCGGGGTCCTGTATTGCATCAAAAATATACTTACTTTGAGCATTTCACTAGTATTGCAGTGTATATTTCACCAATATATTTCCCGTTAATAAACTCTTCACGTCTGTTTAGGAAGGTATCAAGATTTAGGTTTAACATATTCTTTACAGTTTCTCTTTAATAAGTTTGAATGGGTGTCAGGGTCTGTACTGCTTCTTGCGCTGATTTTCTACTGACTGGGTTGCCAGTGCTGTTGATTTCTTTATCTTTACAAGTTGTTGATGCCTAATGACCCAAATTTGATCTGTTATGCTCTGTTGATGTAGTAGCGCAATTTTCTCATCACTGGCTGCTCTTAATTTTGTATGTTCCTCTCTCTGTTAAGGATTTGGCCTGAAGAAAAAGGATGGATGGAAAAATTGTTGGACTGACCAAAAATATAAGCTGCTTTTCCTAGCCCATAGCTAATACTGCCCATATCTTTTTGCAAGAAATATTCCTTCTTTTGTGTTTATTATCCGTGTATATTTTTGTCATAAATGGCTTGTATGCCTTCATATAACTTTATTTTTTCAGGAAACAGTTGAGTTTATTCTCAGAATTATAATAACCTCCGGGCACGCTATTTACCGTTGATGCCTTGCATCAATATGTATACTTGTTATACATGTTTTACTGTTAAAATTTATCACACATATAATGACAAGTAAAATGCGTCCACGACATTAAAATCTTTGCCCTACACCGTAAGAGACATAACAATGGAAATTTATACACTCTCTCGAATGTTCAGCCGAGTGTCTTATGTTATTTTACATACGGAAAATGAAACAGACACAGTACCTGGTATTGTCGTCATAATATATTAAACATTTGCTGTCTAAATTTGGTGAAGACTGTTAATTTAGATATTGAATGTCCATTTGCAGGCCAAGAGAAGACTGTTTTTGCAGATTTGCCACTGGAATCTGGAATGACTGTCTCGAGAGTCATTCCATTGGTAAATTATCAAGAACTGTCCCCTCATGGCATGCACTTTTGTATTGCTCAAGATCTCTGTAGTGGCCGGTTTGACCAGCTATGCCATGAGGCGGTTAAAATACAATAAGAGATGATGATAGCCCTATATTCATAGCCGTCGTCATTGCGATTTACATACGTTCAACCGTGACTTCCCACAATCCCATTTCCAAGGTAACTATACACCTGTGCAAAAGTTAAGCACCACCCTATTTTTACGCACATGCGAGGGTATATTCATGTGCTATGGAGAAAGCAATAGCATAAACATTTATGTACCCATCCATCTTAGTGCAAGAGGTAATAATGCAACTAGAGGAATGCTGATTATGATGGTGGGGAAACACTGTATGTTTTTGTTTGAACTTGAAAACGAGGCCTGAATATGGTTACGTTGACACAACTGACAACTATTGCCCTACAGTTGACACACGTGGCTAGATTGTCATTAATGGTGTCTGAAAACGAAGTTTAACATCTGTGCACGAGTTTGAGACTGTCATTATTAATACCGGGTATATCCACCTTGTGCCTGGATGACGGCCTGGACACGACGTCTCATGCTGGTCACCAACCGACTGATACGCCATTGTGGTATTCGTTGCCATTCAAGATGGAGTGCGTCTGTTAATTCCTGTAGGTTCTGCACAGGAGGATCCCTCCTTCTCACCATGTTTCCCAGAATGTCCCAGATATGCTCAATAGGGTTCATGTCAGGGATCCTTGCTGGCCATGGTAGGGTTTCGATGGCATTCTGGCGGAGGTATTCATGCACAGCTCTAGCACGATGTGGTCGGGCGTTGTCATCCATGAATATAGGGTGGGTTCCAGGTGCATGATTTACAAAATGAGGGACCACAACTCTATCCAGTATGGAATCTTGATATCTTTGTCCATTTAGTGTTCCAGGTACAGTCAACAGATCCAGCTTACAATCAAATGAGATGCACCCCCATATCATAACGGAACCTCCACCAAATGGAACTTCTTCCATGATGTTACGTTGGTCGTACGCCGTGCGTCTGGACCTCCATACACGAGTTCGACTATCTGTGGCATGAAGCAGGAACCGACTTCCATCGGACCAGTGTACCCGTCTCCAGGATCTCATGTTCCAGTGTCTTCTTTCGTTGCACCACCTCAGACGCTCCTCTTTGTGGTGTGCAGTGAGGAGAGGACGTCTGATAGGTCTTATAGCTTTCATGCCAGCAGCATACAGTCTCCTTTTGACGGTAGACATTGACACTCTATTGCGCGTTTCCCATTGCTGGTTGAGCACTCTGCTGTTGGTGAATGGAGATCTCCTAACAAGGCGTACTAGGGCTCGATCATCACGTGCAGTAGTCTTCTTCGGTCTTCCAGATCTAGGCCTGTCGTTCACCTCGTTAGTTTGCCCATGTTTTGCAATCAAACGACTGATTACAGTATGGTTAATGTTCAGCTGTCTGCCAATCTCTCTGCATGACATACCAGTGGTATGCATGCCTATGATTTGCCATTTCACACGATCACTTAACCTTCGTCTTGCCATAGCGGTTCACAATCAAGAGCTAATTCGCTCTGTACAAATAAACCACGGTCATGAACAAAAAATTCCTAATCTTGTCGCCTAAATCTGTATGTAATGTTCTACACCTCAAACTGGACTTTTACATAACTGAACACGTGTGCTGTTTCCCGCCACGCACGGACATCAAGCGGCGTGAAGTCATGCATGCATGTGCATTTCGTACTTGGAATTATGTCAGCTAACGCGGGGACAAAAAGTATGGTAGCCTAGTTGTACCATCATGTTTCTACGTTCTATTGTTTTTGCTGGTGCTTAACTTTTGCACAGGTGTATATATAGGTGAGCTGTTGAATATTTTAAAACTAAGTTGACTAGATGACTAGATGCTGTCGGTGCTTATAGCAGCAGCACAGTTAAATTAGTTTCAAAATATTCAACAGAATGCTTGTTAAATAGTAAAGACATACAATTCGCGCAGCGTACAGACTTTTCAACGTTCCTGATAGCCATAGCTACGCCATTCATTACGTATTTTGACTGCGACGTCAGCCTACATGTGACATAATTGATTATGACGTCAACACTTGAGTGACAGGTTGGATAACTTATTCCTTCTGTCCATAAGAGAATCGGTCCATTGCGATTGGGTCTACATGCGTCTGGAAGGGCAAAGCTAACTATCTGAATGATCTTGCTAAAATATGTGGTCACTTATTACAAGTCGGTGGACCACACATTACTAAGTGGTATTGGCCATTTAATGATCAAATTTGTTCATGACAATTTCAAAGGTGGGGTCCATTTCTAGCTAAACTCTGTCCGTTCTTTCGGCGTGGTGGAATCAATTTATATACTTTGCTTCACGACTTCCCAGAATCCCAATTTCAAGGTAACTATACAGGTAAGGTGTTAAATATCCTGAAACTAATTTGACTGGGTGTTTTTGCTTCCTATGGCCGTAACAGTGCCCAGTCAAAGTGCCTGGTCAAATTAATTTCCAAAAATTCAACAGAATTTTGATTAAAAAGTAAAGACATAAAATTCGTACACTTGACGGACTATTCTATATTCACGATGGAGCTAGAGACGTCATTCACTAAGCATTTTGACTATGATGCCTGTGAAGCTTTCATAGGACGTAATTGATAATAGCAAAAAACATACAATGCCCAGGAAAATTTGTTTCAAATTTTCAACAAAATGTTGATTAAATAGTAAGGCCATACAATTCGCACAATGCCCAGTCAAATTAGTATCAACATATTCAACAGAATGTTGAATATTGTCTGTATGTCCACATGTTGGATCTGTCAATAAAGATTGTTTGCTTGCTTATTTTTTTAACGTACTGGCAGCGCGATGACTTCAATTTCTGTGCTAACCTCGCCTACACGGTGCAAGTGCGCCCGTTAGTTTACTTTGTTGATCATCATTTCCCCGGTCGGGGATCGAACCGTCATCCTGCAATATACTGATAGACTCGCGAATTCATGAGACTATCTTTTGAATGCACACTGTATGGTGTATTCTATGCCCTCACCCGTTCTCCATCGCGACACTGGCAGTAGTTGATTGATTGATTGATTGATTTATTGATTAAATCCCAGGAATTAAATCGTAAAGACATAAAATTCGTACACTTGATGGACTTTTCAATGTTCGTGATGAAGCTATTTACATCATTTATTACGTATTTTGATTGTGATGTCAACCTACATATGACGTAACTAATTTTGACGTCATATGCTTGGATGACAGATCAGATCCACCAATTATCATAGAGATATCCTATGCCCATTTGCAGACCAAGAGACCGTTCTTTTTGGCACTTTACCATTGGAATGATAGGCTCAGTTATCGTTAACATTTTGGCCAGTTTGATCGAGACGAGTGTTGAAGTGGAGATTAAGAGATGTACGTGGGTACAGTGGGACAGATCACAATACTATTTTATTTCTGATGCAAATGTACAGTCAGCAATTAGCCCATGTCACCAGCTAGTACAACTAGCCCCAATAGTGAGGGTATGCGCTTAATGTGCACGAGAAATCTAGCCAATATATCCTAAATATAGTGTTAGGAGATCTGGCCAGAACGTGAATGACCACAATCCCTAGTGAAAAATGGCAGCGCCGGTAACGGACGTTTCCAGTCTTAGCTATGCCCACTCACCTCTAGCTAAGCTCCACCCACACTTCGCAGTGTTGGGATCGATCGATCCCCGCGAATGCCCTGACTATCACTTTCCTGAAATCTATACAGGTAAACCGTTGAATATTTTGTAACTAATTTGACTGGGTGCTGTTGCTGTCTATGGCAGCAACAGCGCCCAGTCAAATTAGTTTCAAAATATTCAACAGAATACGTATTAAATAGTTGACATGCAATTCTTACAACAACTCCTAGTCCGTCTTCAATTGACCTTTCCAATTGTATCCTTCGATTATATGACGTCATATGACATCCTAGCCAACTAAGTGACGTGCATGCTGCCATCATAACGTAATAAATGATGCTATTTGGCCTGTCTTTAACTCTTAATCGTCCAACACGTTGTAAGAATTGTATGTCTGCTATTTAATAAACATGCTGTTTAATATTTTGAAACTAATTTGACTGGGCGCTGTTACTGCCGTAAGCAGCAACAGCACCCTTACGGTAGCAACAGCACCCAGTCAAATTAGTTTCAAAATATTTAACAGCTTACCCGTATAGTTTTCTAGAAATTGATAGTCAGGTATTTCAGGGATCGATCGATCTCAACACGTGTGTGGGTGGAGCTTAGCTAGAGGTGGGCGGGGACTAGCTGAAACTGGAAAGATCCATTATGCGTTCGTGACGTACCTGTCTAAGTCATTCATGACGTCATTCATTATGATCTCACTCTACACGTCACGTCGTTGATTACGACGTCATGTGATGGATGGATGATGTGGAAAGGTCCATTCTAGACACACACCAAGTGAATGCGTAGCGCTGAGCGGCCACGGAAAGAGATAATAGGCCTACACGCACATTCGTCGTGATTTATATACATACTTTGAACCAAGACTTCCCAGAATCCCCTTTTCACGGTAACTATGGAGATGAACTGTTAAATATTTTGGAACTAATTTGACTGAGTGCTGCTGCTTACTAAATAGTAAAACTCTTCAATTCGTACAGCTGAATGACTTTTAAATGTTCCTGTTGGGCATAGCTACGCCAGTCATTACGTATTTTGACTGTGACGTCACCCTACTGGGGAGGGGGGGGGGAGGGGTGGCGGGGTGGGTGGGTGGGGGTGGGGGGGGGGGGGGGGGGGGGGGTGCTAAAATATTTGCTCACTGCTTAGTCTACTTTATACAGCTCATAAATAAGTTAATATACTTACAAAACATAAACAGAAATTCTGTCTTGTTTTACAAACATATTGATTTATTCTTTATATGTTCTATACCATCAAGTCGGCGGGTTTACAGTACAGCTCATACATGTAAATAAGGCACTATATTTGCAAAGAAAAACAGAAATTCTACCTTGTTTTGAAAACTCTTTAATTTATTTTTGAGGTCTTCTATACCAAACGGTGTCAGGTTTCACGGAAACTGGGAGATAAAAAAGCACTATCTTTCTGCTTTCAAAGGCTAGGCCTAGTTGTTTCACGGTCAGTACAAGAAAGATTTGTGTAGATTATGTAAACAATAATGCTGAAAGTTGTCTACATGTGTGCAGCAACGGCTTACGGCAGCAGTTTCTAAAATGAATAGAGGTTATCATATAGTTATCATATGTACATAAATGTTTGGAATTTCAGCGATGTATGCGTTAGGTTTTAACGCATTTCATTAATTCTTACCGCCTCTCCATATTGCCGTATTTCCCCTATTTATTTTTACTGTAGTTTTGTAGTTCCATATTTTGCATGCTATTTAAGCAGCATTTCTATTCCAATTAACAAAAAAAAGAATTTACTGACTTTTGGAGGCTCTATACTATACATATCTGATCATCTGCGTCAAATGTCAATCAGTCAGTGAAGATCCAACGGGCGAGACATCTATCCCCTCCCCCACCCCCATAGCGAGCGTATGCTTATGAGCGATCTAGCCAATATATATCCTAAATCTATTGTTCCAACTAAAAATATAGGCGCGCTCTATCTATCTCTCTAGTTAGCTGTTGGGGGCCACAATCCTTTGCGCAAAATGGCCGCGCCTATACGCAATTCTAGACACAACCCGAATATAAGCGTAGCTGTGAGCGGCCACGCAAACACAAAATCTGGCGATGTCAGCCGTAAACTACACTTTTCTTCTGAGACTATCACAGAGCGACGGCCATCAATCGTTACTTCGCTGCCGACTGATAAACTGTTAAACGATGACATTTTGCGATGACGTTTCATGAATGACAAATCGCAGTAAACAAATCGTAGTAAGACAGTACCACGTAGTAATCCCTACGCGTCAAGCTCACATCTATCGATGTTTTAATTGGTCGATTTAAATGGATTGCGCATCAAACAGCCAATGAAAATACTTGTTTATTTATATATATATATATATATATATATATATATATATATATATATATATATATATATATATATATATTAGGATCTGCATCATCCATCAATAATATTTTAATAACCCATTAGGTACTACTAAGAGGGTTAATCTTATTTTACAAACATAATATATAAATGTTAGTAGTATTTTCCAGAGAATGTAACGATCGTACTAGTACCAGTTTTCAGCTTTGTCTACATTCATGTTTAAACTATTACCATCTCTTTTGCACATATTCTTCTTACTCGCCACTGACGTAGAGCTTCCGATTAATGATGAATTGGAATGGTCATTAGTCTCTGAATAGAGCTACTACTTAAATTCTACATGACACGACTGGTATAACCTTGCATAAATAGATCACGCATGTGTCATTGTTTCATAAAATACACAGCGATTCGTTTGACACTTTCTCAGTTAAGTATCTGACAGCCTGCCACCAATGTATCACCTGTATGGGACGTAAATCACGTTAATTTATTTGCTCTGATTGTTCTTTTAAGACGACATTTATCTCCCTACTCCATAATTTCAACGAAAATGACCAAAAGTTATAGGATTTCTCAAGACCTCATCGATAACCAGTTTAGAGGAAATCAGTCTGTTTAATACACAATAAATATGTACGAGCGTATTCAGTAGGAAAAACTGTACTAAAACCGATTACAAATATCGAGTGTACTAAAGGTAATTTAGGCGATACCGCTTTCGGTATGTGCCTTGTTTACTATCGATTCCTATGCAAGGCTATGTTAGCCATAACTGGAGTGACGTATATACAATTGGCTTATCGGTTAACAAAACTGAAAAGACGAAATCAGAATTCCCATTTTTCGTGTTTTCCAAATTGGCATTTCTTGCTTATTTCTTACTGTATCCTCGCACAATGTATATGTGTGTGGGGTGGGATTTTTATCATACTTCAACTATATTGTATAATTGGCTATTAAAATTGTGTTTGCATACGGACTTTAAAGACCAAGTACTATACGCAGCGAGATTTGTGTTCTGATACGTGCAAATAACGCAACATATACTGACTAAAAAAAATTACAATATCATATTGTCATAGGATAGAGACAATTCTGTAAATACTTCGTCGAAAGTGCCCATTTTCGTACCTTCCCAAAAACGAAACTGAAACGGAAGTACTAGCGTCAAAACGGGGATGTGACGTCATCGGAGGGACTTGCATTTCTTTTAACAAAAACTCTTTCATCGCTGAAAATGGAAATTTACTCAAATAACGGGAATATTTCTCGTCATATTCTTCAGGCAGCATTCACTAGAACGAGTATGAGCTCATATCTGAGGGAAATAGTGACTCCGGGCCTGAAGATGGCGATGAAGTGCCGAATTTAGCCGTAGATCAACCCAATTTGAACCGTTACCAGATTTCGAACAGGCACTAGCAGACGAGTTGAACTGACATGGACGACAGAAATGCGCGACTTCAGAACGTAGACTGGTCAGTAAATTACAAACGAGTTATTGGTTTTTCTATATGAGCTAATATTGTATTATATCTGCCGCATTAAATTATAAAGTATCTATATATAGGCTGCGTATCAGAAAATAGACAATAATTTGCAGTTTGTTTTAGTTTTAGTCAAAACTTACAAGTTGTGATGGGACAATGCTTGCTGTTGTAGTGACAAATACAAAACCTCCATACATGCAAAGGCCATGCTTCATTATTACAAACCAATAATTAATTAATTGTTTACAAACAGAAAACTCGAAGCAGTCCAAACGGGCCTGGGAAGTCGCTACGCTTTGTCTTACTACAATTACTGAAATATAGATATACTGGAGCCATACGCATGTTCAAGACAGATGCTGTCCCGACTGGTTAATCATTTGTAGCCGAGCATACGTGAAGTCTGTGTAACCGCTTAGGCAAATCTGCTGGAGAAATCGCCTTCAGATCCAATATTTGAATCCACATGTGTACAACCGTTTATACGAAACTGGCAGGGATTGTCAGTACCTAGTAGAATGTATAGCCTACTTTGTTTCCGTGATTTAAGCACAGGTGGACATGTATGTTTTTCATGCCCTTGTACTGTCTAGAAGTGTAAATGTGTATATACGTATAATATGTTATTATGAATACATAAGATGTATAGATATATGTATCCATCATATCTACATGACACAAGTCACAAACGTTTATTAACCTTAACCGGAAATAGTGATGGTTAGTTTTAAGCTCAAATATTTCGACCAACAAAAGGCCATACAGGCCTTATACTTCGTAATGATTCCGTAACAAAACCGTACCGGTCAATCCGTACCTAGCCTATTAGAGCGTCCATACGCTAAATATGGTTGATGATGATTTGGGTGGCTAAAAAGGACAAAGAGACTATGTCATTAAAACGGACACAGAGGGTGTGTCATCTAACATAAATCATCATCATCTACGAGGCATATGACAAAGACATTGGCTTGTTATGTCCTCGGTTGTGTTTGTCATCTTGTTTCAAAAATGTTTTATCATGCTGTCACTTTTGCTGTGTCACTGTGATAATAAAACTACAATCTACATTGACACTCACAGCTAGGCCTACTTACCAAATATAAGAATTTTTCTGTCCAATGCATAATACCTAAAATTATATTCCGTTGAAGAATTTGAAAATAATTTAACTGGAAGCCATTGCTGCCTTAGACATCAATGCCTTCCAGTTAAACCTTTTCCAAAATATTCAACAGATTGCCTTTATTATTGACCTAAGATTGACAAGGATTGTTATGGTCAGCATAAATTTGAAACCATCATAATCAGCATCATTATTTCTATCATTGTCCGCCATCATTATTATCTTCATTGTTACTTAAATCATGGTCACCATAAAACTATAACTATCATAATTGTCACAGTCACCATTGTTAATCATAGTAAGATGCAGTCATCACCATCATCACAATCATTGTCACTGCCATCGGTCTTATCATTATCATTGTCACTCCATTGATAGAACTTTACTATCATCACCTTCATTGTCACCATCATTATTATTATTATTATTATTATTATTATTATTATTATTATTATTATTATTATTATTATTATTAATATTATTATTGTCAATACTAACACCGTACACGCATTGTGATTTAGCTCATAAAATTGTGATATATTTATTTCAAGCGTTTCAAGCCGTTGGTGTGAGTGTGCAACACGTGTCACTGTGTGTGTGGACACAGTAGATGATTAGGTGGTGCTTTGGACTTCGGGGGATAACAAAGTGAGTTCGGATTGGCTGCTCATAAACCAGTCAGTCATTCGTTCGCTCTTTAATTTCACCTGGATTCACTTTCTGCAGAGACCACCAAGTATCAGAAATGACTCGGGTGTGCGTGCCTGTCAAGATGTTTTATCCTATTATAAAGAATCATTGATTTAAATAAAATGATTCATTGTACCTCTCTGACTTCTTTCATTTTCCCTAGTATTGGGCTCAATGAGAAACAATATTACCATTGTGGCACGTTTGGCCATACTTAGAGCTATTGACTTCAAACTTGGTGAGTGAGTACCTCTGGGCAAAAGCTACCATCCATATAATTACTAGGTCAGTCTAATCTACTTTCTGAATAATATAGGTAGCTAATAAAAGTTTATGCCGTATATTTCGATAACTTCATCACAAATTAACATTATAAATTTAGTGATTGAAATGATGATGTCGGAAACAAGATGAATCAAGAAACAATGTAACAATTGGCGTCGAGTATGCGCATAGAACGCAGTTGTTACTTTCTATTTCCTGGATTATAAACAGTTTCAAATTTAAAGGAATTAAGAGTTTTAAGACACAGGAAGCTTATGTCAATGAAATATGCAGCAGTATTTATTCATGTAATTATTTTTCATGTTTATTCATTTCATACGTTTCTTCATATTTCAGACTGATAAATTGTACAAGTTGTGAATAATGACAAGATGCAACTTGAAATCAAGGACACAATATACGCCCGTGGTATTAGGCCGATAATAAAGACAAACTTGTCTAGATAGCATGGATTGGCACAGATTAGCAAATGCTTAGCGAAAGATGAAAAATTTAATGTTTATTTGCAAACTAAGATGATATTTTTGACAATTTACAAATGATATCACTTGTTCCATAAACTAACCAGTTATCTCAGCCGTAAATTTTCAAAAATAGTCCTCTTGGTTTGCAAATGGGCATCTATGAAGAGGACTACTGGTACACAAACACTAATGGAAATATTGCAACATCTTTTAGTATAGGCTATTGAGAGCAATACATATTGGGGTTGCCAGAGCGAACTGGGTCATATACAGTGTATGTCCATTTGCTGACCAAGATTCCAGAAGAAGACTACTTTTGAAGATTTACCAATGAAATGACTGTTTTGGTAATCTAACCTGTCATTCCAGTGGTAAACTTTCAAAAATAGTCTTTAGTTGGTCTGCAAATGGACATTATCGAGGCAACTACAGACATGACAGAATGATGCAACAGTAGCATCTTTTAATATTTATTCGCACTATTGACAACGATATATATTGGGGTGAGAGAACTGAGCTATAAACAGTGTACTGGTGTGTCCATTTGCTGACCAAGACTCCAAGAGATTACTTCTGAAAATTTACCACCGGAGAGACTGGTTTTGTAACCAACGAACCAGTCATTCCAGTGGGAAATTTTCAAAAATAGTCTTAATTTGTAAATGGACATTTATCAAGACCACTGCGGAAGCGCTAATGATGGAAAGGTTGACCAGCATCTAGTATATTTATTAATCATGAGGCAATGAGCACAATACACTTAATTAATACATATATTGGGATGCGTAAAATGAGTTATATTTTTTTTAAATTGTTCATAATACATTGGTTGACAATTTGAGGACTCGGATTACAAGACAATTTTTTTTTAATTTACCACCGTAATGACTGGTTCGGTAATCTAGCCAGTCATTCCAGTTGTAAATTAAAAAAAATAGTCCTCTTGGTCGGCACAAAGACATTCCTCAAGAGCACTTCAGATGACGTCTTTGACTGCCTTGAACATTAAAGGGTTTGCTTTAGCTATTAAATTATTACTAGGCCACCGAGTTGTGGTCAGTCACAAATTCTACTTCATACTTGTCAATTTGTACTAGCATTGGGCTAACAGGCTAGTGTTAAGTTCAGTAAATGACACATGTAGGTAAAACTTTTCTCACTTTGACCAAGGATGCGCCACATCCACCTTTCAAATCTCCTTATGCCGTGGCGACCATCCGTCTGTCAACTTTTGCTTTCAAACACTACTCCTCATTAACCTCTTGGCCGATTTCAACCAAATTTGGCTGGAAGGACCCTATGGTCGTAGGCTCCAGAACCACAGTTCAGAATTTTTATTCCTCAATCTTTGGGGGGGGAAAACCTTTGATTTTATGAAAAATGTACCAGAAATTGTCAAAATGATAAAACATATACTTTTGTGAAAACACAATCTTAGATTTTATGAAAAAAACCTATAACTGCTTGACATATTTCAACCAACTTTGGCTAGAGTGACCCTATCATGGTAGGATCCAGAACTTCTATTCTGAATTTTGATTGATCAATTTTATGGGTGAAAGTCTTAGATTTTCCAAAAATTATCCATCATGTCTCTTTAAATGCAAATGGTTCACATGCTAATGGTCCAGGTGAGCGCCACAGCCCCTTGGGCCTCTTGTTTTTTAAATTCTGGATGTGGTGTGGACTGTTGGTGAAGCATGGTGTGTGTGTTGAAGGGGGTTGGGTGGGGGTTCTGACTTGTCGGTTGCTACGCCTACTTTTCCTGGCAGCAACCAATTTCATTAGGATCAGACATACTCAAACTGATGATCAGTGTAATATTTTATTACTTAACAGAGAGGTCAGTGGTCTCTGAAAAAAAAAGAGCGGAAGTATGACCACTGCACAGGAAATCTGTTGAATATTTTGAAAACAGTTTTACTGGAACCTGTTGCTGCAACAGCTACCAGTCAAATATTTTTCAAAATATTCAATATGTTTAAATTCTGGTGTTCGCCAACTAATAGGTCACAATGCATAATTATGCCCCTCCCCCTCCCCTCACACCCGCGTTGCATCGCACAGCGCATTGCAAACAGATAGGTGTACTATGTATGTGTCTGCTGCAAATGACTCTAGACGATTGACCTAAATTACTGGTTTTGAACTAAATAGACTAGCTAGACAGCTGTTAATAATTCTTGATGTCGTGATTTGATGTTACCCGGCCTTATATTTAGACAAAGGGCGTAAGTAGTAGTAGTAGTAGTAGTAGTAGTAGTAGTAGGCCCAGTAGTATTTTTTTTATTCTTGCGTTTTTTGTTGGCAAGAAAGTGTGTGTGTGGGGGGGGGTGTGTGTGTGGGGGGGGGGGGGGCTTTCTTAGGCCTAATGGGGTGCGCATTTTTTCATAATTAATCTATATAAGCATTCCAAATTATGTATATAATAACCAGTCAGTACAGCCATCTGTTCTTCTACTCGAAAACAATCTGCGCCGAAATGCAGAGAGCAGACGACGGCTGTTGTACTGAGCCATCTTTGGGTTCGCGGAAATCGGCTCTCTTTGTATGTGATTTACCCACTGCCTATAAATTTTATTTGTTCGGAAAAATATGCAGCGAAATTCCATTTGTTTGGTTTGCAGTATTACCGCAGCTTTAAGCCACACAACGGTTAGGCATATTTGACAACAATCTGCTATCGCGCAACAGGGTCACAATGACTTATTAACACTGCGCCTCGTACGATAGCGATAGGTCCCTCCGATGACGTCATACAATATAGAGCGTTTCTATTTCGTTTTTTTCGAGGACAACACAGAATTGCAAAATACAACGTAAAACAGAGTAATATTTTAAAATAAAACATTTTATTATATTATTTATTGCACAATCATGTATATTAAAGCCACTTTTGCTACCGTTGTGCTTGGTCTTTAAGTCCCCGCTACCTTGGCCGGATCCATGGGATTCTTCACAAATCTGGTCTTGTTCAAGCGACCAGAGTATCTCATTTGACGTCCAGGAAACATACAGACTTACAGTCGAAGTAACTGAGAATTGGACCAAATTCTGAGCTGGTACTCAGATGAATGCGATCGATAAAGACATTTTCTTCTTTGTGACAAATGAATTCCAGAATCTCCAGAATCAACTCCCTTGTTCCATGAAGGACGAAATATTTGGTTTTCTATGGTGACAGAGTATTTTAGGATATAGCTATTTCAATAAAAAGGGTATGGGATCGGATATTTAACTTACGTTAAGTTACTGTTATGTTAAGAGATTATTGTATATTATAATAGTTCGTTGGCAACCGTTCTCAATCCCTCCCCTCCATCCTGCTATTTCAAATTTGACCCAGCTTGATTACTCCTGTCCAGACCGTCCGTATCCGTACGAAGTCAAAGGGACTTGTGGGGAACTGACCGTCTCCACAGGTTTCTCTCCATGTCATATGCACACCAGACATGTCACTTTATGAACAAACTATTAAATGCGTTTGTGCCCACGGAACTGTTAGAAGTAGAGTCTTTATTAATCAAAGAGATCACTTTACTCAAGTATCTGGATTACGTTATGAATTTTCTTGTCGCTCAAATGTACTAGTCAGTTCACCTTTCCAGAGTGTCCATGTATCGATCTGACGTCATATGACGTCATAATCCGTAAGTGACGTGTAGGATGACGTCATAATCATTATGTCATAAATGATTCTATTTGGCCCGGGTTTAACTTTTAATAGTCCAACACGTTGTATGAATTGTATGTCTCTACTATTTAATAAATATGCTGTTGGCAGTAACAGCGTCCAGTCCAATTAATTCCAAAATATTCAATAGCTTACCTGTATGGTTTTCTGGATATTGATAGTCATAGAGTTCAGAGATCGATCGATTCTTACACCAACGATGTGGGTGGAGCTTAGCTAGAGATGGGTGGGGCATAGCTAAAACTGGAAAGGTCCGTTGAATGTCTAGTCACTCAAGTATCGTTAACGAATTACACAAAGAACTGTGTGATATCTATACTAGGTTAAAACGTGCGATCAAGACACATGATCATTTTCGAAATGATGTTGTTTAGTACTTAATCTCGGGCAGAGATTTAGAAATTTTATGAATCTATTTCCATTCAGAAATTATACACTTCCGGAACTTCCGCAGGGTATTAGCGGAAGCGTATCATTCCATGAGAATAGTGTTCAAAATTGTTATGAGTATTTATGAAATCCAAAACTTAATCAATAGAATGGAAGTATACCGTACCAGTTAGATAGTATTAAAGGATACCAAAATAAAGGCCCTACTCTGGTTAATTACCGGAACTTCGTCCGCTCATATATATAATTATTATGTGAATTAGGCCCTACACGGTAAGTTATTTACATGCCTAGGTAACTGTCGGTACTGTTGCCATGGAATCCTCGTCCAGCACCTCGCTGTACAAGTATTACTATCTATAACGATAACTGTTTATTATTTTATTGTTTATTATCGTTTATTACCATTAAATGCTTGCTTAGGGACTTAATTAATTATTCCATCGAGAAATAAATGGCCAACTTCCGCATTTGTTACACCGTTTAAATTGTGTTCACCTTCCTCATTTCTCGACAGGATGGAACCCCTATCCGACTCATCAGACTCCGGGTGGAAGCTTTTGCCTCACTACACACCACCCCACCCATCCCCCTTGATTATCTGTGGTCCATCCAACGACAGGGCGTCCAGAGCTTAGCCTCCGGCCCCATGATTGACGTGAACCCTCTCGGCACAATTGCGTGCACGGACCCACTGGAACGAAGACTTTCCACTGAGTCGTTATGCAGCCAACAAAATTCGTTTGTAGCCAGCCGTCTAAGCCTCGCCCCCTCCCTATGAGACTCCGACACCTCGTGGTGGGGGAGAGCATGCAGCGTTAACGCATCCTCATTGTCCTCCGACGGTGCCGGAGTGTATGTGCCACGCTGCCAGGTGCAGGGGTGTGCGGGCGACGTAGGGGCGGCGCACTATATGAGTTACTGGCATGTTTACAACTCAAGAGCTAGCTAGCAAATGGCCAGTTGCACTGACTTTGGAGACGTTTTTGTTTGAAAATTTCGAGTCACTAAAGACAATAGAAAAACAAAATATGGAATCTAATAGAGTAAGTTTAGGCGAAAACGTTCATACATAGTCTAGATTAAATCAGCTAACCTCGGATAGATGTACTGTGTGCTTAAATTAAATTGATTTCAATACAAACACGTGAACTACTCAACTTATCCTGCTTCATAGGTGGGCAGCCTCGAGTAGCTACTAGGTTGCGAACCGTTTCCGTGTATCCGCTACTCTAGTAACCCGTGTAGCCACGGTACTAGGAGCCTAAACTCACTCCTTGATGAAGGAATATGGCGTCTGAACATTGCATGCTGGGTATGTGGCAACAAATGCACAACTATCCTAGATCGCGTGCAAATTGACCTTTGTTTATTACGCGGGCAGTATTAGAGGAAAGGCGTGTTTCTCATTAGAGCAAGTTAGCATCTGTCAGACCAATTCTGTATTTATTATACATGTGGCCAATCATGCTATCGTGCCAGGCTATGACACTGACCACAGTTACTTGGTCAGCTCTGTTAAGATGAGAGCACCAGCCAAATTCCAACCTAATTGTGCTTGCCTGTATCGGCTTATTGTTCGTGCACAAACGGTAATGGATGTATGCTTCTGAATCTTTTCTCAAGAATCATGCTTTGTGTAATGAATTCTGGAGTGCATTATTGATCTGTTCATCATGTCGTCAATTTGAAGAATGTGGGGACCCCAAGGTTCGCAGGTCAATATACAGATACAATTTCTTTAAGGTAACATAGTGATGTAGATGGGCCTAGATCTAAGTGATGCACACTCTCACGATCTATGGGATGAACATTCCCTGTAACGGGAAGGATGCTGCTTCCATAGCTGTTAATCACTAAACTATCAATAACCCTAATGCCCATACTTAATTAAATACTCATTGTACTTTTTAATGACGAAATGAAGAAATAATTGAATGTACATGCACAACTTGACATATTGATTATTTATTATCATTTTCATTACATTTTAGGAGATTATTTGGAATGTAATTATTCAAATTATTATAAGCGCACGAAGTGATATAGTTAGGATACCAAGGCTCGGGTACAAAACATTCCTTAAAGGTAACTTTACTAGCAGGCGATCGCACAAGATTGATGTAGACGGGCCTAACTCTAAGTGATACACATTCTCCTGATCTCAGTAATGAATATTCTCAGTAACGGGAAGGATCGTGCTTGCATTTTTGTTAATTATTAAACGACCAATTACTCGAATGCCAATACTTAATTAAATACGTCTTAATGACGGAAGAAATAATTGTTTCTACATGCACATTTGGCATATTGATTATTTTATTCTCATTTCCACTAAATTTTATGAGACTTTTCGCATCATATTATTGTGATTCCTAATCAATGTTAATCGGCGACTCAAAAGATAATGAAACGCATTAGATAAGTAAGTGTGTGTGTGTGTGTGTGTGTGTGTGTGTGTGTGTGTGTGTGTGTGTGTGTGTGTGTGTGTGTGTGTGTGTGTGTGTGCGCGTGCGCGCGTGCGCGTGTGTGTTGTAGATGTAATGGCAAAGAAGTTCGCCCGGGCAGTTATGGCTAATTCGGTCATAAGGAGAGAAATAATTTGCCGGACCAGACGTTGCAACGCACCACCCGGGTCAACGTGTGAACCACAACCGCCCGTATGTACACTCCAATGTACATACGGCGACAGGGACTTCCTATTTATAATCGACTCCTCTGGAAGCATCGAAGAGCCTGACTATAATACGGTTAGTTGACTTTTGATCTGGTATAGAAAGTTATTTGAGCGCGCGCTTGTGTGGGGTTTACCTTCGCGCGTGTGGCATGTGTGCGCGTGTGCGTGCCTGCGTACATGCGACTGCTCAAGTGTTCGTACTGATATCATAATCGCGAATTGAGTCAATGTGATTGAACATCTCTCCACATGAAATGGTATTAACCCAGTTAGTAGTAAGATATCGTGGAGGACAGCATTTAATAATACTGTTATGTTGTGTGCATGACAGAGACAATATTGTGACTGGTATGATAGCTGAACTCCGTTAAAACTTTAAATTAAATACAATTTAGTATAATACTAAGCAGAAAGACTTCTATGTATACACAAACAAACAATCTACTAAAGGTATGCACAAAATATTCTAGGGAACGAGTGTTAAGGCATGCTACATTTAGTAATAATACATACGCCAAATTGTTTCCAATTATTAGACTGTTCTATCCTTCAATCTAGTCATACACATGTTATCCATGGATATGTACAGTATGTGTGCAATAATGTCTCTGTGATCGCATGTGATAATCTAAGCGATTTGGGATTCAAGCAAATGACACAGAGTGTACCCAAGAAGGTCTGTCTTATTTTCCATGTATGCTATATTACAGGCACAGGTCAACTTAGCAGTTATTGCGATCCATCTCTGCGGGAATCTTGGCCCTACCACGCATGTGGTAGCGATGCAATTTTCAAGAGACGCTCAAAAAGAGTTCGCATTTGATGAATATGTTGATACAATTCCTCTCTTTGACGGCATATTAGCAATGCCCTGGCTCAATAAGAACACCAGAACATGGCTTGCATTTTACTTTGCCAAATGTGTCATGTTTACTGCGGCAAATGGTTAGTATAACACGTAGCGGAGAGAGCGAGAGAGAGAGAGAGAGAGAGAGAGAGGGGGGGGGGGGGGTAGGGAGAGGGAGGGATGGGTGAGTGACATAGGGAGAGATGGTTGGACGGAGACGGAGGTGTGGAGATGGAGAGGGAGAGTGGAACGGAGAGTGACGGAGGGGAGATGGCGGGAGAGAGATAGCGAGAGAGGAATATTGGGAGGGAAGAGGGAGCGGAAGCGAGGTCGGAGGGAAGGAGATAGAGCGAGTTGGGAGATAGGTAGATAGGGAGGGAGGGACTGAGGCAGGGAGCGAGGAGGGATGGCGGTAGGGAGGGTCGGAGGAGGGAGTGGGAGCGAGAGAGAGAGAGAGAGAGAGAGAGAGAGAGAGAGAGAAAGAGAGAAAGAGAGAGAGGGGGGAGAGAGATGGGGAGAGGAGGGAGGGAGGGAGGGATGGAGCGATGGAGAGATGGTTGGAGCGATGGAGGGATGGAGGGAGGGGGAGGGAGGGAGAGGGAGCGAACCGGAAGGGAGAGAAAGAGAGAGGATGGATGGATGGATGGAGGGAGGGAGGGAGGGAGAGGGATGGAGGGAGAGTTTACCTGATATCGTCGCACTTATCATAATAAGGCAACACAATCATCAGAATTTCCCTGCAAAATGTTCAATTTGAAAAACTGTGGGCACATAACACGAATATGGAATCAATTCCAGGTAAATTCTCATTAAGGTTAGCCCATCATGGTATTTAGATATTTATTTCCGATGCCCAATAATGAGTGACATCTGGTGTCAGCTATACGTAATTAATAATAATAATTCGCAGAGATTTGTAATGCGCGTGATAAATAAAAATACTCTAAAGTACCCACGAAATCTTCTAGATCTGCTCATTAATTCCAGAAAAGAGATCTGCTTGTGATTTGTAACTGAGCTGGCCACTGCACTGTAGCCTGTACCAACCAACCCCTCTCCCATGATTCTAGAACTTAGTTAGGCAATAGAGTTATACACCAAGCAACATTCTGAACCCTGATAAGACTATTTTATGAAGTCACACAAATTATCTCAGAAATTTTAATCTGTCAACCTAGCCATTGATTATGCATGTTCGAAAATCGTATTCAGAATTCAGAAGAAGCTATTTCCAGTAATAGACGGATCCATTTCGAGTTATGACCTGCTCATTTCTAGGTAAGCTCCGCTCGCATTTTGCGCGTGTTTGGAATGATTAATATAATTTGAACCCTGAATTCGCAGAATATCATTTTCATGGTAAGCCGTAGAATATATTGAAACTAATTTGACTGGTAACTGTTGCTGCCTATATCCATATTTGCCCCTGCAGTCTGCTTAAGACCATGACAGCTGTTTTAGAGATGAATAGGTTAAACTTATGAAAGTAATAATATAGCTTTTATATTTAATAAATAATACAATGAACGCAGTTTTATGCGACCACATAAAAACAGCAGAATATGGTCGCTTAGTGCAGGCTGTCTCTTAATCCAGGGACTGGCGTCATCAATCAGTGTACAATAAAACCTGTCTTAACGTCCACCTTAAAGCGCGCCAGATTGTGGTCACTAAAGAAAGGTGGTCTTCTAGTAAAAGTGTGAGTTCAGAGCACATAGGTAAGACGTTGACTATTGCAATAGAGAGCCGATCTGCCGCTCAAATTCTGACGTCTTAATCAAATACGTCACAATCAAAATAATGTTTGCTCATCACGGAAGCAGTCCATCACGAACGTGTATTAAATGTATATGCTGGTATAATGGAGGAATCGCGTTTTAGCTAATCTCAACCCGCACTTCACTCGCGTTGGAGTCGATGGATCCCTGCCTGACTATCACTTTCCAGAAAACTATACAGGAATATTTTGAAACTAATTTGACTGGGTGCTGTTTTTGCAGCAACAGCGACTAGTCAAATTAGCTTCAAAATATTCAACAGCATGTTTACTAAATAGTAAAGACATACAATTCGTATGTCACAATGCTTAGTCCGTCATCAATTAAGCATTCGTGGCGAACTTAGCTACATAATTCATGCCGTTATCCTACTAGCACGTCATGTAGTTGATTATGCCGTCATTTGATTGATGGATAAACTGGAACCCTCCATTTAATAAACATGCTGTTCAATAGTTTGAAACAAATTAGTTTCATCATATTCAATATCATACCTGTATTCTTATCTTGAAACTTAGATTCTTGGAATTCAGGTTTCATCGTTTCACATCGATTACAACTCACGTACACAGTGGGCGGAGCTTAGTTAGAAATGGGCGTGACATAGCGGTAAATGGATTAGTATGTTTGAACGTCAGATAGTCTCATTGTTAGCGATAATTGAGAAAATCAGTCAATCATATGGACGTCCTAATCAGCTACGTGATGTAGGCTAACGTCATAATCAATTGCGGCATGAATGACTCGATTTAGTCTGTCTTAAATGCTTAATAGTCTGTCAGCTTGTACGAATTGTATGTCTTTACCATTTAATAAACACGCTGTTGAATATTTTGAAACTAATTTAACTGGGTGCTGTTGCTTGCCTATGACTATTTTGGAAGTAATTTGACTGGGCGCTGTTGCTGCCACAGGCAGCAGCACCCAGTCATATTAGTTTCAAACTATTCAACATCTTACCTGTATAGTTTTCTGGAAATTGATAGCCAGTTCAGGGATCGATCAATCCCAACACTGGCAGGTTGGGGGTGGAGCTTAGCTAAAGATAGGCGCGGCATAGCTAAACCTGAATTCGTCCATTGTTGTTTCTTCTTTGTTCCATTTAGGCCACCGACCCTGGGTTAAGAAACAGGCTTTGATCGTGACTGACGGTAAGTCTAACGGAGCTCCCCCTGCAGGTCAAAGCGCTAGAGTTCTGTCCATTGCTGCTGCACAGGTGCTTAAGCTCTCCGGCGTGGAGCTGTTTGCTTTGTGGATAGGAGACCCGGATGATGATGACCTAGATGAAATCCGACATTACGTCTCTTTGCCAGTAGAGGACCATGTATTTAGCGTGGATTCTGTAATGCAGTTGGAACAATTTGTAGTAGAAATATCTTTAATTCATGAGAGAATCTGCGCTTGTTGAGACCATCTTGCCAGACAGCAGTACACATATTTTATCATTATTGATATTAGGAACAACTTGATGTGAGCGATATATTGTGTTATCTTATGGGCAAAGTTGCAAACCAGGGCATTATTCTCTACACATCTGTAAATATCTAGTAATATATATATCTAGTAATATATATGTATATATATAATGAGCACCTGATTTTCAGTGGAACAAGGTGGTGGTTCTTATATTTAATTCTAGAGTGATCACAAATTTAAAGAACCATCAGCTTGTTCTACTGAAAATCAGGTGTCCATTACAAAATCAGCCAGAATCTCAATTTCAAAGTAATTTACAGTTGAGCCGTTAAATAATTTTTTTAAAGACATACAATTTGTACACTTGACGGCCATTTCATTGTTCATGACGGACCTGGATACGTCACTATGAATTGTGACGTCAGCCTATTTGTGACGTAATTGTGTATGGCATCATATACTTGAGTGACATATTGAGTGATATATATATATGTTATTATTATTATTATTATTATTATTATTATTATTATTAAATTTGAGGTGCTGTTGAGGTGCTAGTGAGGTGCTATTGAGGTGCTGTTGAGGTGCTGTTGAAGTGCTGTTGAGGTGCTGTTGAGGTGCTGGCGAGGTGCCGTTGGGGTGCTATTGAGGTGCTGTTGAGGTGTCGTTGGGGTGCTGTTGAGGTGCTGTTGAGGTGCTGTTGAGGTGCTGGTGAGGTGCCGTTGGGGTGCTATTGAGGTGCTGTTGAGGTGCTGTAGATACAATAGGGGTTAACTATTGTACATAAAAGCTCCATTTTGATATTGTATATGTTAGATATGTTATTCCAGAGCCAGATTGCATGACAATCTTCATCAATACAGTGTCCTAATCAATAGTATATTGCAGATCGATGTCAGATTATGCATTTATTCCATTCGACTTTGTGAGAAAATACGCTTATCCTATAGCAGTTACATCTTATGTTTTAGATTTGTGTGCCTGATTAGCCTTTGAATGAATGCATGCCCATAATTCACGTAGCTTTTGTTTCATCTTTAGCGTTTATTGCATACACCTGTCTGGTAAATATTAATGACTGGCTTACTTAGCATTGGTGTCATAGTGATATAGCTTATCACAGTGGGTATGTTACTACTGTGAATATATTTGCAATAGTTTGCCATTTTTTTTTTTCTACAATAAAGTTACAGGTTTTACCATTTTTGTTATACTTGGCACTGCGATTGCCAATTAAAAACCTATTTTGCCCCATATTGATAGGTTCTCTAAAACAGTAACAGCTTGCAGCAACGCATTATTTCGTTATTAACAATTGTGCGTGCGTGCGTGCGTGCGTGCGTGCGTGCGTGCGTGCGTGCGTGCGTGCGTGCGTGCGTGCGTGCGTGTGTGCGTGTGGTCGGGTGGGAGTGTTTGAATGGGTGCGTGAATATGTGCGTGCTTGCATGTGTGCGCGCATGTGTGCATGTGTGACTGTGCACATGTGTGCATGAATGAGTGTGTGTGCGCGTGCATGCGTGTTTACCTATGCCATTGTGCGCACATATCTATATACATATTTATAACATTTCAGTTCTAGCATATGTCCAGGCTTCCATACTTTGCACGCTTACTTAGATAATACAAGATAAACAATTGCTTAGGAAGCAAATTAATTGTTGTTTTGAGGATGGGTCTTCATTGCGCTTATTAGGGAGCTATCGATTGCTGAAATTCATATAAAATGGAATTATACACATAGAATACATCAAGTGGCTCAAGGCAGCTGCCAATGTTGCTTACTAGATGTACGCTAATAGTAATAATTTCAGACAGACAGAAAGCAAAAACTACATAATAAAGAAGGGTCTGCCTTAGGCATAGACTCCTTAAAATATCACTTTAAGAGGTCTATGGTCTTAGATAATGAACGATAGACGGTTCCCATATGACACTTAGCGTTAGAAGGATACTAGTTAATGGAGGGATCCAGTTTTTTAGCTATAACATGCTCACATTTAGCTAAGCCCCACCCACACCTCGCCCGTATTCGTATAGATCCCTGAACTCCCTGATTATCAATTTCCAGAAAACCATACACGTAAGCTGGGTGCTGTTAAATAGTAGTATTATTAAGTGCTTGTGACGAATTAAGCAACGTCATTAAAAATGAAATTTATTAATAGGTCATCCCACACGTCACGTAATTGATTATAACGTCATAAGATTGGTGGGTAAACTGGATTTCTCAATTAACAATGATCAGGTTAACCTGAGTCGAGTATACTGCCTTGAAAACTACCCTAGACCATGCCTTAGGAGAAATCCAACCAGTCAGACATTAAATAAACACTCAGGATGGTTGACCGTTTTGGGAGCGAGTGAGGGTATTACTGATTTATAAGGAGAGTGGTGCCAGCTGGAAAATACAAATGATGTTGAACACCAAAGTTATTGAGCAGCCAGCGTCCCTTTGGTCTAGTACAAAGATGCTATCCACAAATAGTACTGTACCATGCAGATCTGCATTTGCTACATGAGATTGAATTCTGTTAGTCTCAAAGACACCTATCTATTGCTGTGAATTGAGCAAGCATTGCATTTCATGGTCACGGTCTCGTTGTGTTGTATCTTTACCTTAGCCAGAATTTACTTAGCCAGTTACTGAACGGATGCGAGGATGGTTTGTTTCATATCTGAAAAATATTGTCCCGTCTCTGTAATGCTCATGATACCTTTCAAACTCTCGGGGAAAATATTTTCCATCAATTACATTGACATATTTATCTATGTTACCTTAATGGCTAATTGGGTTGTGACGAATACTCGATAAGGCTTTTCAGAACTCTGCCCATGTTACCGGCAGTTCTTTCTCTGTTTCTCTGTGAATGAGCTAACGACTGTGAGAGCGACTTTGCTTGCTTGAAGACATGGCTGATTTCAGCTCTGGACTAGAATTCATTCTCAACACTGATGCTCCTGATTTTGAGATTGGATGGGTATTGTCTCAAATGGAATATGAACATATAGAACATACTATAGTCCTAGTTCTAGATTGCTTAGAAGACCAGAGCTAAATTAGACCATAATGAAAAGGACGTATTAGCCATTATGGAGTGTGCTCTGTATTATAAACACTTTCCATATGGAAGGAAGGTTCGTATTAGTTCTGACCCTTTTTCACTTGCCTGCTTGATTAGAATGAGGATTCTAGATGGACAAATGAATCAGTAACATAACACCTTAAATGGGTTAATTTTCATTATAACTCATTGAGTTACTAAAGAAGAGTGTTTTGAGATCTTGGACCTGAACGCTTTCTATTTGAACCCCCTGATTTGGCAGTTGCGATGTTGAGACCCGCACAGCCACAGGACCACGGTTTGGCGGTAGTGGTGTGATAGCAAGAGGGAATAGAGGATAACCCGGTTTGGGATGATATATACAAAGCATTCCCTGCAAATTACTTTGTCATTCACAGAACATGAACAAACCTTACATGTTATGCAACGAGACCGATTGGTAACCTTTTACTCAATTCACCTTCCAGAGTATGCACCCATCGTATGATGTCATAATCATCTACGTGGTGTGTAGAATGACATCATAATCTATGTATGTATGTATGTATGTATGTATGTATTTTTTATTTTTTTATTTTATTGACGCACTGGCAACGTGCGGCTTCAATTTCCATGTGCTAACTTAGCCGACAGTGCTGCACCCGTTAGTTTAATTTGGTGATCACCATCTCCCGGTCGGGGGATCGAACCGTCATCCTGCAACTCCGCATAGCATCAGCAACCAGGCATCTTTCCACTGGACCACCGCACCAAGACTTAAAGTCAAGGATTGGCCGACCAGTTTTCACATGTCTGATATACTGACACACTGACGATTCATATGGGACTATCTGTGGATGCATCTGTCACAATCAATCCTAGGCTTTTACGCCTATTGTACTCTGACTCCAGCACGGCTCTGGCAGTATATGTATTTTTATTTTATTTTATTGACGCACTGGCAACGTGCGGCTTCAATTTCCATGTGCTAACTTAGCCGACAGTGCTGCACCCGTTAGTTTAATTTGTTGATCACCATCTCCCGGTCGGGGGATCGAACCGTCATCCTGCAACTCCGCATAGCATCAGCAACCAGGCATCTTTCCACTGGACCACCGCACCAAGACTTAAAGTCAAGGATTGGCCGACCAGTTTTCACATGTCTGATATACTGACACACTGACGATTCATATGGGACTATCTGTGGATGCATCTGTCACAATCAATCCTAGGCTTTTACGCTTATTGTACTCTGACTCCAGCACGGCTCTGGCAGTATATGTATTTTTATTTTATTTTATTGACGCACTGGCAAGGTGCGGCTTCAATTTCCATGTGCTAACTTAGCCGACAGTGCTGCACCCGTTAGTTTAATTTGTTGATCACCATCTCCCGGTCGGGGGATCGAACCGTCATCCTGCAACTCCGCATAGCATCAGCAACCAGGCATCTTTCCACTGGACCACCGCACCAAGACTTAAAGTCAAGGATTGGCCGACCAGTTTTCACATGTCTGATATACTGACACACTGACGATTCATATGGGACTATCTGTGGCTGCATCTGTCACAATCAATCCTAGGCTTTTACGCCTATTGTACTCTGACTCCAGCACGGCTCTGGCAGTATATGTATTTTTATTTTTATTTTTTATTTTATTGACGCACTGGCAATGCACGGCTTCAATTTCCATGTGCTAACTTAGCCGACAGTGCTGCACCCGTTAGTTTAATTTGTTGATCACCATCTCCCGGTCGGGGGATCGAACCGTCATCCTGCAACTCCGCATAGCATCATCAACCAGGCATCTTTCCACTGGACCACCGCACCAAGACTTAAAGTCAAGGATTGGCCGACCAGTTTTCACATGTCTGATATACTGACACACTGACGATTCATATGGGACTATCTGTGGATGCATCTGTCACAATCAATCCTAGGCTTTTACGCCTATTGTACTCTGACTCCAGCACGGCTCTGGCAGTATATGTATTTTTTATATTTTTATTTTATTGACGCACTGGCAACGTGCGGCTTCAATTTCCATGTGCTAACTTAGCCGACAGTGCTGCACCCGTTAGTTTAATTTGTTGATCACCATCTCCCGGTCGGGGGATCGAACCGTCATCCTGCAACTCCGCATAGCATCAGCAACCAGGCATCTTTCCACTGGACCACCGCACCAAGACTTAAAGTCAAGGATTGGCCGACCAGTTTTCACATGTCTGATATACTGACACACTGACGATTCATATGGGACTATCTGTGGATGCATCTGTCACAATCAATCCTAGGCTTTTACGCCTATTGTACTCTGACTCCAGCACGGCTCTGGCAGTATATGTATTTTTATTATTTATTTTATTGACGCACTGGCAACGTGCGGCTTCAATTTCCATGTGCTAACTTAGCCGACAGTGCTGCACCCGTTAGTTTAATTTGTTGATCACCATCTCCCGGTCGGGGGATCGAACCGTCATCCTGCAACTCCGCATAGCATCATCAACCAGGCATCTTTCCATTGGACCACCGCACCAAGACTTAAAGTCAAGGATTGGCCGACCAGTTTTCACATGTCTGATATACTGACACACTGACGATTCATATGGGACTATCTGTGGATGCATCTGTCACAATCAATCCTAGGCTTTTACGCCTATTGTACTCTGACTCCAGCACGGCTCTGGCAGTATATGTATTTTTTATTTTTTTATTTTATTGACGCACTGGCAACGTGCGGCTTCAATTTCCATGTGCTAACTTAGCCGACAGTGCTGCACCCGTTAGTTTAATTTGTTGATCACCATCTCCCGGTCGGGGGGTCGAACCGTCATCCTGCAACTCCGCATAGCATCAGCAACCAGGCATCTTTCCACTGGACCACCGCACCAAGACTTAAAGTCAAGGATTGGCCGACCAGTTTTCACATGTCTGATATACTGACACACTGACGATTCATATGGGACTATCTGTGGATGCATCTGTCACAATCAATCCTAGGCTTTTACGCCTATTGTACTCTGACTCCAGCACGGCTCTGGCAGTATATGTATTTTTTATTTTATTGATGCACTGGCAACGTGCGGCTTCAATTTCCATGTGCTAACTTAGCCGACAGTGCTGCACCCGTTAGTTTAATTTGTTGATCACCATCTCCCGGTCGGGGGATCGAACCGTCATCCTGCAACTCCGCATAGCATCAGCAACCAGGCATCTTTCCACTGGACCACCGCACCAAGACTTAAAGTCAAGGATTGACCGACCAGTTTTCACATGTCTGATATACTGACACACTGACGATTCATATGGGACTATCTGTGGATGCATCTGTCACAATCAATCCTAGGCTTTTACGCCTATTGTACTCTGACTCCAGCACCGCTCTGGCAGTATATGTATTTTTTATTTTTTATTTTATTGACGCACTGGCAACGTGCGGCTTCAATTTCCATGTGCTAACTTAGCCGACAGTGCTGCACCCGTTAGTTTAATTTGTTGATCACCATCTCCCGGTCGGGGGATCGAACCGTCATCCTGCAACTCCAATAATGAGTGACATCTGGTGTCAGCTATACGTAATTAATAATAATAATTCGCAGAGATTTGTAATGCGCGTGATAAATAAAAATACTCTAAAGTACCCACGAAATCTTCTAGATCTGCTCATTAATTCCAGAAAAGAGATCTGCTTGTGATGAGTAACATCAATGAGCTGGCCACTGCACTGTAGCCTGTACCAACCAACCCCTCTCCCATGATTCTAGAACTTAGTTAGGCAATAGAGTTATACACCAAGCAACATTCTGAACCCTGATAAGACTATTTTATGAAGTCACACAAATTATCTCAGAAATTTTAATCTGTCAACCTAGCCATTGATTATGCATGTTCGAAAATCGTATTCAGAATTCAGAAGAAGCTATTTCCAGTAATAGATGGATCCATTTCGAGTTATGACCCGCTCATTTCTATGTAAGCTCCGCTCGCATTTTGCGCGTGTTTGGAATGATTAATATAATTTGAACCCTGAATTCGCAGAATATCATTTTCATGGTAAGCCGTAGAATATATTGAAACTAATTTGACTGGTAACTGTTGCTGCCTATATCCATATTTGCCCCTGCAGTCTGCTTAAGACCATGACAGGTGTTTTAGAGATGAATAGGTTAAACTTATGAAAGTAATAATATAGCTTTTATATTTAATAAATAATACAATGAACGCAGTTTTATGCGACCACATAAAAACAGCAGAATATGGTCGCTTAGTGCATGCTGTCTCTTAATCCAGGGACTGGCGTCATCAATCAGTGTACAATAAAACCTGTCTTAACGTCCACCTTAAAGCGCGCCAGATTGTGGTCACTAAAGAAAGGTGGTCTTCTAGTAAAAGTGTGAGTTCAGAGCACATAGGTAAGACGTTGACTATTGCAATAGAGAGCCGATCTGCCGCTCAAATTCTGACGTCTTAATCAAATACGTCACAATCAAAATAATGTTTGCTCATCACGGAAGCAGTCCATCACGAACGTGTATTAAATGTATATGCTGGTATAATGGAGGAATCGCGTTTTAGCTAATCTCAACCCGCACTTCACTCGCGTTGGAGTCGATGGATCCCTGCCTGACTATCACTTTCCAGAAAACTTTACAGGAATATTTTGAAACTAATTTGACTGGGTGCTGTTTTTGCAGCAACAGCGACCAGTCAAATTAGCTTCAAAATATTCAACAGCATGTTTACTAAATAGTAAAGACATACAATTCGTATGTCACAATGCTTAGTCTGTCATCAATTAAGCGTTCGTGGCGAACTTAGCTACATAATTCATGCCGTTATCCTACTAGCACGTCATGTAGTTGATTATGCCGTCATTTGATTGATGGATAAACTGGAACCCTCCATTTAATAAACATGCTGTTCAATAGTTTGAAACAAATTAGTTTCATCATATTCAATATCATACCTGTATTCTTATCTTGAAACTTAGATTCTTGGAATTCAGGTTTCATAGTTTCACATCGATTACAACTCACGTACACAGTGGGTGGAGCTTAGTTAGAAATGGGCGTGACATAGCGGTAAATGGATTAGTATGTTTGAACGTCAGATAGTCTCATTGTTAGCGATAATTGAGGAAATCAGTCAATCATATGGACGTCCTAATCAGCTACGTGATGTAGGCTAACGTCATAATCAATTGCGGCATGAATGACTCGATTTAGTCTGTCTTAAATGCTTAATAGTCTGTCAGCTTGTACGAATTGTATGTCTTTACCATTTAATAAACACGCTGTTGAATATTTTGAAACTAATTTAACTGGGTGCTGTTGCTTGCCTATGACTATTTTGGAAGTAATTTGACTGGGCGCTGTTGCTGCCACAGGCAGCAGCACCCAGTCATATTAGTTTCAAACTATTCAACATCTTACCTGTATAGTTTTCTGGAAATTGATAGCCAGTTCAGGGATCGATCAATCCCAACACTGGCAGGTTGGGGGTGGAGCTTAGCTAAAGATAGGCGCGGCATAGCTAAACCTGAATTCGTCCATTGTTGTTTCTTCTTTGTTCCATTTAGGCCACCGACCCTGGGTTAAGAAACAGGCTTTGATCGTGACTGACGGTAAGTCTAACGGAGCTCCCCCTGCAGGTCAAAGCGCTAGAGTTCTGTCCATTGCTGCTGCACAGGTGCTTAAGCTCTCCGGCGTGGAGCTGTTTGCTTTGTGGATAGGAGACCCGGATGATGATGACCTAGATGAAATCCGACATTACGTCTCTTTGCCAGTAGAGGACCATGTATTTAGCGTGGATTCTGTAATGCAGTTGGAACAATTTGTAGTAGAAATATCTTTAATTCATGAGAGAATCTGCGCTTGTTGAGACCATCTTGCCAGACAGCAGTACACATATTTTATCATTATTGCTATTAGGAACAACTTGATGTGAGCGATATATTGTGTTATCTTATGGGCATGGTTGCAACCAGGGCATTATTCTCTACACATCTGTAAATATCTAGTAATATATATATATCTAGTAATATATATGTATATATATAATGAGCACCTGATTTTCAGTGGAACAAGGTGGTGGTTCTTATATTTAATTCTAGAGTGATCACAAATTTAAAGAACCATCAGCTTGTTCTACTGAAAATCAGGTGTCCATTACAAAATCAGCCAGAATCTCAATTTCAAAGTAATTTACAGTTGAGCCGTTAAATAATTTTTTTAAAGACATACAATTTGTACACTTGACGGCCATTTCATTATTCATGACGGACCTGGATACGTCACTATGAATTGTGACGTCAGCCTATTTGTGACGTAATTGTGTATGGCATCATATACTTGAGTGACATATTGAGTGATATATATATATATGTTATTATTATTATTATTATTATTATTATTATTAAATTTGAGGTGCTGTTGAGGTGCTAGTGAGGTGCTAGTGAGGTGCTGTTGAGGTGCTGTTGAAGTGCTGTTGAGGTGCTGGCGAGGTGTCATTGGGGTGCTATTGAGGTGCTGTTGAGGTGTCGTTGTGGTGCTATTGAGGTGCTGTTGAGGTGATGTTGAGGTGCTGTTGAGGTGCTGTTAAGGTGCTGTTGACGTGCTGTTGAGGTGCTGTTGAGGTGCTGTTGAGGTGCTGGTGAGGTGTCGTTGTGGTGCTATTGAGGTGCTGTTGAGGTGATGTTGAGGTGCTGTTGAGGTGCTGTTAAGGTGCTGTTGACGTGCTGTTGAGGTGCTGTTGAGGTGCTGTTGAGGTGCCGTTGGGGTGCTATTGAGGTGCTGTTGACGTGCTGTTGAGGTGCTGTTGAGGTGCTGTTGAGGTGCTGGTGAGGTGCCGTTGGGGTGCTATTGAGGTGCTGTTGAGGTGCTGTTGAGGTGCTGTAGATACAATAGGGGTTAACTATTGTACATGAAAGCTCCATTTTGATATTGTATATGTTATATAGATATGTTATTCCAAGCCAGATTGCATGACAATCTTCATCAATACAGTGTCATAATCAATAGTATATTGCAGATCGATGTCAGATTATGCATTTATTCCATTCGACTTTGTGAGAAAATACGCTTATCCTATAGCAGTTACATCTTATGTCTTAGATTTGTGTGCCTGATTAGCCTTTGAATGGATGCATGCCCATAATTCACGTAGCTTTTGTTTCATCTTTAGCGTTTATTGCATACACCTGTCTGGTAAATATTAATGACTGGCTTACTTAGCATTGGTGTCATAGTGATATAGCTTATCACAGTGGGTATGTTACTACTGTGAATATATTTGCAATAGTTTGCCATTTTTTTTTTATACAATAAAGTTACAGGTTTTACCATTTTTGTTATACTTGGCACTGCGATTGCCAATTAAAAACTTCAATTTCCATGTGCTAACTTAGCCGACAGTGCTGCACCCGTTAGTTTAATTTGTTGATCACCATCTCCCGGTCGGGGGATCAACCCGTCATCCTGCAACTCCGCATAGCATCAGCAACCAGGCATCTTTCCACTGGACCACCGCACCAAGACTTAAAGTCAAGGATTGGCCGACCAGTTTTCACATGTCTGATATACTGACACACTGACGATTCATATGGGACTATCTGTGGATGGATCACTTTTACGCCTATTGTACTCTGACTCCAGCACGGCTCTGGCAACTCCGCATAGCATCAGCAACCAGGCATCTTTCCACTGGACCACCGCACCAAGACTAAAAAGTCAAGGATTGGCCGACCAGTTTTCACATGTCTGATATACTGACACACGAATGTCGAAGTGGACCTCAGCATCTGGCATGGCCGGTTTACAGAAGTCTGTCAAGCTCTTGACCTTTCGACCGAGGCCATTTGGCACGGTGTTGCTGTCCAGATGCTTGTTCAGCACGCCCAGGTGGTGGAAACATTGGATTACCATGTAGTATACCTTAACCAGGCGTGCATGAGCAGATGATGGGTGGTGTGATCCAGAGTCATCACCAGCCCCTCGCCTACCCCTGCACGGTCTAGCCATGGAATCACAAGCAATCCCAGTCAATCAATCAATCTAAATCTCAATTAATCTCAATTAATCTCAATTAATCTCAATCAATCTCAATCAATCTCAATTAATCTCAATTAATCTCAATTAATTTCAATTAATCTCAATTAATCTCAATTAATCTCAATCAATATCAATCAATCTCAATCAATCTCAATCAATCTCAATTAATTTCAATTAATTTCAATTAATTTCAATTAATCTCAATTAATTTCAATCAATCTCAATCAATCTCAATCAATTTCAATCAATCTCAATCAATTTCAATCAATCTCAATCAATTTCAATCAATCTCAATTAGTTTCAATCAATCTTAATCAATCTTAATTAATCTCAATTAATCCTAATTAATCTTAATTAATCTTAATTAATCTTAATTAACGTCAATTAACCTTAATTAATCTTAACTAATCTTAATCAACCTTAATTAATCTCAATTAATCTCAATCAATCTTAAATAATCAGGCAATCAATCAAGTGGGCAAATAGGCAAACAACCAGTCAACCACCTTATCAATCCAAGCAATCAATCACGCAACCAATCAGTTCAGACAATCAATTCAGGCAGCCAATCAATCACGCAACTACTCACGCTACCAATCAGATTAAACAACAAGTCACGCAACCACTCAAATCAAATAATCAATCACGCAATCAATCAATTCAAACAACCAATCACGCAACCAATCAATTCAAGCAACAAATCATGTAACCAATCAAGCAACAGGTTACGCAAGCAATCAAATCAATCAATCAATCAACTCAAGCCCCAAATCAATCAGGAAAATCCCAGTCAATCAGTCAATCTTAATCAATCTTAATCAATCTCGATCAATCTCGATCAATATCGATCAATCTCGATCAATCTCGATCAATCTTAATCAATCTTAATCAATCTTAATCAATCTTAATCAATCCTAATCAATCTTATTCAATCTTAATCAATTTCAATCAAATTCAATCAATTTCAATCAATTTCAATCAATTTCAATCAATTTCAATCAATTTCAATCAATTTCAATCAATCTGTCGCTCCCAATCAATTCAAGCAACCAATCACGTAACCAATCAATTCAAGCAACAAATCACGCAACCAATCAATTCAAGCAACAAATCATGCACCCAATTCAAGCAATAAATCACGCAACAAATCAGATCAAATCACGCAACCAATCAGGTCAAATAACAAGTCATGCAAGCAATCAACTCAAACAAACAATCAAATCAAGCAACCTGTCAAATCAAGTAAGACTGAAGCAACCAACCAAGCAATCAATAAATTAATCAAACTCTAAAGCAGCCAGACAGTCAATCAATACAAAAATGCTACCGGGCGCACACTCTACAAGTGGTAGGTTTGTCAGATAGTCTGTCTGTCTATATATATTTTTTCAATCAAAGAGGGCTTAATTTACAAAGCTGAAATAAGAGAAATGTGGTTAGTAGTAATGACTAGTGGTGACATGATAATATTTAATATTTAAGGACAGGCAATACAGAAATAACAGTATAAGTATTATAACTTACTCGCAGCAATGCAGGAATACAGTAAATATCTAGGAATACACAGAAATACACAGGAATACACAGTAATGAAATTTTTTACATCGTCAGAGGGCTGGACGCGTTTCGTGTTGATTACACTTCTTCAGCAGCCTTTTAGACAAATCTACCAGTCCAACAGTTTGCCCTACTATTTATTGGCCAAGTGAACGTTTTAGAGACTTAATCATTTTCTTTAAAGTTACTAAGTTGTTTGCTTTGAGGTACACGCCGCTAATAAGGTGTTATAATTCATTGTAGTAATGTATTGTTGACTAATTGAGCTCGTTGGTTTCAATTTGGAAAGGTGTTAAGGATTGAGCTACTTTCAATGGCTTAGCGGCGGACTGGTCACTGGTTCAAAGAGAACTAATAATCTGACTTTGATGTGAACCGTGAGATCATTTGAAAGGTGCTTAAGTGACCTTTTCAAAGTATAATAAACAATTTGGAATGCAAAGAAAACATTTCAAAGAAATACGTAACTGATGGCCTTGTTTGAAAATCTTTGATCTGAATGAGTAATTTTGATTAAAACTTTTGCTTTGTAATATAGTTACTCAAATGTCAGTAGTTTCCGTGGGTATTGATTTCAAAGATTATCATTGTGTTGAGAAATAAAGTCCATTTTTGTGTGTAATTTTCTCTCTAAAACAGATGAATGAATAAGCAAATCGCATGATTGAATGATACAAGGATAGAAGGAGAGAAGGATGGACAGACCAAACCGATCACCCAACCAATCAACTACCCAACCAACCGCCCAATTGACCACCCAACTAACCAACCACCCAAACGAACATCCAATCAACCACCCAACCACCCAATAATCCAACCACATAACCAACCAAACACCCACCCACCCACCCACCCACCCAACCACCCACCCGACCAACCAACCACCCACCCAAACCCACCCAACCACCCAACCAACCACCCAACCAACCAACCAACCAACCAACCAACCAACCAACCACCCACCCACCCAACCAACCAACCAACCAACCAACCACCCAACCATGATGGACGAATGGAAGGACGGATGGAAGGAAGGAAGGGTAGGGTGAAGGAAAGATGGAAGGAATGAGGGCTTGAAGGACGGACGGGATGATGGGAGGGAGGAACGATGAACGGGATGAAGGCTGGAAGGAAGGAAGGAAAGATGGATGGCTCGAAGGAATAGATGAAGGGATGGAGAGAAGGAGGATGAAGCAGGCAGGAAGGAGGGAGGAAGGAAGGAGGGAGGGATGCGGGAGGAAGGAAGGGAGGAGGAAGGAAGGAAGGAGGAAGGAAGGAGGAAGGAAGGAGGAAGGAAGGAAGGAAGGAAGGAGGAAGGAAGGAGGAAGGAAGGAAGGAAGGAAGGAAGGAGGGAGGTGGGGATGAAGGAGGGAGGAAGAAAGGAAGGAGTGAGGAAGGAGTGAGGGAAGAATGGACGAACGAACGAACGAACGAACGAACGGACGGACGGACGGACGGACGGACGGACGGACGGCCGGACGGACGGACGGACGGACGAACGAACGAACAAATGCTAGTGGATGGAAGCAGGAAGAAAGGCTAGAAAGAATGAAGAAATGAGGTAATGAATGAATGAGTGAAGGGAGGAAATGACAGGTAGAGGGAAGGATAGAGGGAGGAAGGATGGAATGAATGACAGTTTTCTTGCTCAAACAATCATGCAATTCAAGAGGTAATAATAGGTTCAATTTAATGATTTATGTGGAGAAGATGAGATTTCTATATACCGTTTGTTAGGTGGATCTAATGAAGGACTGATAGATTGCCTGACGATGTAGACGAATATTATACACAAGTTATGGATTTATAAAGTAATAAAATAACGGAACTGGCACTGGCATGTATGTATGTAATATTGTAAACACACCGGCTCAGAATTTTCAAAATTGAAAAAATTGAAAATATTTTTGCTTATTTTATCACCTGAGATTGTCAATTTTGTTTAAGAGATGCCATATGGCCTGATTAGTATACAATGATAAATCATTGATTGATGTTTTGAACACTTATTTGAGTTTCGCTTTTACCAAGATGTCGCGTAGATTAGGATTTTTCTTAAATGCAATTACCGGACGCTTGTTGAATGGTTGTTTTAAATTGTCCTGTAATTTGTGATACTCATCCTTTAGGATTTTCGCAATTTCAACATTTTTCCGATTGTATGTGAGAGTAAATGGGATAATCTCACGTTGATCAGAGAGGCCTGGGTCCGAATTTATGCCCCTTGGCCATTGTGTTTGGAGTTCTTTAATCCAAAATGTTTTCTTTGTCTATCAGTTTCCTCTATTGTGTCTGAAAGAGGTAGCTGTTCGATAGGCATAATTTCAAAGTCACGAGTGACTAAATGATCAGGAAGATTAAAATGTTCAGCCACATGTGTGTCTTCCTCTAGTCTAATATCTGAAAGGTGTCTAGTTGCTCGGCATCTTAGTCGATTTTTCGTTTCGCCAACATACTGCTTTTGACACAATTTGCATGAAATTAAGTAAATGACATTTTCAGAATCGCAATCTAATTTCGACTGAATTTGAAATTTGTTTTTGTTTTGAAAGCTCATGAATGTACTCTGGGAGGGAAGAAATTTATCCAATTTACACCTTTTCTTTTCACATTTCCGAGATTCTCCATCACCAATAATCGGACGATTATGACAAATTTTGGTAGGCCGAGAATTTCTGGCATTATCCGGAATGATTTCCAAATTATGCAAAGTTTCAGACTTTATTTTACTCAGGAACCGAGAAGAGTACCCTCTCGGTTTGAGGGCTTTGAATAAGGTCGAACATGATGATTCAAAGTTTTTCTTATCACTCGAATTTCTATGAAAACGGATTATTTGTGATTTTACAAGTCCCTTGAAAGTATGCGGTGGATGGAATGATTTCTTGTGCAGTAGTTGATGCGAGTCGGTTGGCTTAAAATAAACTTTGTAGTCTAGGTAACCAGTTGTTTCATACTTTATACCTTTGTATAAAGTTACATCCAGGAAATCTACGGACAGCTCATCAATTTGAGCTTTTAGCTTGATATTCGGATCATGATTATTCAGAATGGCCAGAAATTCGGTAAATGCTTCCTTACTATGTTGCCAGATCATAAAAATATCATCGAGGTACCTGCGGTAAATGAGCGGCTGATTTGGACAGTTTTCGAGTGCTTCCTTTTCCCACTCTGCCATGTAAAGGTTAGCGAAACCTGGGCTGAAACGCTTACCCATTGCACAGCCACAAATTTGTTGGAAAATTTCACCAGCAAATTCAAAGTCATTGCCCTTCAGACTAAGCTCTAATAGAGCTATTACTTCTCTGTCGGGCCTGTTTGTGTCAGGATAGTCGGCAAACGCTCTACGAATTGAATTTAGACCCTTTTCGATGTCAATGGTTGTGTACATAGCATCGACGTCCATTGTAATTAAGAATGAATTTGGAGGGACCGAAATCTTAGAGACCTGGGCTAGGAAGTCTTCAGTGTTTTTCAGATAGCTAAAATGTCTATTTGCAATTGGCTGAAGATGGTAGTCGATAAATTCACTAATCCTATATGATTCCGAACCACAATCTGAAATAATGGGTCGCCCTGGTGGTGTCATTGGGTCGGTCCATGAGTCAACAGACTTATGGATTTTAGGAAGAAGATAAAATATACGTGGTTTCGAATCATCTTTTGCGCACAGGTATTTAAATTGCTTTTCAGTTATCTTCTTGCTATCAACCATTTTTTGGAGAATTTCGTTGAATTTGCTACAGTTATTTTGCCAAAGTGGTTCATTTAGTTTTCGGTAATGCTTCGGATTACTAAGCTGTCTATGCGCTTCTTTGATGTAGTTGTCTTTATCCATTATTACAGTAGCCGACCCTTTATCCGCAGGTTTGATGACAATTTCACTTTTTCTAGATAAACCTAATATGGCCTGGCGTTGCTCATAGGAAAAATTTTGCTGATCGTTTGGAAATGTAGTATTTTCAATACGTTCAGAGTAAAGTTTTATACTTTCACCGATTGCTGGGTCAACACATTTTAAGTTTGGAGCCCAGCCGGTTTTTTCAATGAATGGTGGAATATTACTATTGGAGTTTCGAAAAAAATCTGCCAATTTCACACGGTGACCAAATTCAGCAGTTTCAGTAAAGCCATTATCTAAATCGGCATCCAAACCTGTTTTAGGTTTTGGTGTTGGGACAAATGTCAAGCCAAAGTTAAGCAGTGACTGTTCTGCTTCACCTAATGCAGAGCCGGTTAGGTTTATAATATTACTACCCAGTCCCATTTCTGGGTGGTTGGTACCTTGACCCGAGTTTAGTTTAAATTAAGGGCTACAAGCCAGTTATTATACATGTCATTCGCTGTCCTCTCAGTCCAATGAATATTGTCATGGCCCACTTCGAATTCTGTCGAAGGAAGACTGGGTATGACAATAACCTTGGACTCAGGGAACTTGGCCTTGCTTGATGCGGCAGTCTGATTAATTGCATCGAGTGCCTGCTTTTGCTGAGGGGTCGAGGTTGCGGAGAAATTTTGTTCAGTGAAGTAGATCATAGACTTGGGAAATTTCTTTTGTACCATACTGAATAATAACCTAAGTCGATACTCGGAGGCTGAGATTAGATTATTCCTATCATTTATTCCTATGGTGAGGACTACTTTCTCAGGTTGCAATTTCCCTGTGTATTTATTAATGATCGTTCTGAGATCATTAATCGATGCTCCAGGGAAACAGGCAATCTGAGTATCTGGATGGGGATCCACATTAATCCGACTCAAGTATGAATCTCCGACGATCAAGATCTTTTTGTCGAGGGTAGGAAGTTGCCAATTTGGTCTGTTGGTGGCCTCATTTCTAAATCTCCAGAACTTATTCTGTTCCAAGGGTGTGGGCTTCTTTGGTCTGGCGCATGGAGATGGTGTGAACCGTGGTTGGGGGACCTTTGGTGTAGCTTGGGTCCTTGGACCAGGCTGTTTACTAGCACCTTTAGAATTTGACACCCTCTGCGGAAGAGGAGGAAAATCCTCAGGAGAGAATGGTGGCGCTGGTGGAGGTGAGTCTGGTAGAGGGATCATAGAGGGATCCACTGGAATGTAAATACTGTGGTCAATGGATGTGCCAGGAAGAGAGCTAATGGGAGACGGTCGTTTATCTGGACGTTTTAGTGGTGGTGAGGCCTCTGCAGGTGAATGTAGCCGCTTTTTGGGATGAGCGGATTGTACTAAATTTGCATTTTGTACTGGTTTGATAACAGGGGTGACATTTGGTGGTTTAGTAGCAGGCTTATAATTCGGATCAAGTGGTCTAATAAAATCATAAAATGCTGAGATGGCATTGTGATCCAATTTTCTGTGATAATTCTTTTTGGCCCAATGGATTGCAGTGGACTTGGCCCGACCGAGGTCTAAATATGGAAGAGTTTGGGCTGAGAGTAGCTCAGAACGGAGGACTCCTAGTTGACAGTTATAGTGGCGAACCCATGTTTTAATCATTGTTTTCGCCCATTCGAAGTTGACATTACGAATGTCGAAGTGGACCTCAGCATCTGGCATGGCCGGTTTACAGAAGTCTGTCAAGCTCTTGACCTTTCGACCGAGGCCATTTGGCACGGTGTTGTATGTATGTATGTATGTATGTATGTATGTATTTTTATTTTATTGACGCACTGGCAACGTGCGGCTTCAATTTCCATGTGCTAACTTAGCCGACAGTGATGCACCCATTAGTTTAATTTGTTGATCACCATCTCCCGGTCGCGGGATCGAACCGCCATTCTGCAACTCCGCATAGCATCAGCAACCAGGCATCTTTCCACTGGACCACCGCACCAAGACTAAAAGTCAAGGATTGGCCGACCAGTTTTCACATGTCTGATATACTGACACACTGACGATTCATATGGGACTATCTGTGGATGCATCTGTCACAATCAATCCTAGGCTTTTACGCCTATTGTACTCTGACTCCAGCACGGCTCTGGCAGTATATGTATTTTTATTTTATTGACGCACTGGCAACGTGCGGCTTCAATTTCCATGTGCAATTTTAGAGCAGTTTCTAATTTCAGGTGGAAGAGAGTTCCAGAATCGCGGACCGGCTCGAGAAAATGCACGATCGCCAGTAGTTAAGTTTGATTTTGGTAAGGTACATAGTAATTGTGTGCTAGACCTAAGAGACCTTGGAGCTGCTCTTTGCTGGATTAAGGATTTTAAGTACGTGGGGCCAGATCATGTAGGCACTTGAACACCAACAAAGCCACCTTGTACCATATACGTTGTCTTATAGGCAACCAGTGCAGCTCCAATAGGACAGGTGTGATATGATCGAATCTTTTGGTGTGTGTAATCAGTCTAGCTGCTGTATTCTGCGCTCTCTGTAAACGATCTAATTGGCTAGATGGTATGCCCATTAACAGAGAGTTACAGAAGTCCAGGCGTGACGTGATGGTAGCATGTACGAGAGTTTTGACCGCGTTTTCATCCAGGAAGCTGCAAATTTTGCTAATGTTCCGAATGTTCATGAATATGGAACGGCAGACAGTGGTAACATGAGCTTCCATCGATAGGGAATTGTCAAATGTTAAGCCTATGTTACGGGCACTTGCACTGAAAGATACGTCAGCCTCCCCAATGTGCAAACTGGTGATGTCAACCTTATGTCTTAGGTGCGGTGAGGTTATTAACAGAATTTCAGTTTTCTTATCATTCAACTGCAATAAGTTGCTTAACATCCATAGTTTAATGTCACGAACACAGTCTTCAACACGCTCACGAGCATTCACCTGGTCATTTGCATAGAATGTGAGATATAGCTGTGTATCGTCAGCGTAGAAACGGTAACTTATGCCATGAGACTGCAATAGCACTCCAAGGGGTGCTGTATAGATTGTAAAAAGGATCGGTCCCAGGACCGACCCCTGTGGCACACCTGATGTTAATTCATGTTCCTCTGATTTGATATTATTCACAATGATCATTTGATGGCGTTTTCTGAGATATGATGAAAACCAAGCAAGAGAAGTGTCTGAAATGCCCAGTTCTGCTAATCTAGATAACATGACATCGTGGTCTACAGTGTCAAATGCGGCAGACAAATCCAGGAGAACTAGTAAAACACACTTGCGTTCATCCATGGAACATAAGACATCATTTTGTACGCGTAGTAGGGCTGTCTCTGTGCTGTGAAGTTCGCGGTATGCCTTTGAAAATGTTCCAGAAGATCATTTCTTACTAAGTGATCATTGAGCTGCTTGGCGACAATTCGTTCTAATACTTTTGACAGGAAAGGTAAATTTGAAACAGGTCTGTAGTTTCCAAGCACATTTTGGTCTAGTGAAGTCTTTTTAGTAACGGAATCACGTTTGCAGTTTTGAACAGGTCAGGGACATTGCCACTTGCTAAGGACAAATTAATGATTTTGAGTATCGTAGGCAATAATTCATCAACACATCCCTTAACAATATTTGTTGGTATCGGATCTAGTGAACAGGATGCCCGAGACGATTTGCGAATTAGTGTCGATACTTCTTCAGAGCAAGCAGGTTTAAATTCTGTCATGGTACATTTTAAGTTAAGGGCGGTGCGACAACTAATTAGCGGTGAGTAGTTTTGGTGATTTAAAATGCAGTCACGAATTAAACCAATTTTCTCCGAAAAGAAGTTCGCAAACTTGTTTGCTAGCTCAGTTGGGTCAGTGTGTTGTGGGAGATTGCTCTTACTTTTGTCCTTGTGAAGTAGGTCGCTGAAGATGCTGAACAGCTTTCCCTGGTTGGATACATGTTCAGATACTAACGTGGAGTAATACGATCGCTTTGTTGATAGTATCATATCACTTACGAGACGAACTTGACTTGCATATACTTGGCGATGGGCCTGAAGTTTGAATTTACGGGCGACACGCTCATGTTTACGACAGAGCTGTTTTGCTACTTTTATTTCACAGTTGTACCATGGTGATTTCTCTTGGACAATGGTTACCATTTCAAATACATTACTTGATCCAATTATTATCAGCTGTGCCAGAATAGTAAAAGAGAGTGGAGTACTTGCGCCATTTTGTAGTGATCATACTCCAGTATATTTGGTTTTATTATCCTCCATACCTAAACGTAAAACATACACTCGCCATATATGGGACTATGCGAAAGCTGATTGGGATTTATTTAGGGATCACTTAACTAACGCACCCTGGAACAACATCTGCGATGCTAATGGCGTCGACATTTGGTGTCAGACAATCACTACAAACATTATTGCCGCTGCTAGTATTAGTATCCCAAATAAGACTATAACTATAAACCCAAACGATAAAGTCTGGATGTCCAGCAAAATAAAGCACGAAATGAGAGTCAGGGAAAAATTGTTCAAGAAATCAAGAAAAACTAACCGAGAGCAAGATGTGGCCAACTTTAAAAAACAGAGAAACCACATCAATACATTAGTCCGAACAGCGAAAGAAAACTTCAGGAATAAATTAGCTGAAAAAATAAGGCATGGACGCACAGGTTCTAAAGAGTGGTGGAAAATATGTAAGACGTTCCTATGTGATACTAACTCTAATTTTAGCGAAATGCCGCCTCTGAAGCGCGATGACGGCTCATTCTCTTACGACTCTTTAGAAAAGGCAAGCCTCCTTAACCGGTACTTCTCTAGCATCGCCAATATTGACGACGCTAATGCCAGCTTACCGCCTCTATCTATGTATACGGACAATACTCTCCACTCAATTACAATATCAAACACTGACATCTCCGATGTACTGTCCAATCTGGACACGTCTAAAGCTGTTGGCCCGGATAAATTAAGCCCGAAACTCTTATTCGAGAGCCAACAAGTATTGGTCCCAATACTAGCGCGGTTCTTTAATTACTCACTTTCTAGTGGGCAGTTCCCCACTTCTTGGAAAATCGCTAATGTAACTCCTATATTCAAGAAAGGAGACAAGAGCTTATGTTCAAATTATCGACCAATATCACTGTTGAGTTGTCTTAGTAAAGTTATGGAGAGAACCGTTTTTAAACATATCTATAACTATATTAGACATGACATCACTCTATATCAGTCTGGCTTTCTTCCATCACATTCTACAGTAAATCAACTGCTTGATATCTACACGGATATTACTCAAGCGCTTGACGATCAAAAGGAAATAATCTTTCTATTCTTCGATATATCTAAAGCCTTTGATCGAGTATGGCATCGCGGCCTCCTACAGAAGCTTAGGAATTTTGGTATCTGTGGAAATCTACTTACATGGTTCGAAAATTATCTTGGAAACCGATACCAGCGAGTAGTTATAAACGGCAATGAGTCCACCCTACTTCGTTTACATGCTGGAGTGCCACAAGGCTCTGTGCTTGGTCCTTTGTTATTCTTAGTTTTTATTAATGACATGCCCAGCAATATAATTCACAATATTAGACTTTTTGCTGATGACACGTGCCTATATGTAATGTCAGATGATCTAAAAGAACACACTGCCACACTCGATTACGATCTACTGACCATGACGCATTGGGCAAACATGTGGCTCGTCGAGTTTAATGCCTCGAAAACTACATCTCTAATTTTTTCCCTGCGCAACGAGCCCACATCCTTTTCAATCAACTTCAAAGACTCTGAAATTCTACCATCAACTGATCATAAGCACCTCGGCATTACCTTTAATAACAAAGGGAATTGGCTTAACCATGTGAGTAATCTCATAGCAAACGCTCAACACAAACTCTCCTTACTTAAAGGTCTAAAATATATTCTTGACCGTAAATGTCTCGAGATCATGTACAAAACATTTATTAGACCATCGTTAGAATATGCAGATGTTGTGTGGGATAATATTCCACAATATCTTGTAATTCGGCTAGAGGATATCCAAAAAGATGGTCTCAGAACGGTATGTGGAATGACACGTAGTGCGAGCACTGAAGACCTGTACTTAGAAACAGGCATCGAAACCTTGTCAATCAGACGTGAATTTCATAGATTATCTATGCTATTTAAAATTATTAACGGGATGACCTGTGAGGTTCTGGTCAACCATCTTCCCACACTATCCCAAGTACGAAATCCTTACAATATCCGTCATCCAAATTTCTTCACTCCATTCCGCTGCCGTACTGAGCTATTCTCTGGATCCTTTTTCCCAGCAACGATCCGCGCCTGGAATATGCTTCCTGTGCCGGTGAGAGATTCTGTCACTCTTCTAGAATTTAAAAGCAAACTCAAGGCTATGTCATCCATACGACAACCCCCTGAGTGGTATTACGTAGGCCCGAGGTTTGCCAACATAATGCTATGCAGGCTCCGAAATGGTTGTAGTTCTTTAAACCGACATCTATTTGACAACTTTCTGTCGGAATCTGCCAGTTGTTCTTGTGGGCACAATGATGAATCTACACACCACTACCTCTTACATTGTGCCCTTTTTAACGAGCAAAGAGACGTTTTCCAAAATCAGCTTGCCTTGAACGATATTTCTCTTGCTAATCTTACGGTCAACCAGCTTCTATACGGGACTTACACTACCAACTTGGAAATGAACAAACTGATCTGTAATACGGTATGTCAATACATAATTAACACCAACCGCTTTCAGTAGCTTCCTGTTTGTGAACTTATAGTTTACGGGGTAAATGGACAGCAGCCCAACACGTACAGGTCGGGGCGAAGGCAGCACCTAGAGCTCACCTCTGCTATTCTTCCATTCTTATTCCTCGCTCTCTCTATCTCTCACCCTCCCCCCCCCCCCTTTCCCCCTCTCCCTTTCTATCTCGGTCTTTCTTCCTACTCTCCCCCACCTCACACTCAACATTCACATACTTATGCACACCAATAGACTACAATTAATTAAATTATTATGATTTGCCGCCATTTTGTTGTAAAAATGTTTTGAATAATCTGTATGTGTATGGGAGACACGGGCATAAGACTCTAAGTCTTATCGTGCTCCCATCTGAACAAATAAATCACGTTTAAACCAATGGTTACCTTTCGCTTCAACGGGGCATGTTTATCGAGGATAGATCGCATATCGTTATTGTACTGCTCAACAATCCGTGATACGTCATCAGATGGATTCATGCACACCTCAGAGGACTGAATCTCGGACTTAAACGATTGTGTAGGGAGCGAATGAAGATTTCGATACGTCAATTCCTTTCTCGGTAGTGCTGGTTTCAGAAGCGATATATCAAAGGTAATGGCAGCGTGATCAGATGTAATAGCACCAAGATCTACATTCACGTTTCTAATCACTGATTCGGTTGTTCGAGTTATGATTAAATCCAGTAAGTGACCCTTTGTATGGGTTGGGCAAGTAACATGCTGTTCTAGGTTTAATGTATCAAGGAGTGTTCTTAGAGCAGATACACTACTGTCCGAGGCATTCTCGAAGTGCACATTAAAGTCACCCAATATTAACAAATTGCCACTACTTAGAGCATATCGGTCGAAAAGCAGAGACAGTTCGTGAAGGTACTCTGTCATATTACGTTTATGCTTTTTTGATGGCGGCGGGCTGTAAATCACAACGGTTCGCAGTAAGCTAGAGTTCTGTACAATGTCAAATTCGAAGTTCTCAAATGTGTGATAAGAAGGAGCTTTTGATACAGAAATCGTAATTGTCTCTTTTAGTAGAATGGCTATACCACCGCCACCCCTGGATGATCTAGGGACATGCTTGAAAGAGTATCCAGCCGGTTTGAGGTCGCCTATTGCTATGTCATCGGTATCAGCCTTATGCCATGATTCTGTTATCGCTATAATGTCAATGTCATTTGAAATAACATAATCTACGATGTTAATGGTTTTATTTCGCACTGATCTTGCATTGAGAAGACAGCCTTTACACATTGCCTGATGGTCTGATGCTTTGGGACCAGGATATGTGGAATTAACTATTGCAGAAGTAGTTGGTATCTTAATAAGATTGTCAGTACATGCAGCGGATTTGGATTGACGCTTTCTTCTCTTGTTGAGTGGTGTAGTGTGAATGGGAATAATTCTCTCTTTGAATATCCCACCTCGACACCCGCGGCGCGTAGGACGAGTATTGCTTATGCCACAATCACGAAAAGTTTTGAATACGTCATAGTCCAGTCTATGTAAAAAGCCACAATGGAGTACTGATTGGTGAGTTCTGTTCAGTTCCGACGCCGAGTATGCAATCATGTCGATTGTTAGACAGTTGGTTTTTTCAATAGATCTTGAATAATGAGCACAATCGATATACACACCTATGTCCAATGGCGGTCTACACACATATTCTATATTTCGCAATCCAAATCTTTTTCCACTTATGATCAATTTATTACAAATATGAAACAAATTTAAACACAGCAGACACAGTTCTGCAAACTTATTTGACATTATGCTAAAAAACCTTTTTATAAAAACTTTTTGGAAACTATGAAACTTAGCGAAATTGTCAGAGCAAATTTTCTACGTGCTGCCACTGTCGGCGCCAAAAAACATTTTTTTCTAAGACGTCATGAATGATGTCGATGAGTACGTCACGAACGCATATTTGAAGACGGTCTATGCGTTGTTGTACAAATTGTATGCCTTTATTATTTTATAAATATTCTGTTGAATATTTTGAAACTAATTTGACAGGGCGCTGTTGCTGCCATAGGCAGCAACAGCACCGAGTCAAATTAGTTACAAAATATTCAACAGCGTCCCTGTATAGTTTTCAGGAAATTGATAGCTAGGGGATTCGGGGATCGATCAATCCAAACACGGCGAGGTGTGGCTGGAGCCTAGCTAGTGATGGACGGGACATAGCTAAAAATGGAAAGGTCCATTGACTTGCATAAACCTAATATGTGATAGAGGATATTAGACGTAATATTTTAATGGTTATTTAGTAAAAATAAATAATCATAAATGATCGCTTTCCAAATTTTTCCTTCACCACCGTATAAAAATTACAGATTTTGATTTACACCGAGAAACCAAGAATCGTGACGGGTCCCATACTAATTAATCTTTGAGTCAGAAGTTCACAGTAAGAACACTCGAATATGTAGTCTTGATTGCTTAATGTGAATGAGTGTGCCATCAGGACACAGCCATGATGTATGATTATGTAGATCATGATGTGTTTGGTTGTGTTTAACAACCTATATTTAGACACTTTCTTGGAATGTTTCCATATGTGCTTGCAAGGATATGATAAAATCGAGAATGGCAGTCATCGTGGATGCCATTTTGAATTTCTGGATTAAGACAAGAATGTTCCCGGACTTTTAGTATGCTTGTTACCCTAATTTCTGAACGTTTCCCGAGACTTTCTAACTGCTACTAATTTGTTCAGCATTTCATCCTAATGCCCTCGGTTCATTAAATAATGTGGTCGGATACTGCAACTCATTGATGCTGATATGTAACATTTTGGGCCAAATGGTGGTCCATTGACACAGTCCTAAAATGCCATCATATGTTGGCGCCAAAACAGGCGGCCGCTATGGAAAGATTGACTGTACCACAAATCTGCCACATTGTGCATGCACGTACGCAGTTCACAAATGATTCTAATGCTTATATTTATGGAATGCGGAATAATTGCTTATTAGAATAGATATCGGCGTGTTTCCGTGGTTAATAATGCCTCGAATGGATAAACTATGAGCCTGTAAAGACATATCACGTAACTCATAGCTTAACACATTTACGCGTCCCTGACACACAAGGGCCGATGGCTTATTATGACTTATATAATTTAGAACAAGAATAATCAGAGAGGACAGATAATCGCCCTATCATTATTGACATATTGTAAATTTTCCGGATCTCCTGCATTTCCGAATTATTTAGGTGACGACCACGAATACTAGTGTAACCCCTTCTTGTGATACAATCTGAGGAAAATCGGACCAGTAGTTTCCATGATTTCCATACATACATAACTTGATACGAGTGGGATCAGCGTTTGTAATCTGGTTTACGACCAACGCCTGAAAATCATCTTTCACGGTAAGATCCTCTTTTGTGCTAAGATTTTAGCCAAATCCTATCTGTTGTCTTTTAGAAGAGTCAGTCGCACAAACACGCACGCATGCGAATGAAATACCATCTGTTGCTGCACTTCTTACTCATAATCAAGCCAGGTTATAGACTAGCTTCCGAACAACCTGCAGATCAATTGAGTTACTCTTTTCCTAGTGAAAACGATAACATATACTAAACAGCCCTGGTATTTTACTTTGTCGGTCTATTCTTACTTGAAACGGCCTTGTGGTTGAAATACACACGGGACTAGTCATAGTGACGTCAATGTTAACATAAAATGCGAATTACGCATGACAAAATAAAATTACAGCATCTATCGTCATTGGCCCTTCTTCCCCCCCCCCCACACACACACACAATCCCGCCACCCACAACTCCTCCAATATTCCCCTAATTGCGATGCCAGCCTGCCCGTGACATACTGGATTATGACGTCATATACTTGAGTGACAGCTTCAATTACTCTATTGATCATTGCTGAGTCCACTTCATGTTCACGCATTGTCTAAAACCAAGGGGGAGGGAGTGCAACGGGTGTGAAAAGCTGCAATCTGCGGGGACCAGTACCAACGGCCGACTTACAACCAAATATTTGTATTTCCATCATTGGTGACTGTCAAACCGGGGATAAATGTGAACAGAATACACTGTTGGCAAGCGCTAAGCAAATGTAAGAACACACAGCCAAATGAATTGGAAGATAACACATCAATCAAGTTGCTCGCCTCCTCATAGCGTATTTCAACAGGAACCTGGTTAATGCAGTAGTTTCAGATTTTCATTCTCTCCTACTTGTTGATCAGCTGCCACATTAATTCACCACTGTTCTACCATCTTTCTCCGTACACCATCAGCTTTTCATTCTCTCCTACTTGTTGATCAGCTGCCACATTAATTCACCACTGTTCTACCATCTTTCTCCGTACACCATCAGCTTTTCATTCTCTCCTACTTGTTGATCAGCTGCCACCTTAATTCACCACTGTTCTACCATCTTTCTCCGTACACCATCAGCTTTTCATTCTCTCCTACTTGTTGATCAGCTGCCACATTAATTCACCACTGTTCTACCATCTTTCTCCGTACACCATCAGCTTTTCATTCTCTCCTACTTGTTGATCAGCTGCCACATTAATTCACCACTGTTCTACCATCTTTCTCCGTACACCATCAGCTTTTCATTCTCTCCTACTTGTTGATCAGCTGCCACATTAATTCACCACTGTTCTACCATCTTTCTCCGTACACCATCAGCTTTTCATTCTCTCCTACTTGTTGATCAGCTGCCACATTAATTCACCACTGTTCTACCATCTTTCTCCGTACACCATCAGCTTTTCATTCTCACCTACTTGTTGATCAGCTGCCACATTAATTCACCACTGTTCTACCATCTTTCTCCGTACACCATCAGCTTTTCATTCTCTCCTACTTGTTGATCAGCTGCCACATTAATTCACCACTGTTCTACCATCTTTCTCCGTACACCATCAGCTTTTCATTCTCACCTACTTGTTGATCAGCTGCCACATTAATTCACCACTGTTCTACCATCTTTCTCCGTACACCATCAGCTTTTCATTCTCTCCTACTTGTTGATCAGCTGCCACATTAATTCACCACTGTTCTACCATCTTTCTCCGTACACCATCAGCTTTTCATTCTCTCCTACTTGTTGATCAGCTGCCACATTAATTCACCACTGTTCTACCATCTTTCTCCGTACACCATCAGCTTTTCATTCTCTCCTACTTGTTGATCAGCTGCCACATTAATTCACCACTGTTCTACCATCTTTCTCCGTACACCATCAGCTTTTCATTCTCACCTACTTGTTGATCAGCTGCCACATTAATTCACCACTGTTCTACCATCTTTCTCCGTACACCATCAGCTTTTCATTCTCTCCTACTTGTTGATCAGCTGCCACATTAATTCACCACTGTTCTACCATCTTTCTCCGTACACCATCAGCTTTTCATTCTCTCCTACTTGTTGATCAGCTGCCACATTAATTCACCACTGTTCTACCATCTTTCTCCGTACACCATCAGCTTTTCATTCTCTCCTACTTGTTGATCAGCTGCCACATTAATTCACCACTGTTCTACCATCTTTCTCCGTACACCATCAGCTTTTCATTCTCACCTACTTGTTGATCAGCTGCCACATTAATTCACCACTGTTCTACCATCTTTCTCCGTACACCATCAGCTTTTCATTCTCTCCTACTTGTTGATCAGCTGCCACATTAATTCACCACTGTTCTACCATCTTTCTCCGTACACCATCAGCTTTTCATTCTCTCCTACTTGTTGATCAGCTGCCACATTAATTCACCACTGTTCTACCATCTTTCTCCGTACACCATCAGCTTTTCATTCTCACCTACTTGTTGATCAGCTGCCACATTAATTCACCACTGTTCTACCATCTTTCTCCGTACACCATCAGCTTTTCATTCTCTCCTACTTGTTGATCAGCTGCCACATTAATTCACCACTGTTCTACCATCTTTCTCCGTACACCATCAGCTTTTCATTCTCACCTACTTGTTGATCAGCTGCCACATTAATTCACCACTGTTCTACCATCTTTCTCCGTACACCATCAGCTTTTCATTCTCTCCTACTTGTTGATCAGCTGCCACATTAATTCACCACTGTTCTACCATCTTTCTCCGTACACCATCAGCTTTTCATTCTCACCTACTTGTTGATCAGCTGCAACATTAATTCACCACTGTTCTACCATCTTTCTCCGTACACCATCAGCTTTTCATTCTCTCCTACTTGTTGATCAGCTGCCACATTAATTCACCACTGTTCTACCATCTTTCTCCGTACACCATCAGCTTTTCATTCTCACCTACTTGTTGATCAGCTGCCACATTAATTCACCACTGTTCTACCATCTTTCTCCGTACACCATCAGCTTTTCATTCTCTCCTACTTGTTGATCAGCTGCCACATTAATTCACCACTGTTCTACCATCTTTCTCCGTACACCATCAGCTTTTCATTCTCTCCTACTTGTTGATCAGCTGCCACATTAATTCACCACTGTTCTACCATCTTTCTCCGTACACCATCAGCTTTTCATTCTCTCCTACTTGTTGATCAGCTGCCACATTAATTCACCACTGTTCTACCATCTTTCTCCGTACACCATCAGCTTTTCATTCTCACCTACTTGTTGATCAGCTGCCACATTAATTCACCACTGTTCTACCATCTTTCTCCGTACACCATCAGCTTTTCATTCTCTCCTACTTGTTGATCAGCTGCCACATTAATTCACCACTGTTCTACCATCTTTCTCCGTACACCATCAGCTTTTCATTCTCACCTACTTGTTGATCAGCTGCCACATTAATTCACCACTGTTCTACCATCTTTCTCCGTACACCATCAGCTTTTCATTCTCTCCTACTTGTTGATCAGCTGCCACATTAATTCACCACTGTTCTACCATCTTTCTCCGTACACCATCAGCTTTTCATTCTCACCTACTTGTTGATCAGCTGCCACATTAATTCACCACTGTTCTACCATCTTTCTCCGTACACCATCAGCTTTTCATTCTCTCCTACTTGTTGATCAGCTGCCACATTAATTCACCACTGTTCTACCATCTTTCTCCGTACACCATCAGCTTTTCATTCTCTCCTACTTGTTGATCAGCTGCCACATTAATTCACCACTGTTCTACCATCTTTCTCCGTACACCATCAGCTTTTCATTCTCTCCTACTTGTTGATCAGCTGCCACATTAATTCACCACTGTTCTACCATCTTTCTCCGTACACCATCAGCTTTTCATTCTCACCTACTTGTTGATCAGCTGCCACATTAATTCACCACTGTTCTACCATCTTTCTCCGTACACCATCAGCTTTTCATTCTCACCTACTTGTTGATCAGCTGCCACATTAATTCACCACTGTTCTACCATCTTTCTCCGTACACCATCAGCTTTTCATTCTCTCCTACTTGTTGATCAGCTGCCACATTAATTCACCACTGTTCTACCATCTTTCTCCGTACACCATCAGCTTTTCATTCTCACCTACTTGTTGATCAGCTGCCACCTTAATTCACCACTGTTCTACCATCTTTCTCCGTACACCATCAGCTTTTCATTCTCTCCTACTTGTTGATCAGCTGCCACATTAATTCACCACTGTTCTACCATCTTTCTCCGTACACCATCAGCTTTTCATTCTCTCCTACTTGTTGATCAGCTGCCACATTAATTCACCACTGTTCTACCATCTTTCTCCGTACACCATCAGCTTTTCATTCTCACCTACTTGTTGATCAGCTGCCACATTAATTCACCACTGTTCTACCATCTTTCTCCGTACACCATCAGCTTTTCATTCTCACCTACTTGTTGATCAGCTGCCACATTAATTCACCACTGTTCTACCATCTTTCTCCGTACACCATCAGCTTTTCATTCTCTCCTACTTGTTGATCAGCTGCCACATTAATTCACCACTGTTCTACCATCTTTCTCCGTACACCATCAGCTTTTCATTCTCACCTACTTGTTGATCAGCTGCCACCTTAATTCACCACTGTTCTACCATCTTTCTCCGTACACCATCAGCTTTTCATTCTCTCCTACTTGTTGATCAGCTGCCACATTAATTCACCACTGTTCTGCCATCTTTCTCCGTACACCATCAGCTTTTCATTCTCTCCTACTTGTTGATCAGCTGCCACATTAATTCACCACTGTTCTACCATCTTTCTCCGTACACCATCAGCTTTTCATTCTCTCCTACTTGTTGATCAGCTGCCACATTAATTCACCACTGTTCTACCATCGTTCTCCGTACACCATCAGATTTTCATTCTCACCTACTTGTTGATCAGCTGCCACATTAATTCACCACTGTTCTACCATCGTTCTCCGTACACCATCAGCTTTTCATTCTCTCCTACTTGTTGATCAGCTGCCACATTAATTCACCACTGTTCTACCATCTTTCTCCGTACACCATCAGCTTTTCATTCTCTCCTACTTGTTGATCAGCTGCCACATTAATTCACCACTGTTCTACCATCTTTCTCCGTACACCATCAGCTTTTCATTCTCACATACTTGTTGATCAGCTGCCACATTAATTCACCACTGTTCTGCCATCTTTCTCCGTACACCATCAGCTTTTCATTCTCTCCTACTTGTTGATCAGCTGCCACATTAATTCACCACTGTTCTACCATCGTTCTCCGTACACCATCAGCTTTCATGAGCTTATACTTTGAGAACCTCGAAGAGACGCAGCTGCCATTCGCATATTCGGCAGAAATTGCGTAGCCTAGTCAGTTTGGGGCGACCAACAGAAACTCATACCATGGTCCAGACAACAAGTGCAAGAACAGTGTGATAATAAGATACAGGCGGTAAGACAACCACATGATATAAGCGAGTAGCACAATTTTTGGAATTTAATGAGCCTATCACCCACACCCCCACACCATAACGGGCATCATAGCTTATTTGAAAGCGCTGAACCTCTCTCTATCTTTTGTATATATATATATATATATATATTGTGTTGGGTTCTGACCGATGTGGTTCACTTACCGTACACATGAGGGAAAACAAGAGTACTCTTGCACATTTTACGTTATTGCTTTTAGACAAATAATACCAGACATGTTTGGAAGGGCAAAATACTATCTAGGTTCATGTTAAACTGCATAAACAATTTCTGACAATACGTCGCGACATCTGTGCAATCTGTTTGTTTATTTATCTGTCTACCTGTTTGTCTGTTTGTTTATGCTTTTCTCCGCTTAGAAATGATGAACACCTACCTCTAGTGCCGTCTAGTTAACTCTTCCGACCAGTCATTCCTGATAGGACAAATTCTTAATGCTTTAAGAAATCCTTGATGAACAGTTTGAAATTAATTTGCCCGAAGTCAGCAACGTCTTCCAGCCAAATTATTTTTATAATGTTTAACAGTTTTTCCTGTATGGCTGGCTTGAAGTTGAGATAAAATGGATTTCAATAGTGAAAGGATTAAACTAACTTCATTTAGTTTACCAGCCACAAATTCTGTCTACCTAGATCTAACTAATCTTTTAATATGGTGGTTGTGAAAATCATTCATCTTAAAGAAATACAATCATTCAGTGCCGCGAACTGTTAACTATAGCACATGAGTGGATTTATGCGACTACCTGTCTTAATGACCATCGTGATTAACTCTGTTTATTATAGACCCGTTTAACTGTATTATGGTAGGAACAGCACCCAGTCAAATTAGATTCAAAATGTTCAACAGACTATTGATTAAATAGTAAAGACATATAAGTCGTACAACAACGCATAGTTCGTCTTCAAATATGCGTTCGTGACGTACTTTTCTACGTCATTCATTACATCATAATGACGTCATTCATTGTGATGTCATTCTACACGCCACGTAGTTGATTATGACATCATCCAATGGATGGATACACTTGGAAATGTACATTCCTGAGTGTTTTTCGTGGTAGGGAAAAGGTGAACTGTGAGAACTAAAGCGTCTGTGACTGGTGATCTGATCACAATCTTGCCATCTGGGTGTATCTGCGTCTTCATGATTATTATATAGTGCCAGAGCTTCTCCTGTTCCAAATACATGAACTAATCTGAAATTGGAAATCACTAATACCGCCAGCCCAGTACATCTTGTACTCGGTAATGGATGCAGGTTGTTGTGGCGAATTCTTAATCACAAAGTCACATAGAAAGCTAATCAATTTCTGTTTGTTTTATTGGACATTCAAGAACATTTTTCTACTGGGAAACTGAGCGACCAGCAATTCCTTCATACCCCAATGATCGTACGCTACGTCTATTAATGTGTTTACGGCGATCTGGCTCTTTATGCGTAACTGACAAAGAATTATCATATCTAGCAAACACTTCTCTGAAGGTAAAAGCACACTTAAATCCACATATTATGCAATTCATGTAACTCTTATCAATAGTCCTGTTTGTATTGCAGGCATTGCATCTCTTATATCTATTTTCGGATCTTTATCAAACGGTGGAAGTACATGTTGTTCTGCAATTAACTCCTTGAGAATGTGACCTAGTTCAGTCTTATTCATTTTTCTCAGCGTTCCATCGTCATGGCAGAGAGCCGTTAGTACAGGTACAGATTCAATGGGATATGAAAGCACACTATCCACAGATGCATACTCACGACTCCTTTCCAAAATAAATGCGTGACGAACCTAATTCAACTTTCAAGAGGATCCATATATCATCTGACCTCGTATGACGTCATAATCATCATCAGCGTGTGTATGATGACGTCACAATCATTACGTCACAGAGGGTTCCATATAGACCGTCACCAAATCTCAAATACTCCGACACGTTGTATGAATTGTATGTGTTTGTAATTGTTTGCTATTTAATAAACATGCTGTTGAATATTTTGAAACCAACTTGACTGGGTCTGTTGCTGCCTTAGGCAGCAACAGACCCAGTCAAGTTGGTTTCAAAATATTCAACAGCTTAAATGTGTATTTTCTTTTTTAATTGATAGTCAGGGTGTTCAGAAATCGATCGATCCCAACACGAGCGAGGTGTGGGTGGAGCTTAGCTAGAGATGGGCGTGGCATAGCTAAAACCGGAAAGGTCCATTCTGGTCCCCTCTGTCATGTTAGCAAATGTCTTCAGATGGTTTTTTTTATCATTGTGACCTATAAACTGCTAGTTTGAGCCATTGACACGGCATTAGCTAGAAAGTATCCCATCTTACTGCGTCGTGTAACATAGCTGACAGAAAGCTTTCTTAACATTCAGCCTTTGCAAGTACACCTGTAGATGCAGTACAGCTCAGACATAAACTAAACAGAATAATACAGTGTTTAATATTTTAGACCCGATTTCTTTGGAAGCCATTGATACCTAAGAGTATACACTCGTGCCAGCGATGTTGGGTTATATAGTACGAATGTGTATGCGGTGCCAGGAAGCGTATTTAGAACTGTCTTTGGAGCTGTCCAGCTGTTACATGTGTACAGCATCGGTGATAAAACTCGTCTTATGGAAACAGAAATGACACATGCCAGCCGCGTGACTGCACCGCCTCGCTGCATAATCGGGTGAACTGGAAACTCAGGTTTAGAAATAGTATTACATCAGTGGGGACGCGGACCATCAGGGGGCGTGTCAGTAAGCGTTTTAGTCGTGAGGTGTAATTCCATATGTGGGTCGGTATACAATGTACTTTCTACTAGATACGTCAATCTAAAAATAGAGGCGTAGCTTCGTGCCGAGAATGCGTAAGTGGCACTTATGTTTTTGCACAAAAACACATCTTGTTCATTTAGTGAGAGCATGATTGTTATCAAATGTGAATTCCACCGTGTGGAATAGTAGGAAGTCACAAAATATAAAAGGAACAGTTTATAGACTTTTATCATTGTGTATTTTTTCAAACACTTGAAAGAATGTCATAACAGTAACATGCTGCAATATGCTATGCCATAAATTCGTGTTGGTTCCTTGGGGATGGGTGGGGGTGGAGGGGGAGTGCTAAGAAATCAGTGCATGCAGAATGTACAAAGGCGCATGCAAAATATAAAACGTCTATGTTTACTCATTCACAGATTATTAACATTGACAACATGGAATCTTGATCATGTTACAGATAAGAATATTGTCTAACGGTAAGCTAAATATAAAAGTATATATACTCCATCATCAATATGCAATATGTAATGGCTCTAGATTAAATATGAGACGAGTAAGCACACGATAAGTCAGACAAGACAAAGTATTAAACATTAACATACAAGCTGGCTCAAGATTAACATATCAGTATAAAAATAGCTTTGCTGTGAAATATATGCACCACAAATAAACTCGTAAATCGTCGTCGTCGTCGTCGTCGTCGTCGTCGTCGTTGTCGTCGTCGTCGTCGTCGTCGTCGTCGTCGTCGAAGTCGTCGTCGCCGTCGTCGTCGTTGTCGAATTAGCTTCAGGTCGAATCTTCAAAAGGTGAGCTGAAGAGTCACTTTGAAATCTTAATTCCGGGAATTTAGCTTCCAAAAACTCAAATCGATTCCAATATATGTAAAGTGTGCGAAGCTTAGCTAGAAATGGGCATGGCATATTGATCTCTATATTATACATACAAGGATGTTCACGGCAATGTTAATCTAAAGACAATGGTCATGGCAATTACAATGACAATGGCAGAACATGTGATGAAACGATTCTATGTAATCTGCAAGAATGCCGAGTTCCAGTACTGACGTCACGCTGAATACATGCAGCCATTCTGGATGACTGACGTATTGTATTATTTCAGCGTAGTCAACATCTCCGGGGTTACCAATATATACAGCAAACAGTTCCACTCCAGAGTTCTTAAGATTTTGTGCAGCAACAATAGCTGCAGGTCCATATGCTGACTTACCATCAGTGACAATCAGAGCCACCTTCTTAGCACATGGTCGGTGACCTAAATAGAACAAACAAGAACAGCAATTATCCTCAAGAAAGAACAGGACAATATCACAATCCCTTTGCAAAACTCAACACGTCGCTGAAATAATCAGAACTCCCATCAAAGCAACATTATTGTTATTATTAGTGAGGGCGTGTATGCTATTCAACATAGATTTCATGTTCAATCACGTTCTTTGGTCGACTTTGGGACGTCTAGTATTTATAATGCTTTGATGTCAATTTTAGTTTTCATCTTCAAGGCCAGATTGTACATATACTTTAACAGTGTTTCAATAAAAACAAATTAAATAGCACCATGTTCAGTACTATGTCCGGATAAAGAAGAAGACCACACCATGCCGCACCCGACATCAACGTGCAGGTACCCACCGAGCTTCCTGGATGGGTTCAGCCTTCCTTTCCAGGTAGATACACTCGGCTACCTCGTCAACAACTTCGTAAGCAACTTCGTGAGAAGCTTGAGGAACTTCTTCAGGAGCTTTAGGAACTTTTTCAGGAACTTTGTCATAAACTTGAGGTTGAGTGAACTCTGCTGCATCGCATGTTCCTCTCCCTGCTGCGCATGCAGCGAACAGAATGTCCAGCCACGTTGGCCCTATCTCAAAGCTGCCTACAAAGATGTCCAAGTCTCTTTGTTTGGAAGGAGGGCAAGTAGGCGAGCGGGTCCTGACAGATGCAAGCGTCGAGTGTTGATGGGTGCGCGTGGATGCACTGAAGGTGATGATGGGCCATGGGCCCGGACCTATGTAAGAGGAGCGTTAGTGTTGTTAGATTCCTGGAGGGTATAACCAATAGCCTGGGCAGGATTCATACTGCTTTACATATCACAGGCCCTAAGAAAATAATTATTTATTTCTTAAATGTAGCAGCATGAAGACTGCTCCATGATATCAGTTTGCTGGGAGCGGTCATCCAACCCCAAATCCTCTTGCCCAAGGTGGAGGTGGAATTTAGCCATATGCGCCAACAATTGCAATCAGCTACGTGTTGTGTACTCATGTCATGATCTCTAGTGTTCCCGGGGGAATGGTGAATCCTCTAAGAATTAATAAATGAAGTTGCGTGGTTCCCATCTTCAGTGCTTCCACACACGGCCACCGACCACCCACCTTTTTCTTAAAAAAACTAACTGTGAGGCGCCAACTTTGCTTCTTTTTAAAGTAAAAACGTAAACGTAGAGCCTCTCAGTTTGACGGGTGTGCAGTCGATGGCTGCGTGCGGATGCATTGAAGATGGGAACCACGATTCACTGTTCCCCTTGGAATCCTAGAGGTCAGGACCGGACGCAGTTACGTCGACTTCGCTATTTTGGGACAGATCCATGTGATTAGGAGTATGGTGCTCAAGTTCAAGCTCGAGAGAGTTGCCGAGAAGAATGTAGAGCTCCCGCAGAGTGTGAGCAGGTAGGAGATTGGACAACAACACCGTAGACACAACCTATATAAACGATGAGTACCGAGTCCTGGCTCAAGCTCGAGTGAGCTGCGGAGAAGAATGTAGAGCTCCCGCAGATTGTGAGCAGGTAGAAGATTGGACAAAAACACCTTAGACACAGCCTATATAAACGATTAGTACCGAGTCCTGGCTCCTCTGGTTCGTGGACCTGTATACTATGCGAAGAGGAAGGGGTGCTATGCTGTGGGTGTAATGAGGGATTCACAGGATTCAGCTTACAACCAAGTGTAAAAATGCCTGTGGCGGATCCACTCTTCTCCCTCCTCGAGAACACGCACTTGACCCAAGCTATGATGCAGAACAAGCTGTTCCTTCGGGTGTAGACTGAACATCTTCATGATGTAACGATGACCTCTCCACGACTTCCCGTCTGACATGATAAGAATAACCAGGGACTAGAACATAAGGGTTGTAGGTAGCGATTCCTACATGTAGCGCGAGAGTACCAGCAGCTCCAGGCCACAGATAACCATCGGTTAGAGATGATATTACAACAAGGCATCTCAGATTGTGTAGCTGCAACACTCCTGCTTCAGAATGAACGAGTGGTCCATCAGGTAGTGGAGCTACATGATTTCAAACTTATAGTGACCGGAACCAATGTTCTCGGTGAGCTACGCAATCGGGCTGATTGCTGTCTCTATCAACAGGAAACGAAGTCGTATGCCCATCTGTGTCTAACCATGGGTCACGAGGATCTGGAGTTGGCACTCGAGGATCAGTACCACCTCAGAGGTAAGGACACCACACCTAATAATGGCAACCGGCTCAGCTTTCATGTTGGGAAATTGCTCCGGGAGCGAGCGGGCACTCACGAAGTGGGTATGACGGCGCTATGCTTCGGCTATACCAATTTTTATGTACCACAGACTGCTGTTATTCAGCATGAGTGCATGTAGAGCACGATTCCTGCCATCAGGGCGCCACATACGGCCACCACTACTGCGACCGTCTGGTGACACCGATCCACATTGTGCTGTGGCCCAGGGCTGGACAGGTGCCAGCAGCACCTGCGGCGTTGTTTTCTCTGGTTGGCACCTTGAGTGGAAAAGGCCGGAGAATGCATGGAGCAGTATATTTATACTAGGTGCTGATAACAGCGAGCAGGCGTCTAGAACATTCGACTCTGGGCATTTGATGGATTAGGCCTAAACACGTCATACATTCCACATGTACATACACACACACACACGCACGCACACACGCACGTACACACACCACACACGCATGCGCGCACTCACACGCACACGCACAAGCACATGCGCGCGCACACACACACACACACACACACACAAACACACACGCGCATACACACGTATCGTCCATGGCGTGCTCTTTATTGGGGTATTTGATCAAGAAAACTGTCCCCACACCACTATTTTACTACTACTACTACTACTACTACTACTACTACTACTACTACTACTACTACTACTACTACTACTACTACTACTACTCAATATACTGAGTTTTAAGCTATTTCCAGACATTTTGTAAAACCAAGATGTCCAATGAAATAAAGTTTGACGATGAAATTTAAGTACAAAATTTTAGTCTTGAAACAAACCTTGAAAAAAGGGTCTTTTAATCAAGTTTGACTGAGAAACTGACAAGGGGTGATGAGTAGTTTTTACAACAATTTCCTGCCACAGTTGTCCAATTAAATTTCCGTATATAAATTCCTACAACATTGACCAATCGATGTATGTATAGAAATTCCTACGTCTAACACAAAAGAATGATGCAATCAAAATTTAGCTAACATTCACCAAATAGTTTAAAAGTAATAGTATCCGTATACGATTTTCAAGAAGTTTGATACAATTTGACATCACGGTACCTATAAATATATATATACAATTATAAAACAATTGTCACCATCAAATAAAAAATCCAACATCGTGACGAAATGTCAAGTTGTGTTCAGGGCTCGTGGTCCCTTAAACAACTGGCATGGTCCTTAATCTCCAATCCTATTTCCGAAATTTCATCACAATCACACACACGCACGCACGTACGCACGCACGCACGCACGCACGCACGCACGCACGGACATACGCACACACATGCACACGCGCATGCTCGCACACGCACACGCACGCACACACATACACACGCACGCGCGCACACATACACCATCCCACCCCCATCCCCCCACCCGGTTCAACAGAAGTTGTTTTATGACAATCATGTCATCAATGTTGGTTGCCAGGCAAATCAACCAATCACTGGCTCTTGAATATACTTAGATAAGGTATTGCCATGCAGTAGATGATCTTTTTAGATTCGAATCAACCGCTCAAGCGTGGATTGTTTAAATGAGTTTCTCATAACAGATCCACATCAAATAAGGCCATGGACATAACTCGATGCATCTAATATCAGCTTTGCTTGGACAATTCGTATCTTTATGCCATCATGCTGCTTCCTGCCAAATATAACTTAGCTCAGTGATTTTTGAAAAGTGATTTAAAGGAAAATGTTGATGACAGACAGACGACATATTAAACAAGAGGCTCAAGGACCTTAACGCTCACCTCGAGCATTAGCATTTGAACCATTAGCATAATACTTTAAATTCAGCAGTGTCAAGTCAAAATGTAAGAAATTGGGAAATCAGTATACTCGATATTTAGTGGGAAATTAATGATGAACCATCACCACAGAATCAGGTTGAATCTTAGGTTCCATCCAACCAATAACAAAATCCAAAATAGCTATTAAACGCAAAATTTTGATTGGTCCATGACAACCATGATTTATCAAGCATTACATTCTCTTGAACAAACATTAATTACTCTTATTTATCTTTGAAATTAAATCTAATGAGTTTCACCCTGATTCGTAAAGCAGTTCCTCAAATGTCATTTTGGAGAACAAGATGCCCACTGGTACACGCGGTTAATGAGGAGTAGCATTTTAAACAATTTCCAGCCATTTTTCGGAAAATTCAAGATGGTCGTCGAACAAATTGGCCAATCAGAATTCTGTATACAGCTTCTGAAGTATACCGCTCTAGGGTCCTTCCATCAAAGATTGGTTACTAAGGAGTAGGCTTTCAACTGATTTCCAGAAAGTTTAAAATGGCCGCTGGAAATATTGGCCAATCAGAATTCGCGTTAGAAGTATTGAAGCCTACCAGCACAGAGTTAGTCTATCCAAGTTTCATTGAGGTCGGGCCATTTATATTGGAGGAGTAGCGTTTTAAATAATTTCCGGAACATTTTTGGCAAATCCGGAATGTCCGCCAGAAAAACTGATCAATCAAAATTCTAAATAGAAGTCCTATCATCATTGGATCCTCACAGCCAAATTTGGTAGAAATCGGTCAAAGCATAGATGAGGAGATTTGATGGACGGATGGGCAACCGACGGACGGCCACCGGGGCATAAGCTCACTTGGACAATCGGGACAGGTGAGCCAACAAGTGGCCCAAGCACCTGTAGCACTCATCTGGAGCAATAGCATTTGGACAAATTGCATTTAAATAGACGTTTTTTCGGAAAATTCAATCAAAATTCTCTTTAGATATGTTGAAGCATACCACCATAGGATTGCTCCACCTAAGTTTTACTGATGTCAGGCCATTGATTACGGAAGATTCGTATTTTCAAAAGATGGACCAATCAAAATTCCGAATAGATGTTCTAGAGCAGTGATGAAGATTAGCAGGGCCCCAGTAGCCCAAGGCCACCAGAATTTAGGCTGGGATACCAAAATTCCAAATTCACTAGCCTAGGTGGCTACCTAAATTTTACCAGCCATATTTTAAGATTGTGAACAGAAAATCATTTTATGTCTATCTGATCAGTCGAATGCAGGTTAAGACAATATTACTAACCTTGAAAGCAACATATTCAACACATTCTTAATTAGTAAATCCTTTATTACTATATCCTATGTTTCTAAATGCAGGATTATGTGTGCTGATGCATCATAATTATAAAATTGGGCCCTTGGAAAGTTGTCTGGGCCACTTAAGTTTTGTTTTTAGGGACCTAGGTGGCTACATGGTTTAAAAAAAGCCTTTAGCGCTGTTCTAGAGCCTACCACTCTAGCATTCTTGTAGCCAAAATTTGCTAAGATCGGTCAACCTAGTGGTTTAGGAAGAGATGCGTTTTGACAATTTCTGGTCAATATTTCATAAAATCTAAGATTTCGGCCAAAAAATGTCCTGGTATTACCAGTTCCCTATCAATTATAATAATGAAATGGCCAATAGTTAGTTTCAGAATTGCGTGCTCTATAATAACTGGCTGGTGTTTACGTTGCAGCTCATCTTTTGAAAATTGTTCTTATGGAATCTCACTGAGCCGACTGACATTTGATCAAATGTGCACAAACTGATCTGTCAGAGATATCAGATCCTGATGAGTCAATGGAATCTGTTATATGCAATGCTAGAAGGGCTCCGTTCCATTGACTTTCCGCCCTCCACCAGTATGCTCCATTCCGGTCAGGTGCATATTTCAAGTGCAGTCAGATCGCAGTCACACCACATGCTTCAGTAGTGGGTCAATAGGTGGTTATCCACGATATTGTCTAAAAATAAACAATTGATGACGGTAATTTATCTTATACATGTTATATCTCAGATTAGTCGTGGTGTATTAGGTAATCTGACAGTGAGTGTGGCAGCAAATTCTGAAGAGTTAGCTTGTCAGAAATGTAATATAATAGGGCTAGACACGCGCTCACATATGCATGTTTGGGTGACATGAACATGTTTTAAATCTGCAAGATAGAGATCAAATAAAATAGGCGTATATATCTTCATTTTGTCGACAACTTAACGCTTCAGAATGTGTTGCCATTCGCTGTCCGACAACCTAATTAACCAAGAGACACTCCCTCTCACGTTCTGCCACATTGTCAAAAGTTGTCAGATTTTCCGAATTTGTTTACATTTTCCGGATTTTGTCAGATCATGATCAAAACTGTGGAATCCTAGGGCATTGTAACACTGTTTATTGTGGTAAATTTTGTTTCAACTCGGACCAATTATATGCCAGTGTAATATGTAACTAAATTGCAAAGTTGATGAGGCGTCATCGCATATCCCCATGTTCATGGCTTTGATGTCCTGAGCCCACCCCCCTAACCCGGGGCTGGGCCAAATAATCTAAATGCCATCGTGCACTCCACAATCGAATGGCCATGGATAACTCATCTACCAAATTTGGTTGAATTCCGTCCACCGGTTTCAGAGTTGTATTGCAATCAATTTCTTGACGTCTTGGACAAACATAAATGTTGTTACGCAATCCATAATTATATGAGTAACACACATACCAAATTTGTTTGAATTCCACAGAGCGAATTGGGAGGAGATAGCATGCAGGACACTTTCTTAGGATATTTGCTCCCCACCACCCCCACCCCACCACCCCCACTCGACCCCCCTCCCTGACCTCCCATGTAAATGTCATATCGCAATCTGCAATTGTACGGCTAACCTACATACAGAATTGTGTTGAATTCCACTCAATGGTTTGGGAAGAGATAGCATGACGGGCGGAGAGATGGATGGAGGTGATCATAACATCACTGCCGGTTATTTCGAAATATGGAGATAATTATATGTGTTGCATTTCGGAGCCCGAGCGCAGGCATTGCTGTGAATAACAAACATCCTTTGTCAGAATACTACATGTGATGTATGTGTAAATTACTAAATTACATGCACTGCTCGCCCACCCGCTCCGCTCCTGTGTTGAATACCGAGCATGCAGGCGTTTAATGTCTGCGCTATGTTAAAAAAACTTCATAAATATAAACAATGAAATTGCTTGATAAGAAATAAAAGAAAACCGCTAGTAATATTACGTCACATAGCAGGAGATCAACGGACTACAGGTATTGCCACATACTGTGGAGCTATGTGTGAGTGGGCGTCTGTTAGTAGGATGGACTCATAGTGATTGATTGGTGCAATTGACTCACTGGTTAACCCTTTAATGGTCAACGCATGTCGCTATTCAAACCATGTGCACGCTGTGTCAATGGACTTACTGGCTCGGCAAACTAAGTCAGTTATTCAAGTGGCAAATTTTCAAAACTGTCTTGGATCTATTTCTTAGGACTTCTTTAGGACTTCTTAGGATATTTCTGAGGACTCAGGCTGTGTTCAGCCTCTATGTCCACATCTTCTTCCATTAAAAATGTTCCACGTTCCTGACCTCCCGGCATCCGATATTCGTCCGTGAAATCAAATTTAATGGCTTGTTGCTCCCAAAATTTATCTATGGCCACTTCAAAGGCGAAGACAGATTTACAATTTACTATGGCGCCAGGCAAGCTATTCCAAATATCTACCACTCTATTTGTAAACATATATTTCCTAATGTCCGTTCTAATATGGTGCTTGGACAGTCTCAAGCTATGGCATCTTGTGCCTCTATTCTCTGCCAAGATCAGCAGCCCCTCAGAAGCTTCAGGATCATATATCTCATGGGTGAGTTTATAGACCTCTATCATATCTCCTCTCATCCTTCTGTACCGCATTGTGGGCATTTTCAGTCTCCTCATCCTATCTATATAGCTCATATTGCTTAATGCTGGAACTTGTTTGGATGCTCGTCGTAGTACATTTGCTATTTGAGCTACATCCTTTTTCAGATGAGGGCTCGACAGACATACCGCATACTCTAGGTGCGGTCTCACCAGGGCCTGGAACATCTGCTTAAACATTTCCTCATATAAGTAGGTGAATGTTCTTCTAATTAGCGCCAAAATGCTGTTCGCCTTGTTAACTTGGGCTTAAATGTGGCTTGAGAAGGTTAAGTTCATGGTTTACTGTGACCCCAATGTCCTGTTCCTGTTGTGTCCCATCTTGCTTGTAGAGGTGGTAGCTCTTCTTATCTGGGTTTTTCCCTCCCTTGCTCTCTACCGTTAGTACTTTGCATTTGTTTGGGTGGAATCTCAATAGCCATGTGTTTGACCACACCTGAAGGGAGTCCAGATCCTCTTGCAACTTAATTTCATCCTTCTTGCATCTGATTTGCTTGTAGACTTTTGTGTCATCTGCGAAGAGATAACATGTAGATCTTACAGCCTCACGAAGATCATTAATGTGTATCACAAACAGGATAGGCCCTAATACACTGCCTTGTGGGATTCCACTTGTTAATGTGTGGTTTTCTGAAACATTTCCGTTGACCACGACGCATTGCTTTCTGTTTGAAAGAAGGTCCTGTACCCATAGTATTATACGTTCGCTTAGACCATATTTTCTCAGCTTGCTGATGAGTCACCTATGTGGGACGGTATCGAACGCCTTCATAAAGTCCATATACATGGCATCTATTTGTCCCCCTTTGTCCACCACTTTTGTCCATTCATCCAGTACCTTGAGTAGTTGCAGTGCTGATCATCTTCCTTCCATAAAACCAAATTGTCTTTTGCTGAAGAATTTGTTTCTCTTCATATGTTCTATTATTTCTGACCGTACTAGCTTTTCCATTAGTTTACACAATACACTTGTCAGGCTTACTGGTCTGTTATTTCCAGGGTCAGATTTGGCCCCCTTTTTGTAAATTGCTGTGGTGTTGGCTGTCTTCCACTTGTCTGGTACTATCCCTTTATCCATAGATTTGTTAAATTTGGGCAAATGCACATCCAACTAGAGTAATCAGAGATAGCAGACCTTCACCCTGCCTGTTGTCATGCCGTAGGAAGTTTTCGGATTTTCCAGATTTTTTTCAGATGTTGTAGGATAACGCCATGTGTTATATTTTCGCGCCCTTTTTCGTGTTAAAATTTGAGCAAAATCAGACTAGTGGTTTCTGAGATATAAATATATTGCGAATTTGATCCGATTTGGTTCCAGGTTGTTTTATCTGGAAGACGGCCAAAGTCTGAACACTTTTGATGGCAAGTTCCATCCTTGTTAAAATTTGAGCCAAATCTGATCAGCAGTTTTTTTGACAAAGGGATGGATGGACACAGACAGACCCGATCGCAATACCCTCTTCTCCTTACATGGCAAGGTAAGACTAATAAATTGTGATCTTTCTTAGCCAATCTTGCACATCCAAGCGTTAATAACAGTTGTTTGCTGTTGATCTGCCCAGGAATTGATGAAACACAAATTTTAGTTCTTGTGTTAATTGCTAATCATGTGATTAAATTTTCAGTAACATCATCACAATTACTATAAGATTGACTGTCGGCGCCAATATTCTGGAACTAATTTAACTGGGAGATTTTGCAACCTCAAGAAACAACATCTTATAATTATAGCTATCAAGAGGGTAGCATATATGCATATGGCATAGCTTCAGGTACGGAAACAGCATACGGTTAGCCAACTAAACAATTAGGTATGGTAGCATCATTGCATGGATTAGAATTTGTACAGAAGGTTTTGAACTTGTGTTGTTTCGCTTGTATATGCTCTGTCTCTTGTGAACGGTTTTTCTCCAAGTACTCCTTTTGCTGTCCTGTGGTTCTGGACTATTGGACTCATTGCTGTCACCATTATCTAAAATACAACACATTAGCAATGAATGCAAGTTTATGCAATACAGTATCAGATATAGGGAGGGAAATACGGACTCTGCTGGCTGTACAATTCTTCTATCTCTGGCTATTTTCTCCTAATAAAATGTTAGAGGACACTGCTATCATTGGAAAACTTTTCTTAGGTCTGGGCTTTATATAATACATGGATATTTTGAGTGTCATGAAACTAATTTGACTGGAAGCTGTTGCTATCTAGGACAGTAGGAGCGTCAAATCCAGTCACTGAGAATATTCAACAGGCTAACGTATTGTTACTTTTGACTTTTAGACAATGTAATTTCAGATGTATAGTGTTAAAATGATAGAAATATTTCTGTTTGGCAATGGTGTCTGTGTGCTCTAGAACTGTAGAAAGGCTGTGGTTTGTAATTGGGACAGTGCTGTAACTTCGGATTTTGAGGTGAATGTCATCAGAAAATCTAATAATTAAAACTGAGTGTCCTCACTGATGCCCACATTATACTGCTAATTTTCAGGCGGAGAAGAAATAGCATGCCTATGAGGGCAGTTGGTGACGAGATCTGCATGCTGTTGGCAATATTACATGCATTAACGTGAATGTATGCACTAGGATAGATCATGTAGTGAAGGTTTGGGCCCATCAATGGAAAGGTCTACCAGGGATTACCCTGGTTTCTAGTGAGTCAGTTCGGTAATGGATGACACTCATGGGTATAAGCAATGTGTTGACTCAGGTAGTCAATTTGAAAGGGCTTAATAACATGCACACGTCATTTTGCTTATAAACTACTTAGGTACTAAAGTGCTCCTTGTTTCCAGAAAAGATTACGCTCCAGCCTATTGTAAAGCGCTTAACCACAAGTCATTAAGCATCTGTGTGATAAGAAAAATGGGGATTGACAATGTGCCATTCCACCCGTGTGTCTGTTTGCCTCTCCAGAAAATCGATTGTAGCACAACTGCCCTGGAACGGGATCCAACTCGAGTTGGTATGTGTCACTAATGTGAGTGCGGAGTGCAAAGGCACATTCACATTTCGTTGAGCCCCAAACCCAGGCACCCGACCTCCAGGGGGTGGGTGGTTGTGGCGCAGCAGGGCGGGGCGGGGCAGGGCGGGGCGGGCGGGGTGGAGGCAGGTATCAAGAGTTCAAATTGATTGTAACGCAACTCCTTTGAAACCGTTGGATGGAATTCAACCAATTTAAATATGTGAGTTGGGCATGTGATTGCTGAGTGCAAGAGCACATTTACACTTAGCTCAGGCCCCCAGTGGTGGCTGAGGGCTCAAAGGGTAAAAGTTTTGCATGTGAGTTACCAATATGATTTCGTAGTTAGTGTAAGATGACATTTAGCTTGGCTCCGGCCTCACCCCCAGTGAGTGTGGTTGGGATCAAACGATCAAAACACTGATTGCAACACAATTCCTCCGAAAACATTAGATGGAATTCAAATAAATTTGGTATGTAAGTCACCCATATGACTGCCAGGGTTGGGGCCTATGTACTCATGTACGCAGTACTCGTGTACTCGGGTACATATTTTCAGGTACTCGCATGTACTCAGTGCTCGTGCCTTTTTATGAGCACATGTACTTGTACTTAGCCTCAGTACATTTCCAAAGTACTTGTACTTGTACTCGAGTACATACTCTGTACTTGTACGTGTGAGTACTTAAGAGTACATGCTGACTACTTAAATTTATATGCATACTTAATTCTTTTCCTTCAATATTTCAAGCATTTTTTCTGACTTGGTGCTATCGGCTCAAAATTTTGAAATTTATCTGCCTTGTAATGTTTTCATACATGTAGTGATTTGTTTTAAAAAATTGTTTTAAAATTAAAATTCTGGATGTTTGTCTGGAAAAGGGCAATTGCTGTAGTAGGTATGCTTATAGGGAATAAGATAACAAGCATTTGACTAATGACACTAATGAAACATTTTTATCTAAATCCCAAGGCTCTCATACACGAATTGAATATTTTTAACATAAATTGACTAGAATCCATTGTTGCTCGAGCCAGTAACTGCTTCTAGTCAAATAATTTCAAAATATTTTAAAAACCTAGCTGTTAATTGGGCTTGAAACTGAAATTCTGGATGTGTATGGACAAATGGGCAACTGTTTTGACACTAATTTGGCGAGGAGCTAATGCTGCGTATGGTAGCAACACCATTCATTCTGATTACGTGTATAACTGATATTCAACAAGGTACCTTTGTTTAGCAAATAAATAGAGGCAAACACCACTACAGAAGCCGTATTTAGATGTATATTTACGCAATGTACATCAACTCCACCACATATTGCAAGCACAGGCGAATATTATAGTATGGATGTTCTCCCCTACACCCTCCATAGCCACCTTGGATGACATTTTGGCATTAACATGTACTTGTACTCGTACTCAAGTACATTTACAATGTACTCGTACTCAGCCTCAGTACAATTGCTAAAAAGTACATGTACTTGCACTTAGCCTCAAGTACTTTGCCAAGTACTCGTACTCAGCCTCAGTACAGCTGCCTGTACTTGACCCCAAACCTGATGACTGCAGAATGCAAGAGGACATTTACATTTGTCTCCGGCCTGGAGGGATCAAAAGGTACAATGAAGTGTCATCGACCGAGCAAATTAAGTCTGTTTGACTTAAATGTTTGTCACAACGTAATAAGTACTAAGTAAAATCAAAACAAAAAGATCACATTAATGTATTACTTTTGAGTCTAGTGTTGCTAAAATACATATTATTAGCCATAACTCTGGAACACCAGTAGCTAGACTCGCCAAATTTTGATATTATGAGCGGCTAGAGAATATTCTAGTTTGGACTCAAAACGTAAAACATTATGGTCACGGTGTCACTTAGTACATACCCGAATACAGATTTTCGTCAATAATTTTGCCACGCAAAAATGTAGAATCACCAAATTAGCAACATAGATTCATCTTGTGTTTGGCTAGAAGAAAAATTTTGTTTCACGTCAAAAGTTCACATATTTAGGTCACTGGGTAACTTAAGTTAGTGTAATCCGAAATACACATTTCAGCCATAAATCGAGAACTCGCGTAGGTGGAATCGCCAAATCTGGCCCAACCTTTCATATTATGGGTGGCAATAAGTTCTATGAGTTTCAGAACAAAGCATCAAATATATAGGCATACTGGAATACACATTTTTGGCGATAGATTATACAGGAAGGTAGATTGACTCACCAAATCTAGCACCCGCCTTCATATTGCGACAGCTTATGATTGCTTTGATTTTGAGGACAATGAATCACCTATCTAAGTCATGGGGTCACTAAGACCATTGTCAAGACATAGCACAAATGCGTGGCCCAGCATCTTCCGCGAGCGCATGCATTCTAGTTTGATTAGAATCTGTTGATGCCTTAGGTAGCAACAGCTTCCAGTGAAATTACTTTTTATGTAAATTTTCCTTGAAAATGAGGTATGGGGAAATCATCAGTGAATGGTTTCACTTTTTAATCCAGAGATTTCAGTTTTTTCAATCTGCATCGATCTCGATAAGCTGTTGAATATTTTGAAAATAAGTTGCCTGAAATCTGTTGCTGGTATAGATCAACAGATCCGAATTAAATTAGTTTCGAAATATTTTAAAAAATGCTCATTACTATATATATATTATACATCATAAAGGATTTCTCATATCGGGTATGGTCTTTGCAGTGGCCATGAGAAATGTCCATAGTATAAATTATTCAAAAGATGACAAAAAAGGACTTAGTGAATAATTTACGATTGGTTCCAAAGGCAAATTTAACTGTTAATATCATCGACATAATTCTTATATGGATAGTAGATTATTCCCACGTACACGCCAGTTACTCTCAATATATGAAGAACCGTGCCACCAACGAAAAATCTTTCCCAACTGGTGCCATACTATAGACAATCTCAAATGGTAAAAGCTGATCATTTAATTAACCAGGTTTAGCACACATCAATTACGTAATAGATGCAAAATAAATATCCTTGCTTATTCCAATCATTGTAGAGAATAAAAAAAATGTATTCAAATATTTCAAGCCATAGTTAAAGCGAAAACCATAATCCGGAAGTCCACTAAAAGCCTATGTAGTGGGATATAAAGATGATATTGCCACATATCGACGAGGCAATTTCTTGTATGGGACATAAGAGAGAGATTTCATAAAGCTTTTGCAGCTGGGCAGGTTTCTATGGTAACTTGCCAGTTAGACCACTGGGCCACTCATCCCCGTGCAAGTCTTAATATATCCCGGAAACATATCACAATTTAACTAAACGACATTTTGGAACCATCTTAAACATGTTAAGAAGAATGCATTTAGTGTAAACTTTATGAAAAATAGTTAACAAGGATTATTATGTCTTATAGTACGTACCACATACTTAGATGGTTACAAAATCATGAAATGTACTTGCAGGCGATGCAAATGAAACGCGCGCGGTTTCGAAAAGATCGAGAGTTGAATGTAAGACACGTGGCCACATGGCAATTCGGTTTTCAGCCAACATCCTACAATGCATCACCATTGATGCTGTTTAGCGCTAACCGGAACCTGTACAAGGAATAATATTCCGGTTAACATTAAACAGTAGTAAGCGCGATGCATTGTGGGATATTGGCCGAAGACCGAATAACGCGACTGGAAACTGAAAATAGCAACACGTAGTTGATAGCAATTTGAACTATTGAATCTATTTTTATGATTTATTCAGGGAGAATGTATCAAATAAAATTATTTTCAGGATTTAATTTTTTTCATACCCACTAATGACCTCAGTGTGCCGTCGAACTTTAACGTCCCATGGTGGTCATAATTCTCACCATGATCCGACGTCGGCCTGTGGTTGACATGAAGTCTGATGTCGCAGCAACTTCATCCGGTTGCCAGACTCTGACATTGGATGTTGGTTGTCATTCTCACCATGATCCGACGTCTGCATTTGGTTGGCATGAAGTTGCACAACGTCGAGACCAAACTCCGACGTCGCAGCAACCTCAATCCGACGTCGTGTGCCAGCTGGGATGAGGCTGGTAGGGTGAAGGTCGCTGTGACGTCATGTTTACGTGCTTTCAGCCTAGTATTCCTCTAATATGGTCGTGAATTGATTGGTTGAGAAATCGCCTGTGGTGGTCTCTATAAAGAATAAAAGGACCCGTGTTGCCTACAATTCCCCAGTAAGGACGGAGAGGTTGTCATTACCATAAGCTCTGCCAAGCACTGCGTTGAGCAGCTACAGTAATGTACACCAGCGCCATTACTGACTGACGCTGAAACTGTGATTGGAGAACTGGCTCGTATCATATGGCACAGGTTAAATTTTTCTGTCTCTCTGCGGACTAATAACCCTCATTAAAGTAAGGTTTTTAAAGCCAACTCGCAGGCTCTTATAAGTCGCATCAAAGTCTAATGGAGGCACAATAACGTAAAGAACCTTAGTAACGACGACAATTTCTAACTATAACATCTCGAATTCAAATGTGGGTCATTTCTGGCCATAAGTGATATCTCGCCAAACCTTGTCCGAACCACGCAAAAGGTGGTTGAACTAAACGCAGATTTCTAGTGCCATCTTCTAACTGTTTCCAACTGCACCGTTTCACTGCGAACATTGCTTTTGTCGCCTCACCTGAGCTGGTGGCGACGATTGGCTTGTGACTATTATATATGCACGCCAACTGTATTACTAACCCGGACATCTGCACCGGAACTTCCAGCCGTTTCTTCAAATACTGCAAATTCTTATTAACTTTCTACTGTGTTTCATTTGCGTCAATGACTAAGAGGCGCATACATCGACTACACGATCCTTCTTGAACTGTTCTTTACACGGATGACTAACCTGTGCTTTCGTTGTCTTTTTGTGCTAATGACTAATGTGTGCTCTTTTACTGTATAATACTTATATTTCGTTTGCACTGATTACAAGTAAGCGCTTAGAGGTCAGGTACACGTTACTGTTAAACTGCATATTTGTAATACGGCACTCGCCGTCCTTAAGCGGTTCTTCACTTGTTAAGTTAAGTTAATCTGTTAAAACCTAAAGTATGCACTCGCTTAGCTAATACTACATACTTTCAATAACTGCACCACCTACCTTTATTAACGGCAACACTTTTTCACTAAGGACCATCTCTCGTACCGGCACCAATAGACACGAGACATGGTGCTGTAACCCTAGCCTAATATTAGCTCAGATATCTCTGTTAGGATATTGTAGCAAATCGAGGCAGTTGCGCTAAATGGCTATTTATATTGCAAAGTTTGCTTTTCGATGCCACACAATGTAATCAATGGAACACCAATCAAACGAGTTTGTACAGGTCTATAAAGACTAATGCATACTAGTATCAACCACCAATACAGATCAGATATCTTTCCGCTTATTCAACAGCACGGCTGACACTATTACACTCACCCCTGACGTTCGCTGTGGCCACTTGGTGAATGTGATCTCGGTGATGACACACACAGACACACACGCACACGCACACGTACACGCACTCGCATGCACACGCACACACACACACACGCACGCACACGCACGCACGCACGCACGCACGCGCGCACGCACGCGCACGCACGCACAGACATACACGCACCTGCAGCGCTGTCTCATGACAACTTACCTGAACATTTACGCAAGCTTTACCTATGTGCCACTGTGGGCTTAAGAAAAGAACACACGCGTGATGTGTGCCGTTTATTATACAAATAACTGGAAAGTTTCTTATCAGGCGATCCAGACCTGAGAGAAGTGCACCTGGTACGCCATTCCATCGACACTGGACACAATCAGCCAGTCCGGCAACCCGTCCGTAGTCTACCCATACACAAAGAAGCAGAAGCACACCAACGGGTAACAGACATGTTAAGGACAGGTGTAATCGAACCCCTTTCTCTCCCTGGGCCAGCCAAATAGTCATCGCAAGTAAAAGGGATGTATCATTTTGCACTGGCTACCATCGCCTGAACGACCTAAGCATGACCTCGCATTGATCAAGCTTTAGATTTGTTGGCCGGAGCCAAATGATTCTGTACATTAGACCTGGCGAGTGGCTATTGGCAGGTGGCTATGGAGGTCGCCGACCACGAAAAGATGGCTTTTTCGTGCAGGGATGGTCTGTTCCAATTCCGAAAAATGCTGTACGTCCTGTGCAACGCCCCGGGCACGTTTGAGCACCTGATTGAACAGGTACTCACCAAAATCCAGTGGCAAATCTGCTTGTGTTATCTTGACATTATTTTATTTGGCCCCCACGTTTGAGCAAACTTTGGCCAACCTAGCTGAGGTACTAGAGCGGTTTAAGAATGCCGATTTAAAGCTCAAATCTAAAAGGTGCCATTTCTTTCAACAACAGGTTGAATTCACGGCCCACGCCATATCCGCCGATGACGTGCCGACCCAAGCCAAGAAGACCCATGTGGTAGGCGAGTGGAAATCCCCCACTATGGTCACTGATACCCGTAGCTTCCTCGGCCTTTGTCAATATTATCATCGATACATCCGCTATTTTAGCGAGATAGCGTTGTTTCAAATCACTGAAAAGGACTGACCCTTCAAATGGATGAGTGAATGTGAGGTAGCTTTCAAGGCGCTGAAAGCACAACTAGTATCCACACCGATTCTCGTTGACGCTAATCCCAACCTCGATTTCATCCCCGGCACAATTGCCTCTTCGTTTGCCATTGACGCCATTCTATCACAAGTTGCGGAAGATGGAACAGAGCAGGTATTGGGTTATGGTTCACGTACTCTCAATAAAGTAGAAAAATGGTATGCTACAATGAAGGGAGAATTGCCAGCCGCAGTGTACTTTACAAAGTACTACACACACTTTCTGTCCGGGCGACCATTTACATTACGTACAGATCATACCTCCCTACGGTGGCTTAGGAATCTGAAAAATCCTGAGGGCCAAATAGCGAGGTGACAGGAATCCCTGTAGGCCTTTAAATTCATGGACGTACATCGGCCCGGCGAAATGTCGATGCCCTGAGTCGAAGGATACATAGAAATTGCCATCATCATAACACACGACCAACAGCAGACCCCCACCTTTCCAGAACTCCAGTGCGAGGACTGGATGGTGGATGAAATCGCTCATGAACAGGCAACAGACGTACACACACGACACATATACACGTTGATCCAGGCGGGGGTGCGTCCTCCACAGTAATCCATTAGTCCATTGTTGACATCGGACAAATATTATTATTAACGATATACTGAATGTCATGTGCACAACGACATTCTCTATATCAATAACTGCCTTATTGTTCCTGAACGCTTTCGAGCTCCGATACTTGAACAATTACGTGACAATGCAAGACATCTCACCGTTGAATGTACAACTGAACGAGTCAAAGCCTACTTCCACTAATTAAACACACGGGATAGCGTGAATGCATGGGGGCAAATGTACCTAGAAACTGAGTTACCAGTGGAAAGGTCCCTTTGTGGTAGTAGGTAAGAAGTCGGACATGACAGACTTGATCGGTGCCAGACATCTACTTCGGCTTAAGCCTTACGTTGGTGCCAACCCAGAGCCTGAGTTCGGGCCTGGTATGCTGCTAGACGCAGGCACCAAGACCAATGTTTCTACGGAAACAAGTACTCTCAGAATTAACCAGGAGTTGGGCCAACATTCGGTTAATGATGAGGACGATGACGAGATTTATGCTCGCCCTCTCCCATTTCAGATCGGGTCTACTAGGTCGAGCAAGTCGTATCTGAAGACCTTTTCGTTTGTCTTTTCCAAGGAGAAGGGTAGGAAAGTTGTTCCATCTCCCCCCCCCACCACCCCCATTCCAATCCACTTCATTCTATTACACCAATTATCGAGCTACCCCAAGCTGAAGCTGAGGCCTGCCCCAGCCATTCTGCTTCGTCTGCGGCGATATATCTAATAAGCAGTGTAGTAGTGGAAGGGTCTGATGAACCCGCTGCCTGAACATGTGAAAAAGTAAACTCGGCATCCTGCCATTCCTATCCACTCTCCCCGACCATCATCTCCAATGCGCCCTCCAACTCCACCGATCCAACTTTCCATCCCACCATTCCCAGCCAATTTCCCGACGGCGCCAATCACATCGTCACCAAAATTGAACATCATACTTCCTCCTTCCCTAATATTCAAATGTTGCCAGCGGCTAACCCCGCCACCGGCATGAGAGAACTTAGTCCCCTGTTAAGATCTGTCCACGGTGCACCAGCCACTTCTCCAGTGACTGGCAGCAGCCAACTAAGTAACCTGATCAATAAGTTCACGAACCGATTGTTTTCTACTCGTAAATAGAGTATGAATATGTGTCTGCCTTTTTGTGACTGAAGAGTCCACCTTCCCTATCCAAGATCGTGACCATACTCCGCTGCGCCAACACCATAATGAGTGATCAAGACACCACCAGTATACATAACGTCAATTTCACATGAACATCTTGCCCTCAAGGCTTCGTTATCTAGCCATTCCTAATGCGCGAGAATCACCATTTCACCTGTCAGATACAGACTGTCAACAGTGCATTAGCATGCACGTACAAACTCATTACGCCATAGCGGCCACCACCCTATGCCACCCGGCGACAGACCATCAACACGTACGTGTATCCAGTCAACAACCTTTGGTACGACATTATAAACTATTCACCGAAAAATCAAAATGGCGACGCCAATATCACCGACAGCCTCAAATACGTACATACCCATAAACAAAAGGCGTGTTTAAAACTCGATTGAATTACGCCACTGTATGCCATAATTAACCTAGTTCGCATCTCATTCTTTCCCTGCACAAAGCAGTACTCCATACCCATGTATCCCACTGCACACGCCTGGTTTCGAGCCAGAAACGGCGCCAACAGGAGCAACAAAGGAAGCCATCAATCCACGCCAAAGAGGAGCATCCCTTCCCTTGAATGCGTCACCGCTATTTTTACATTAATTATACATAACTGCACCCTAACACATGTAATCCCAGATATTTTCGTTAAGAGAGCGTGATTCCCACAGATTGCAGTCAGTAAGCGAGTAGGATTTTGCTACCGAAAGCTAAGGTTCGATTACAGAAGGATTCAAGTACTGCAGTAAACTATAACGGTATCCACATTCTAATGTAACTTTCTCCCACCCTAGGCGCGCAAACAAAGTGAAAGCATAATTATGCCCTACAGAATCTTCACCACAATCACATAACGATACCCACCCGCCATGCTACATAAACACGCACCACAGCGCCTGTTCTGGTAAACAGATAACTCATGCAAACGTCATACAATCGCCAACACTCCCATATAACACTGATACGCAGTAATTGATCATCTCATTGAATTTTCTGACCGAGGCCCTATTGTAATATTGTATAATTATAACCGTTTTTGTAAGCTGTACTCTACCATTAGTGTTCATGTCCAGGAACGGGTTGGCTAGATCATCCTATGGGAGGTAACTGCTTGGAAACCAACCAGACTCGGTAAATGCAAATCATATTTAAACAAGTGGCGCAGTAACCTTGGCCATTAAAATATGAGTATGGCTAAACTGAAATACTACAATAAGTACAAACCATGACTGTTATGATTTCGGTTTGAAAGCAACAGTACTTACAAATCATTGCCGCATGAGCCGATTGTAGCAGCACCGAAATCCAAACAGTCCTTCCATCAGGAGAATTTATAAATTCTCTTACACATCTCCCGAATGACCGTTTCTGAAGAATCTTGTCAGGGAACATAACCTACACACCTGCGCCGTTCAGCAATTTAACAACCTACTGCCAGCACCGATGACAGGAGCACCAGGCCAATAAGTCAGATCGTGTAAACACTCCATATAATGGAGCCAATACAGTATCTCTATTCAGTTAATAAATTCCAGCAGTGTATTTTAAAAGAAAGTACCTATAGTTCTATATATCAACCTCGTGCTGGTAAGCAGCACGTAAAAACAACCGACGTTTAATTTCGGATAAACTTTCTCACTACTCTATAGACTCACTGTCACCTAAGTCGCCTGGCTACCACATGCGCGAGATGGGTAAAGTGAGACAAAATGATGCGACAATGCTACCTGGGTTGTCTATGGCAACATTCTGCTCTCCCCCGCCCCTATGGGTGGCCTGACTTGGAATTAAATTAAACACGTTTATAACGCACTGTGCCCTAGAATACGGGCTGTCCACAGGAATAAGTAATTTATGATCGGTTGGTTGATTGGAAACCGGTGATCCCGTGCTGAAAATGATTAAGTTTACGTTCATGCCTCCTTATATATACTTGCTTTTCCTTCCAACACGTTACAAAAAGGGCGTGGTGAATAATAAGCAATTTTTACTCTCCACATCGAGGTGGTCACAATGCGCAGGGCGAATTAGGGTTAAAATCCGGGGTACGGGTCTCCCTCCACCCTGTGTTAAGTATATAAGGCAGGATCTTCGCTCAGAACTTCATCTTCCCTACAATCCGGCGCAAGAACTAGTCAGAATGCCTTTAACCACGAAACAGCGTGAGGAACTCATCAACGATCTCGCCATGTCAGCCACCTCCGATGACGATGCCGTCCACCCAACAGCTAGTGGACAACCCAGAGGGATAGGCTCCTGGAGGCGTTATCTACAACAGGAAGCAGTGGGCTCGAATGGGCCCGGGGCCACTTTAAATCTTGATATAGTGCTGAGGAGAAACTGAAGGCCTCAGTGTCTAACGAAGGATAAACTAACATCCTACTGTGGTACCGTCTAGTCGGTGCACTGTTCAGCTTGCTGAAATCGGTGCCACCCTGGAGATTTCGGAACACCAATCTCTCTCAGTAAGTGGCCATGCATGGTGCGTGGCCACAAACCACACCATGGACGTCTCTAGCAAAAATCATGGGAAAACAATTAAAGTTTTGTATACTGTTGGTAGATAGGTATGGATCAGACTGTCGGTTGACACTGGGCATGAGCCCAGATGGTGGTCGCTATTAACTGGGTCGCTGGCCGGTCATCTTGAACATGTCAGTACATCAACCAGTTCCTGGTAAGGTCACTAACGTTTGCCATCGGCTTCCTCGGCCTCGTCGTAACTAGATACGGTACTTATTTAACGCTTTTGTCCTGTCCTGTATTTGTCCTGTTATATGTTGTTGTGTTGACACGTGGTTAGAAGTCGCTCATCAGCTTCAGACTCGTCGACCAGACAACATGTACACACCGTTGGCTTGAGGGGTCCGTGCAATAAGTCAGACCTTAGATGGGGGCTTGAGTGAGCTACGTAAGAAGGCAACCCCCTTTAAAGTTAAGTAGGCATAAGCCGTTTGAGGCCTAACATTTTATATGTCTGGATCTTAAAACTAAAAGTTAGTATAGCTCCTCAAGAAGTCTTGCCAAAATAACGCGGCGCCAACTAAACAAGCCATTCGAGAGTTGACTTTCTGTTGAAATCTGTGCACCGTCTCCACATAAACTAGCTTGCATCCCTTAGCATATAACAACACGAAGATAATTCACCACACTTGCTTTGTTATTAATCGGAGATCGGTGTTACCGACTCTGCTACTCCGCTTTGGTGATGTAGGAATTTTCCTGTGACGGAGGCCCGCGTGACGCACTTTCCTCTCAAAACCAATTTATTGGCTTATGTGAGGCATTATATAGTTTATTTTAAACGTTAGACGCACAAGGCTATCGTTGCCTGTCTATATATATATATATATATATATATATATATATATATATATATATATATATATATATATATATATATATATATATATATATATATATATATATATATATATATATATATATATATATATATATATATATATATATATATATATATATATATATATATATATATATATATATATATATATATATATATATATATATATATATATATATATATATATCTTGGAGCATACAAATCAAAAGCAACTTTCCGTGAGCAATGATCCATGGCTCTCTGCATAGCACTTTAATTGCTACTACTCACCATTCGCTGTAGTAAACATGGTCAGTCTGGCGAAATCAAATGCAAGATGTGTGTAAGTATGGCGGTGTCCCTTTCCCATGCCGATAATGGCACTATACAAAGCTGGTGATGAAGTATGTTCATCAAATCCAAACGCAAAATGAGGATGTCTGGAGAAGTGCATTCCCGCCACTCTCAAGTCACATCCGATATGTCCGCACAGATGTGTGGCAATAATGGCCAGGTCCACTTTAGCCTGTAATATATCATATTACATTATATAACATGGGTTCGGATATAGGGCCTGTTGGGACTCTAGGCTATGACAACGATCTAGTGGCCCTCCCACGGCAAAAAGAATTGAAAATTAGATTCTCTGAGAGATAATTAGCTTATAGCATCATGTGGCCATATTGGAATAATGTTAATGAAATTGTAACAATGCGAGATGACGAAATTCTATTTATTTTAAACTACCAGCCAACAAATTCTAATTAGTATGGTAGTTTAAGTGAGACCCTAACCCCTCCCCCCCCTCTCCCCACCACCCAATCAATCATAGGATAACAATAATGGCTAGTTATTGGACGATATCAATGCCATCAATAACAAATTAAAATATCAGAAATCTAGAATCTAGAATCAGGCAATATAATAACGATTATCACCTATGCATCGACATGCGTCAATATGGTTTATAATTGACTAACCCGTTTGCATAGGCCTATGTGTGCATGAAACTCCAATAAATCGTGAATGACTACATGTTTTGATATGGCTAGCCTGCATGTTATTAGTTAGGCTAACTTAATTATATTGATGCCATAACTTGTCTATTCATTTCGCCACACCTATCTAACAGCCCCCAATTTAATATTACTATTAGTAAATGGTAATATTTATAAAACATTTAAAACACACCTTGTCAATGAATTGACACGTTGGTTAAGTGTTGAGATTTGCTAAATGTTAGGCAACCTATGATTTTGGGAGAAGATATCAATAATTTTTACTTCCACAAAACTATTTATCAAGTGTTAGGTTAGTATATTTACCAAATCAATATATATTTAATGATAAATAAACAAACATCTTGGCAAAGAATCGGCATATCGCTTGGTAATAAACGGACCCTTTTCTATGTATGCCCCGCCCTTTTCTAGCTAAGCTCCGCTAATGATTTGCACATATTGGAATCAATTTATAAACATTGAATCCTGAATTCCCAGAATCCCAATTCCAAGGTAATTTACAGGTAACCTGTTGAATATTCTGAAATTAATTTGACTGCGCGTAGTTAAATTAGTTTCAAAATATTCAACAATGTTTTTTCAATAGTAAAGACATACAATTCAATATTCATGACGGGCCTAGATACGCTATACATTACATATTTTAATTATGACGTCAGTCTACACGGGACGTAATTGATTATAGCGTCATATACTTGATTGACAGATCGGATTTATCAATTGACCAGGCACTAATCTAGGAATCTTTGAGAAGGCGTTAGCAACTGGATCATATGAATCAGGAGATCCATAAAAAATACACTAATTTGGTTACATTTTTACATGCGCTGGCCTCATTAGTCAACTGATTTGCATATGTCATATATGAAATTGTAGAGGACACTAAGAGAGACATTTTGAGGATCCATTTATTGCTCAATATTATTTACATGCGAAGTTATATTCGTGTTATTATTAACTTTCACATAATTACACTTTCCAGCTATTTTCTAAAAGGATATTTTGTCAGTTGCTATAGTGACAGTATTCCATGACATAAATGTAAACTGACCATTTAGATTTATCATATGGTGTCGAGCATTCACGTGTAAGCGAATAACATCAAATTATTCTTTTGCATACACAGTTGCCCGATTTTAAGCAAGCGCCAAGATTGATGACCTTTTGATTTCTCGTGCCAAAATTATTCAACCGATTTGAATAAGACATATATGGAATGTTAGAAAGACTGTACCAAGCTACGCACAGAACACAAAAACATTCCGCGCCACATCAGTGAAAAGAAAATCCTATCCAATGTTACTCTATGTCGCATCCGAGATAAGATCGATGACTTCATTGGATCATGTCAAAGTGGATGCGGCTGCACAGACATTGTATGGGGTCAACGCATACTTCTATCAGTAGTTATGTCCAACTACTGGGATTTTCACAAAATGGACATGGACATGTCACGAGCCTTCGATACAATTAAACGACGCAATTAAACGATCAAAGCTCGTAGATGCACTACATCAAGCCAGTTGGAATGCAGATGGCATACGACTATTGAGACTACCACTTGCAGACACCAACTTGAAAGCACGAGTCAAGACAGTGAAGTCTGCAGAGCTCTGCGGGAAAATCCCACAAGAACAACACGCCCTCAAACGTTTGGTTTGGAGATAGTGTTCTCTGGCCAATACTGTTATTGTGGCATGCCGAATGTGTACTAGTAGTTATAAGATAGCGGTCATAAATAAAATTCCACTGCAAATCCACTGCAGGAGTGGTATGTCAGAGCAGCTCTTCCCCTCCAATGCGGCTCTCAGACCACTCAGAATCATAAATCTTAGAGCCACTGCCAATACAACTCCCATTGCGGACCAACCACCCGCACCATCACCCCCCCCCCACACACACACCCAGCCCCCCCCCCCCCCAACCCATCCCACATCCCTTCCAGGGCGTTCATAAATAATATTCCACTGCAACTACACTGCAGGAGTGGTATGCCAGAGCCGCCCCACCCCAAAGGGCGGCTCTCAGGCCACTCAGAATTATAAATACTAGAACCACCACTAGCAATGGAAATACAACTCCCGTTGCGGACACCCCACAGCAGGAGATAAATCAACCTTTGCCGCACTGCTCCAGTTGTCTGATATTATGGCAGCTCTCATCATCTTTTCCAGGTGAACCGAAGCGCAACTCGAGTTGTGGCTGATATTCAGTGTGATCTTAGCGTCTGCTCCAGGTGAGCTCGCTGTTCCAGGTGAGTCAAAAACGCAACTCGAGTTGTGTCCGATACTCTGGCGGCTCTTTGTTCCATGTGAGCCCGAAGTTCCAGGTGAGTCTGAAACGCAATTCGATTTGTGTTTCATACTCCTGTAACCGGACTTTGCATTGGGGTACATGGAAACTCCAACACAGACTACGGGGTAGAGGTCGTCTGTATTGCTACACGTTTAATACAATCAGATCAGTTGATAGAAGAAGCGAGAAGGCAAAAGCATCTTTTCCACAAGCAACACGCTATAAATACAAGTAATAAAAGTACAGGTTATAATTGTGTTACAGCAGATGCATGATACAAATTATAGAGAGGGTGAACAATTTAATACAGTTTGTCATCAATAAGCATTGACGCTGTCATTTGATAATGTGTACGCGCGTGCGTACGTGCGTGTGTGCGTGCGTGCGAGCGTGCGTGCGCGTGTGCATGCGTGCGTACATGCGTCGCGACATTCATGTGTGGATGCATTCGTGTGTGCGTAGATGCGTGCGTGCGTGCGTGCGTGCGTGCGTGCGTGCGTGCGTGCGTGCGTGCGTGCGTGCGTGCGTGCGTGCGTGCGTGCGTGCGTGCGTGCGTGCGTGCGTGCGTGCGTGCGTGCGTGCGTGCGTGCGTGCGTGCGTGCGTGCGTGCGTGCGTGCGTGCGTGCGTGCGTGCGTGCGTGCGTGCGTGCGTGCGTGCGTGCGTGCGTGCGTGCGTGCGTGCGTGCGTGCGTGCGTGCGTGCGTGCGTGCGTGCGTGCGTGCGTGCGTGCGTGCGTGCGTGCGTGCGTGCGTGCGTGCGTGCGTGCGTGCGTGTGTACATACATGCGGCCATAAGTGCAGGTGTGCGTGCGTGCGTGCGCGCGTGCGTGTGTAAGAGTGTGTACAGGTGTGTATAGGCATTCACGCATGTGTCGCAAATACATGCGTAAGTGTGTGTAAGCGTGCGTACGTGTACACGCGTGCATGAGTGTAGGTATGTGTAAGCGTGCGTGCATGTGTGTGTAAGCCTGCGTGCGTGTGCATGTGTGTAGGTGTGTGTAAGCGTGCACGCATGTAGACATATGTGTAAGAGTATGTAATAAATGTCTAATAGATTATTATAAATCTGCGGCAAGGGAGGTTACTCCTTGCACTACAATGTAAGGTAAATATAAATATATAAAAATCTAAATATGCATACTCCATGGATAACACCGAGGTGCAGTGTGCTCCTGGTATAATCGTCTGTGTGTACAGAGGTTGTCAAGTGATCAAATCTAAATAAAATAGATTACAATGTATATCCTATCGTGTCGTATTTCGGAATTATTGCTTAACCCTTGTACTGCTGTATTGACATGCTCTGAGATGAGTGTTTAAATGCATTATTGGTACTAGCTAATGAGTAAATGCGAACACATCATTGCATTGTGAATAGGGTGCCGAAAGCTGATACTTATCTGAATCAACTTCATTCTCAGAATAATGATGAACCCACATAATTACAAATGTGCTTATTTCGGGAACAGTCGTACAAGATATTATCAAATTGTTCATATGAATGCACATAATCAAATTATGAAACATGGAAGTGACTTAATATATCGTAATACAATGCACTTATCGGTCATTTCTCCACAGTCACTCCGCTTCTTTTACTCATTCATCCATTCAGCCATTCATGCATTCAGTCATTCTTCCATGCATTCATTCAAACAGTCATTCCTACTTTCATTCAATCATTCATTTCACCCATTCCGCTATTTTATAATTCGTTCATTTGTGGTTTGTGGTATACTCAATTTACCTAGTAATATGTATGGCATACAATTGTGCATTATTAATAAATATCTTAATATGTGTGCATATGCATAATAATTAAATATTAACATATCAAACTGACCTTTGAAAATATAACAGTCGCTGATTAGTTGCTGTCAAATGGCCCGTTCAGTGCAAAGAAGGTAACGTGAATGTGCTTTGTTAGTAGTTAAGGTGCGCGGTGAAAAATCGGTGAGCACAACTCGGCGGTATGTAAACGGTACTTAAAGTTCCGGTACATCAGTGAATGTACTAATTGGATACTACATTAAAGGTTAATATTGCCAATTAAACGATAGTAATCATACAATTTTGGACACGAAACGAACAACAAAGAACAGGTTATTAATGTACAACTTTATTATTAAAAGCAATTATACACAAAGACCACACTACCCCGTATATAATATAGTGATTAAAATAATAATTCCATGACTGTCACACTCCTATTGTAGGTGCAGACCAATGGCTGGAGCTAGCGGTGACTGACCAGAAGCTTACGGAACTTCATCAGAAACTTCAGAGCCTCACTCAGGAACTTCGTCAGCAACTTCATCAGAAGCTTGAAGAACTTCATCAGAAACTTCAGACCCTTACTCAGGAACTTCGTCAGCAACTTCATCAGAAGCTTGAGGAACTTCGTCATGAACTTCGTCAACAACTTCAGAGGTTCACTCAGCAACTTCGTCATCATCCACCTGCACCTCTGTATCGTTCACCTGCTCTGGAGGAGCATACTCTGTCTGGAACTCTTGCCAAGCAGCACCTGTGGCTCTATTCTTACAGAACTTCTTAACAAAGATGCACATCTTCCCTGCTGTCTTAGCATCTGCCTTGCGAGAAGGCTTGATGGGTTAACCCTGGTAGTTGCCAGGGAGGAACTCCAGAAATGCTGCCATATTCTCCTGTATCTGCTTCCGGCCCTCGCTGTTGAATATGTGATGAATAGCCTCATGTGCACCAGTAGCATGACCCTCCGCCATATCAGGAGCATGTCCAGAGTCGAATCCGTCATTGTGTCCGTGGTCTACTGCAGCTCTGATTTCCATTCAGTAGTATTCTGTTGCCCCGGATTGTAAGTTATTCAGTATACAGTGTCCATCAGGAGTGTGGATGTTGAACCTATGTGGCCACTTCCCGACTGTCACCAGAACATCAGGCTTCACTTTTTGCCTTCTGAAGAGCCAAGATAACAGGACTCTTAGTGTGAGTAGCTGGGAGCAGCACCCTACATGTGGGATTGTCAAACCACGTGCATAGGATTCTGGTCAGTAGCTCTTTGACCGATCGGGAGGCATCATGCGCATCCAGGGAGGCAAGAATCCTTGGGTCAGTTAATGGAAGCTGACTCTCCTGGGTATGGAGCAGCGGTTCGAGTTGGCATTACAACGAGGTGTCTTAGATTGCATAGCTGTAGCAGTCCTGGTTCAGAATGGAGGGGTGGCCCAGCTGGTGGGTGAGCTGGACGACTTCAAACTTGTGGTGGCCGGGACCAATGTTCTCGGTGAGGAATGAGATCTGGCTGATTGCTGTATCTATCGACAAAAAACGGAGTCATTTGCCCTACTATGTCTAACCAGTGGCCACGAGGATCGGGAGTTGTTACTTGAGGGTTAGTACCACGTCGGCGGTAGGGACATCCCACCTAATTGTGGCAACAGCTCAGGTTTTTATGTTGGGAACTGTACTTCGGCTATGCCAATGTTTGTGTATAACGCACTGCTGGTATTCAGCTCTAGCGCATGTAGATCACGATTATCGCCGACAGTCACCACTACTATCGCCTCCACTGTCTTCTGAGCTGCTGATGCCACAAGAAGCCCTCGTGAACCAGCCTGGGACTCTGCGATTCCTGAACAGAACAACAGGGTCGTGTATCAGACCACTTGTTGGCTCTAAGATTTATGATTCTGAATGGGAACCGCCCTGTGGGTGGGGCGGTATTGGCAAACCAATTGATTTATCTCCTGTAGTGAAGTAGATGCGATATTGCCATTGCTAACAGTGGCTTTAGGATTTATGATTCTGAGTGGCCTGAAGGCCGCCCTGGGAGGTGGTGCAGCAAAGGCAAACAACTTGATTTATCTCCTGCAGTTGGGCCCCGCAATGGGAGTTGTATTGCCATTGCTAGCAGTGGCTCTAGGATTTAAGATTTATGAGTGACCTGAGAGCCGGCCGGGGGTGGGGCGGCTCTTGCATACCACTCCTGCAATCATGGAGTTGCAGTGGAATTTGATTTATGAACGCCCTGGGAGATGGGGGTGGGTGGGGTGTGTTGGAGGTATTGGTGAGGGGTTGGGAGCGGGAGTGGGATGCGCAATGGGAGTTGTATTAACGGTAATTTTAAGATTTATGATTCTGATCGGTCTGAGAGCCACCTTGTGGGGTGGGGGGTCTCTGGCATACCACTCATGCAATGGAGTTGTAGTGGGATTTATTTATTTTATAACTACTATACTTGTGAGCTCTCTGGATATATTGGACAATGGTAGTAGTGATGTGGGAGGACAGAGGTTATTGTTCTTCTCAGCAGGAGGTCTTGGAGAACAATGGCGTCCGTATGCACAACAATGGCGTCCGTAGGCGCACAAAGGAAGAACAATGGCGTCCACATGCACTGGTATGTCAGGACAATGGCGCTCAGCTGCACACGATTTAGAGATTTGAGAACAATGATGTCTATATTCGCACACTTGAGAATCTATATTTAGTATATGTGAATCATGGTAAAACCCCGGTGGATGTCCAATTTCTTGTTGAAAATTTTAACCCCTAAAAGTTGGGTATTTTACATTTTAACTTAGCAGCGTGCTCCCCCCCCCACCCCTCCCCTCCGTCGCTCCGCCATGGTTCTGTGGTATGTAAGGTAAAAATAATAGTTTAAGAGGTGTTCTGATAATCTTGGGAAAATTAGTAGAGTTTAAGAGGTGGTCTGATAAGGGAGGTCTATGACGAGGGTGAGGAGTAGGAGGCTGATGAGGATAGCCTTCTTGCTCAGTAGAAGTTGGTTTTGATGTCGATGCTAGCGTACTTGTTTACAAGGCATGCACGATGTACGAATATTTTGAAAATAATTTGTCTGCGTCATTATTAAAAATCATTTTTCGAAATATTTATCAGTAGATCCCTTGAATGACCCCATCGTCATATGTTTTATTATGTTTTTAACCCTGCTATCTACCGGTAAATGTCTATGGATAATTGTACCATATGAATATTTTGAAAACGATTTGTCTTAACACGATCAAATCGTTTTCTAAATATTTAGCTGTAACACCATCCACTTACTTTGTCTGATGCGAAATTTCATTGTCACGATGGTTTTAAGCCGCTAAACTTTATTAGTAAACTATGTACATGCTGAATATTTTGAAAAAACGATTTGACTGTTGGCTTAACTGACCTTACGCGCAAATTGTTTTAGATACGTTTTTGTAACATTTTAGATTTATTGTGTTTAAAATTTTGTCAGTATTTCTCTGAGCGTGCCACGTGTTTATGGAATTGTTTATCAAGCGTATCACTCTGTATGATAAAAAGATTGCTTGCTGTGTATGGTTTTAATTTATCCATTTGTCAACAATAGCCATGAGATCAATCTTTAATCGAGATACAAACATACCATGTGTTAATAATGAAAGAACATGTTAGTACCTCCCATCTCGTTCTATGCATTTTAAGAAATATTCAAAATTGCTATTAAATTATCACCTACGTTACTCACGAGGAGATTTCACTTTGTAGTTGTGAATGCATACTTCTCTGGACTGTTTTTGAATAAATAGCAAAATCGCATTATTCTTTGCATTATTTTATTGTTTCCTAGTCTTTAACTGAGTGTACATATGTACTAATTCCCTTCGGTCAATTATTAGATACCACGTTTTGGTGTGCTAGAGCTTTTGCATACTTATGATGTGTTCATGCATTGCTCATATTAACATTAAACATGGCTGCTTCATTCACTTTAAAGGCAGCTGATGTTAGATTTTGTCTCTGCCTGCTACCTTGTGAACTAATAAGGGTGTTGGTATATTAATGTACGACACCCGACCATGATGAAAGGCGTCACTCATGGTGGAATACGAGGTTGAATGTACCTGTATCGATGGAATCTGGTTCTGATCCATCATCCACGTCTTAAGTGTGTCCTATATTCCATCACGTATGTGCCCAACACACACGCCGCACCTGACACAGCAACACACACACACTCACACGTACTGCACATACCTTTGCACACGTGACAACACGCGTGTTGCGCTATGCGCACGACATCACGTGCGTTCCCCTTGTCACCCGTGTATGTTTTCCCTGTCCCTGGTGCATGTACATCGTGCATGCGTGTGTGCATGCATGCGTGCGTTCGTGTGTGCGTGCGTCTTTTATGCACCCGTTGGTGTGTGGGTGTATGCATGTAACATAATTTTGCTTTTTTGGTGGCCCCTTAAAAAGAGGCCTATTTCTATATTTTTAATTTGCTTTCATGTAAATGATTAATCCTATTTCTGTGATCACCATTTGCATGCACATACATGGACAACATTCATGCCGAAGCCGGCTTTTCGTATGCAACTATTTGTTATAATTGCGTTCGTCCGGATCCACTTGATATTCGCTCCAGCGGTTCTGGATTTCATGAATCACCTTATGAAATGGTTGCCGAACCACCACTTCATGAAACTGATTCCACTCGACACAGCCACACTTAATCGGTGTAGAACTGATCGTTCTCCAGTGATCGCATAAAGAAATTCTATTTTTTGTTTTGGCAAATTAAAAAAAGCTGTATGCCTTACTAGTTATGCACATTTTGCTTTTATAGTTCAATTACAGAGCACGTCATGTGGTTTTCTCTGTATTCAAATATGTCAGCATTTTTATCATTGTCACGATGTGAATGCGATTAATTTTGGATCTTTGAATCTTTGTGGGATGCCTCGCATTCCATGTGCACCATTGATTTTTAGCCAGTATTGGCATTCATCCATCGTGGTGTATCAAAATGGTGATTATTGGGGATGTTGGCTGAGGGGTGAGAAGGGAACACGAAGAAATAATAACATATTTTTTACAAAATAAATGTATTTTTATTGACACATGCATTTTTATGATAAATATTAGTGACATTTATTCACGATAATTAAAAAAAAGAAAACATAATAGTCAAATAATTACACATTAAACATGATCATTTTTTCTCTGTTTATTCATAATCCTGCACATCAAACGTTTCACTATCGTGTCATTTTTGTCTCTGTTTCTTAGCGCCCATAATATGTGTTTCATTTGTACACCTCTCGAACGATGGTATAAGAAATATACAAACAATAATATCTGCAAGTTGTCATCATGGCTGGTTGAACACATACGTTGTTGAAATAATAAACACAAACATGGTGTCCATTTTGTACATTTGATATCATTCTTCCATCAGAAGGGCTTCTTCCATAAGGATCAAAGTATTCAGCATTTCCATTTCTAGTGTAATAAACTGCCACCCAATGTTGTCCGGATTTATTACTGGGATGCACGTTTATTACTAATGAGGCAGGGTGATATTTAATATGTGCCGGTACATTGTCAATTGGAAAAACACCGAGAAAGTGTTCACCCATATTATTGTTGCCGAATAATAGATCCTCTATTTCAAATGTATTCAACATATTTGTTAATAATCTGTTAATACGTTAAAGTCTGATCCAATTTCTATTGTATTATCAAATTCAGCATAGCAAATTACATTTGTTGCAACGGTAATTGCTTGAGCAAAATGGAAGACCACTCTTAATGAACCAGTGCATGTAGAGTAGTGATGCTCTGAATCAGCTAGATCTGGCATAAAATCCCATTCGAACAACGTGGTTCCATGTCTGAATTGTGACTTATTTATCAGGTAGCCTCTCTCTTTGAATAATGCACCAGTACCACTGAATAGTGAGAAATAAGCATCCGAGTAAATGTCATCACTAAGCGAAGGGCATATTGGTGATGTTGTAACCTCTTCTCCATTTATATAACATGTAGCATAGGTAGTGTTATTGTTATCAAACTTGAATGGATTTTTATGTACCACACCATTATATGCATCATTAGACACAAAAGCGAATAATACTCTAGTAGGAAGCTGACCAATAAATATATTATCTCTATCGATGCTCATAACACTGCTAGGTGATGTGAAAGTCTTACACACTACCCTGTGAAATGGCGTGTGCGCCACTAGCAGACCTTCCGCGGCCATAATGGCGAATGCATCTTTACTCTTCTGTAGGCATACTCTTAAATCAACGGAACTGAGCAGGAATCGGTCCTGCAGAAACATATCGTCTTACACACTACCCTGCGAATGGGCTATTTTATGCTTGTCTGTCTCAGAGTAACAGTGTGCGCCACTAGCAGATCTGCTGATGGAATAACTTTGCGTACACATAAGTTAGCTGTCAATATTTTCAATTTAGGCCTCACTCCTTCTGCGACCATAATGGTGAACACATCTTTACTCCTCTGTAGGCGTACTATCAAATTGACAGAACCAAGCACAAATTGGTCCTGCAGAAACATATCGCTGTGTATGCGACCTATTAATTGCACTGTTTTACTCTGAGCCATCATTCTTCTACATGCTTGAAATCCTAAGTTAGCATTGGCGATATTGTCAAATTCACCAGCATCATCTATTTTCCATCCGGCAAGTTGTAGATGAGAGGATGCTGCATCACTGACATAATTTAGTAACGTCTCCAAGTACGAGCGGTAAGCATAATTTTCATCGAGTCACTGACACGCTTTCCATTAAAAAAACCATCCACTTGTGAGAGCATCGTATGCAAAAGATTATTAGCAGGTGCTATCAGGTCATTCGCATCGAGTGTCTTCTCATCACCATTTCGATCTAGTTTTACTAGCTTAACTTTAATCAAAAGATAAGATTGAGTAAGATCTAAATATCTATCAGCAGACCCACTGATGTAAAACTCGATTGGTCCGCTATCTGATAAACTTGATACAGGCTGAAACCATTCCCATTTTGCAGAGTCCAAGGTCGTCACTATGGGACACATTTGAAAAATTTCTAATTCGCTCTTCGAGCACTCACATGTTTGATTAAGTTCCAGGTTTTATGGGTTTTTTTTGTTAAGTAAAGATATCAGCTTGTTTTTTCTGCCATCTATTGCAACCCTTCCTCTTCGGTATTGCGTGTATTGACTGAGCATTCCCTGTATTATTCCTCTTTTTTGAGGTGGTCTTAAATCACCACACACTGCCGTTACAGATTCTGGTATCAAAGACCTGGCACCACCACGAGCTCTCGATTTTAATGCTGTTTTAACATTTTTTCCAGCCATTACGTCCTCAGCTAGTCCAATTCCAGCACTAAGTGCTTGTTTATCTACACATTTATCTACATGTTTTATGATAGGAATTGCTGAACATAATAGTCCGCCTAAGATATTACCGAGTTCATGCCCTGATTGGCAACACGCACCTACAAAAACTGGAATATGTCCATGGCCCACTTGACTCGCATAGTAACGAGCCAGTGCTGTAGTGCTCATTCTCCCTCTCATCATCATTGTCATCATCTGAAATGCAGACAGAGAACACTCGGTGATGTTCCGTCCTTGAATGGTACATTGGCGCCTGTTCTATCCATTATAAGTATTCCAATAGTATTGATGTAGTTCTTTGACTCAGAGCAATATTGAATATCAGAAAACGTCCAGTGACATATATCTTTCCCTCCATCTGTGCTAGAAACGGGTATCACTCTGAGTAGCGGTGTGGAAGTATCGCCTACCATGCTGTGTTTGACTACCTCACAGTATATATACACGGTCGTAGGACCACCCTCACGATTTGAGCAAAATGATCTATTGGTCCCATAGATATTTGTCCTCCTTCGAATCTGATTACATTTGCTACTTCTCCACCTAATTGTATGGCATAATTATCTTTAACTGTCAGAGAAACGAGATTCGCGTGATGCAAGTAAAAATTGGAAAATAATTTTCTGTATCTAGATTTTGTCTTGCTCTCTATCTGTTCATTTAGATAGTCTACCATATTTATCACTGCATAGTACCCTTTTGATAAATGGAGCTTCTGTTTGCACATAATAATAATATTCACTTCTACATGTACGTTTTTACCGACAATATTTGTTCGATCATTTTGCACATCTTTTCCCGATCATTTCGTGCCCATTTTCCCTGATTGGCAGGATGTGGATTACCAAAACCATCTTTTAAAACTAACAGAAAAGTTGGTGTCTTTTTCTTTTCTATTTCTAATATGCTAACGTCATCTTTGCTAATTTCTTCTGACACATCGCTACCTTTCTTCTTCTTCTTCTTCTTCTTCTTCTTTATCTTTTTCTTAGTAAATGCAGATATTTGCACAAAACTTTCCTCTGCAATAGTAAGCCAACTCCTCGGATATAGCTCACTCGAGAGGCCCACTTCCCATTCGCCATCTAATGTTAATGGAGTTTGCAGACAAGTTCTAAACTCTGATATCTTATTGTCGGGAATGAAATGGGTACTGCTATTGCTCAGAAGGGTTATGTAAAACTGATCCTCGTTCATTCTGAGTTGAATGATGTATGGCCATCTTTATGCATGGACTAGGCAATATATACCCTAGACATCTACTCAAAAGTTTTATCCATATGCCCAATTGACCATTTTGTATACTCAGATTCATGATACACGTAATGATTATGATATAAATTATTATAATTTGAGCCAGTTAAACTATTTCTTCTTTCGGTACTCATGAACCCATCATTTGCCACATGCTCTGATCCAATCTTCTCTCTAAATATTCATCCATTGTTAATGATGTGTAGTACTTAGTGCATTAACCCACGTGTTAAACTTAGCCGGGTAACTGAGCCACTTTACCAGATACCTGCGTTGTCCCTTTTTACTTTTTCTACTTTTAAGTATTTTTTCCACTGAGTAATCTTTATCATTTTCTTCTATCACTTGCTGTATCTCATCACAATAAAAAGTACCAATAATCGGGTCGCCTCCATAGTCTTCTAATTTATATAAGCATGGATATTTGTCTGTAAGTACCTCACGTACCTTAAACAATTCCCTACTCCATTTCCCACGATATGCTTTTTCAAATGGCGTTTTTACTTTTGATATCCTAACATGGTCACCTTGAGTAGGACTGTTTTTAGATTTGGTATGTTTCTTCATCTTCTTTCCATATATATTTCTCCATGCAATTAACTCAGTACTACGGTCGACTTTGGAAGGAGCCATGCGGCTACTGGAATGTGCGGTGTTATTGACCGCTGTGACTAAACTAGGTAATACATCAATATACTTCCGTATATTCTTATGCGTCATGTATCTGTATATTCGACCCTTCAGGGTGTGTTGAAAACACTCTATCATTGCCGCTTTCATTTCATTTTGAGAAGTGTAGAAATGTATTCCATTATCTTTCAAATACTTCTTCATTACACGGTTTACGAACTCACCCCCTTTGTCTGTTTGAATAACGTGTAGGCGATGCTCAGTATGCTCCAATAGTGTTTCTAACCCTTTCTTGACTACAGAAGACGTTTTACTAAACAGGCATTTCACCCATGCGTATTTTGAAAGGGCATCAACTACGCATAGCAAATATGACACGTTGTTGTTCTCTTTTGCCAGCATACCCATCGAGCATAGATCTGGCTGCCGTAGTTCATCGACAGCTGAAACTCTTATTTTTCGCCTGTCAAACTTTGTTCTCTGCAGTCTCTGAAGCGTATATACTTCTTGTTGTTTTAACCATATAGCTATGTGGTATTTTACCTTTAACAGCATTATATCACCTTTCTTTCCCACCGAAAGATGCGTAATGTTTAGGATCAAAATATACTTTTGCCAATTTAGCATCATTCATAACTTATCTAAATTTACCCACACCAGAATTGAATGTCCTTTTTTCTTCCTGTTGCCTGCTAGAGAAATCTGTCTACGTATTCTTTTACTCATGGGCGTAGGCGTGTACTCACTGGTGCTGTCAACCTTTTCTGCACCATTATCTATCTGTCTCATCGTTTTTTCATGGCCTACAAATCTACGGGGTATGTTTAGGTCACGTAGGAGATTAAGAAACTTTCCCTCCACTTGATCATGCATACCAGCAAAAAGAGCTTTTCGCCCATGCGATACGACGTTTGTAAGCAGGTCAAGTACATTACTTTTTGGGAAAAACGTACCCTCTATTGTCACTTCGCCCAGGTCATTAACATTAAAATGTTCAGGAACCAAACGTAAAATATCAATTACTCCACTGGCTTTTGTCTTGTATGTTTTTGGTATTCCCCCCTCATTGGACGTTCAAGTATTTGTGTGGGCAGTGCATCGTAGTTAGTTATGGGTTGCAGAGGTGTCGGTTGATATTGTTGTCCTTGCATTTGCTGATAGTAGTGCCTATACTTATCCAATACTTGTGAATACGATTTTGCTTTTTCATTCTCAGTCAGATCATGTCTAGCTAATATATTAGATATCTTGTTGTCAAGATTATATAATAGCTTTATGTATTGATGGATCTGTCTGTAGCAAAATTACCTATCAATTCGTGAGGAACTAGCACCATTTTACGTGTATGTTCCATCTTTTCACGTGAACAATTTACCAATTAATGGCATTAGTGTACCGATCACCGCTGGTAATAAGGCTCCTAAAAATCCACCTGTTTGTAGCAATTTTCTTTTACATGCGTATGGCACTCCGCGACTGGTCAGCGTATGCATTTTCCCTCAATATTTACTAAGCTGCTTGTATCGTGATTTAGTGAGATGAACATTCCCACTAATACGTTTAAGCATGATTCACATAGTACATCTACCAATTCATTCGAACACTGTTTGATTACATCATTTCTGATTGAAGGCTTTACTTTAGCCAAATATTGCAGCATAGTTAAATGGCGTTTTACGTGATACCATTTTTCTTAGGTATGTAAACGTAGCAGCCCTCCTTCAGATGAACAGCTGAATGTAGTCTGATATTGTCAGGTGTCTACTGTTTCAAATCTAGAAGTAGATATGAGTGAGGTTCGCATGTAGCATCCTTATATGATTTGATAAAATACTTTGTATTGCCTGGGTACATCTGATTAGATAAAGACCGAATAGATGATGCATCACGTGGATTCTTAAACAATACCATGAAGTGACAGTTAACTGATAAGTCACGTTGATTGCGTTACTTGTGAAAAAGATTTTGTACGACAAATATTACGCTACAATTCTCATGGTGAGAACGTTTTGTAAATATGTCGACCACATTTTCGTCGCATTTATTCATCAAATCATTGAGTACCACCAATGTTCTGCAGCTTCTGTCTAGTTCAACATTCACACCCTCTTTAAATTCAACTTCTTTCGCCAAATCATTATACCCATCTTGCCACGCAACATAGCAGTACACAATCCTCTGTGGAGGGGGAGTAATGGCATAGGGATCTCTTATTAGTGCGTTTATCATCTCAGTTTTACCGCACTGCATCGGTCCACAGACTATCATAGTAAATGGGTGATGTAATGCCATGTTGCAGTCAAGTGATGTTGCCATTGCGGCGGCACACGCACATCCACATATGACTAAGGAGGTATATGCTCATGCATATATATATATATATATATATATATATATATATATATATATATATATATATATATATATATATATATATATATATATATATATATATATATACACCTTAGTCGTACATGGACGTGCGTGAACTGTTGCTATGGTAACACCATGATGTAATATGCAGTTACTCTTCTGTGAATGCTTACTGATTAGCCAGCATTAAGAATATAATTGTGACATCAGATACTCGAGACGTAACTTAGGAGAAATGCTATGATTGTGACATCAGATACTCGAGATGTAACTAAGGTGAAATGCTATGAGCATTTAAGAATATGATTGTAGCGTAAAATTAGGAGAAATGCTATGATTATGACCTCAGATACTCGAGACGTAACTTAGGAGGAATGCTATGATTGTGATGTCAGATACTTGAGACGTAACTTATGAGAAATGCTATGAACATTTAAGAATATGATTGTGACATCAGATACACGAGACGTGACTTAGGAGAAATGCTATGAACATTTAAGGTATGATTATGACATCAGATACTTGCGCGACGAAGAAGAACAAATCCATGACATCGTTAAATAGTTACAAAATAAACGCAATATTCGGCGAATATTTTACCATGAAATTTAACAAAACCATATAACGGCATTTTATTTAAGTATGCTGAGGCACATAATGAAATGCGCTATTCATCATCAGTGGTACTCTATCAATTCTAAAGAATAGCAATGGCATGCACTGACAAGTGCTCTCATTCAAGTGAAAAAAGCTACCAGCGCATGTGGAGGAGGCGGGGGAGTGAATAGCGAGTCGCTAGCGACAGATAAAGAGAGAGAGAGTGAGAAAGAGAGAGAGAGAGAGAGAGAGAGAGAGAGAGAGAGAGCGAGAGCGGGAGATTGAGTAAGGTGCTAGTACTGAACACGTGAAATTCAATCCCTAAACAAGAATGTTCATGTTGACTCGGATGATTTACTAGACAGCCGTAACAATTTCCCACAACCAACGAATGTATCTTTTCACACAGCATGAATGCGAATAATTTCTGGCTAATCATTTGCACATGATCCGTTGGACAATAATGGTGTGGCTGACACATAGTCTTACAATAGTGGCACAACTTGTCGGTATCATCATCGACGAGATTTAGTTCATCATCGCTTAAAAATGTATCGAGGTATATAGTGTCCGTATGAAGTGTGGCGTGATTAGACATCTTTGCGGAATCACTAGTGGGTGGAATGTCATTCATGTTTTCACTTTATCTTTTTCACACCGTAAAAGCACTGAGGTATCAGGCTAAACAGCACGTCACCGCTTACGTCAGGAGGTGCGTAAAAGCTAGGTAATGCTGCCAGCAAATTACTCGCGTTCTGTTTCAATAATTCCCACTCGTTGTCTTGCAGATATAAACTGCTACATGTGGGGCGTGGTTCTACATCAGAGCAGAAAAAATAGCGTATGTCAATACACGGAAATTCGTCACAGATAGAAATGCGAACAGAATTGTCCAAAGAATATGTAAATAGTATGCCTTCTTTTTTGCGCGCACGTTTTACCGCGTCTTCAAGATCGGGTATGATTTGTAACAGCTGTTTAAATGCTACTACGCTGAGATATAAACCACGTTTAGTAGGATAGCCATCAGGATGAAACTGTCGTAGATCGACACACCACTTCTCATCAAAACATATTGTTCGTGCTTTACACAAATTACCAGAATCACACCAAAATGCTGAGCGATTTAAATATTTAAAGCAAGGATCAGATGCCATCGTGGAGAATGAATAATCATAGTGCGAAACTGATGCCTTTATATATCATTAGTAACAATAACGATCATCCGCACACGGTTTGAACGCCATCTGGCGAAAATACCATGCACACAATGACATACAGAGGAACACATGTGTTACAATGACGTACATAGATGCACTTAATTTGAATATAAGACGTGCGATTGTTCGATCAATAATGATCGTATTCACGTGGGATGCAGACTGTCTTCTACCGCTCAATGCACATTTTATGAGCAATAATACGTACGACCAACTTTTAACCATTACACGACTGAGAGACTCAGTACACTAAAGTCAATGTGTATTATCGCTGGATGCACAAAATATTTTGCAAAGTATCTGACTGTAAGGTCATGGCGGATGCCAACAACTTTCAGTCAAAATATTTTTGTCTTTAATATAAGACCTGAAATGTGTGCGATAACTAAGCATACGTTATGAATGAGAAAGACATCGATTAATGTAACTTCGCAACAATAATACACGAACCCAAAGCACCATGTCTATCCCATAATCGGTTAATAAACCCTTGCTAATTTCAGACATGAGTATAATTCTTCTAGCATTAATTATGCCATCGCTTAAGGCGGACTGCATGCTCCTCATAAACAATGTGCGCATCTTATCCTTATCAGCATTACACAGACTAGCAATATTTGCTATCATGGTGCAGGCAGCTAGTATGACACTGACATTGTTTATGTACTGACTGAAAAAAGTGCAATGTTACTATTTACATTTATATTATGCTAGTGTAACCATATGGTACTGATGATAAATCCCCCAGTTTCAAAATTCGTTTTTAAAGACGGGTCTGAAAATCTTACTGCTATTTACTGAAAGAATTCTAAAATTATCAGTGTGTGTGATCTTAGATGGGTAGCTTAGTAGTACGCTATTACTATCTGTAATTCCACCATCGTTTATAATTTGCTCAATGGACTTTTTCATTGTATCAAAATGAACTTGTTTTGATTGTTCAGTACCCAGTGTTAAACCTTTACCCTTCATTATCTGTTTAACGATCGACGGATCATCACAAAGCTTCATTTCATAACTATAGTTTTTTTTGACCGAGTGCACAAAAACTTGTTAACTTGTAATCGGAGGGGATTTCACTCATCCAAGAACCTAGATACCCACTTCATTCTTGAATTGTCGGCTCACCTTCCTGGGTACTAAATACCACCGAATCCGTATCGTGATAGGCTATGCGGCGTCCGAGTAAGGACAATACTTTGTACAGTTTTATTCGGCCATAAGCTGTAATGAAAGATGCAAGAATACAGTTGGTATTTAATGGTGACTGAATGTACTCATCATTAGAAGACTATCGTTCTGGAATGTAATGCCGCCTACAGTTTTACTTTTATCAATCAGAAGGGAGAGTAGACCGTTACGTGTTGATATCATGCTATTCTTGTTATGATCACGAAGAGAAAATCGTCCCCATAAAATATTCAAACAGGATTTAGCAACATCGCGCAAACCCGGGATATTCAATATTTTTGCAGGATCGAGCTGTATTCCTTCATCTTTATAATAGTCAGCCACGTAATTCGTCTTTTCACGCTCAGTACCGACACAATCAGGATAACCACTACTTTCCTGTTTAATTTTTAAAAAAACGGTTAATGTATTCTGAAAATAATCCATTGTCACCATACTGCTCATATTGCGATGACGCATGATAATGACATACTTCATACATTTTTTTAATGACATAACTGTTGCGTATAGCTAGCTGTAACTCTGGAGTAGTCCATGTTCCGCATAAACTGCGCTGTTCTTCCGTATGTTCGCATATAGGAGATTGTTCATTTTTTGCGCATTCGGCGCATAGTACAAACATAGGAAAGTATAAATCACGAGGTGGAAGGACTTTGCATTTAACAAGACCAAAGAAGTCATGCGCAGTCACTCAAGTCATCGCCTCTTAGTACTGTATATGACCCTTCTGGAAAATAGCATTGTTTCATCACTGAAGGATACATGGAAACACAGTCTAAATATCTGAGCATGGTATGATCATCCGCTTCTATAAATAAAAGAATCACGGATGTACGGCCACCGAATAATGCTTCACGTGGTGATATTGGGTGTGCTAAGTCCAATTCGGTGATAAAATTATTTAGCACAGTAGAATCAGCGACTTGTTTCTTAAAGTCGCATTCCCACATAATTCTCACCATATATCCACATGATTCAAATAAAGAAATGCGGCATTGAAGCACAGAATATGCTTCTCCATATGCCTGATCACCATATTGTGTATATGTCATATCGCGCTTATCACCGCAACAAGCAGACTCATGTCCATGGAATTTACAACCTTAAACTCGAAAAAAATATTTCCTCGCATTGACTGACCCATTCCATCCATTCTATGCCCAAAACGCTATAAGTACGTTTTGCTCTTAGTTCGGCGATCCGTGGCCATGGCGAATATAAAACTCCCGTGCGGACACCACTGTCCGGGAGAACCTCCTCAAGATACCGGCCATGGCCAGCCTCTCTCTCTCACTCTCTCTCTCTCTCTCTCTCTCTCTCTCTCTCTCTCTCTCTATTCTGACTGGTATCCTGAGGAGGTTTTTCTATCTGTGGGACACTTTTCTACCTATCCTACCTATCCTACCCCCACCTATCTCCTACCCCACCCTGTTGCTATTCCAGCTGGCTGGTGTGTGTGTGTGTCTGTGGGGCTTTGACCCTGCACTGGGGAGTGTCGCAGTGGATCTTTATCTAACCTGGTCATATTAACCTAGTGTCTTACCTAGTTTCGAAATTTCAGGCAAGTTTTGTGTTTATTAGCAAACTTAAAATCACAGGTTCAAATCTCGCTATTACTATTTGTGGATAACTAGGCCATTTCTTGTCCGATTTTAAAATGGTAAACAGCTTTGAAATCCTCGCTTCATTCCGGTCCTTATCAGTGCCAAGACCGACGAGAATGAAGTGATTTCTCGGTACAATATAAGCATACACTCTCTCACAATACTGGCATGTGGATCTGACACGTGCGCATGCGTGCTGCGTGTTCTTACGGACGTAGCCATACCTCTCTCTGAACACCCAGACAGGCACCAACAGGGTTATACACCACCCACGGTACTGATCGCCACCCATACTAGGGTCTGAACGCCCAGACAGGCATCCACCCACACATAATAGGGTCTGAACACCCATTTAGAGGCAGGCATCCACAGGGATATACACCACCCATAATAGTGTCTGGCCGCCCAGACAGGCATCCACCCAGGCATAATATGGTCTGAACGCCCATTTAGAGACAGGCATCCACCCATAGGTACCAATCGCCAGCACCACACATAATAGGTCTGAACGCACAGACAAGCATCCACAGGTACTGATCACCACACATAATAGGGTCTGAACGCCCATTTAGAGACAGGCATCCACAGGGATATACACCATGAGTACTGTTGCACAGATTCACGCTATTGCAAAGCAATTCGGCCGTAGAGGCTACTCTAAGGCCAAGAAAGCCGACCTGCTCCAGATGATCAGACAGGTCCATGCCGAGGAGTGGCAGAAGCGAATCTCCTGAGCAATAAATACGGGAAGGTTTCCAGCGCTTACCAAAGAGGATTCTTGGAATCCCCATAAGAAAGTGCAGCAGATACGTGAGCATCATCAGTTGGACGAGGAGGTGACTGCTAGCTTGCGAGCCAAGACTGTAGTGAGGCAGATGAAGGCTCATCCACTGGAGCGCTTAGCTCTCAAACACAGGATCGTTAAGCAATGGCGAGGTCTGAGCCCAGCCCGGAGCATAAGGGGGCTGAGGTCTGAACCCTTAGCCTGGAGCTTGAGGCGAGAAGGTGAACACATTCTCGACCAGCGTCTCGGTGGAAGGGAGACAGAGGATAGAGGATGCCAGTCAGTACGCTGAACATTCTTCAGAGGTCTAGAAGGAGACCTCATAGGCCAGATCATGCAAAAGATCGAGCAGACTGTCCAGAATGCCTTCTACCTCCGTTACACCGATACCTATCGCATCCGTCACATCAAAGACGGTAGGGTGATGCTCTTCCACGAGAATGCTCCAGGGAGCCCATGTCTGAACAGCAGCTCGGGTCTGGGTGGCAGCAAGAGAGTAAGCCTGCCTTGACACAGACAATATCGATCAACCCACCACCAAGTGGGCTTTCGTTCGATCAATCAACATTGAGGTCAGGGCTGTCATCAACCGCCAACTTCTGCTTGGGACAGGCCCCCTCCTAGACTGGCTACAACAGAAGACGAGTATGACTGCCCTCGACCCATACAGGGACAACATGTGTCTCTGGAGTTGTCTAGCAGTCCACCGAGGGGCGAGAGCTGATAGAAGTACAGCCCCTGCACGAGAGCTTGCTACACAGTTCTACTGCAAGACAGTACCTGATGTCCGCAAGACCTCGCTGGATCAGCTGGACAAGGCAGAGTACTTTGCCAAGATCAGAATTCGCGTGTATGAACCAAACGAAGAGGGCACCTGGCACATGATCAGGCAAGCGGCTCACTACTGTGACACCATGACCATCAGGGTGTGGGACCACCACGCCTTCTACATCAAGAACATCTCCAAGCTGGCACATACACTAGTATGCAGTCACTGTCAGCAGATGTTTACACAGATATGCATTCTTCAACGCCACGCTGATCACTGTACAGGTGGTAAAACAAAAATCGTGTGTCCTGGCGAGAAGGTTGAGGTGCCACAGTCTGTGTATGAGAAAGTCTTCTATCTGCCCCAACCATCCAGTTCAGCGGCTACTCGTTGGATCGAGTATGAGTCGAGAAACAGAGGCATACACATGCACCATGGTGAGCGTTAGATCGATGGCGCTCCCGTAGATGGTTATGATCAGACCACCAACACCGTTTACCAGTTCCATGGCTGTCACTGGCATGGGTGTCCACAACACCAGCGAGGTGAAGATGCCGAACACAGATTCTGCAACACAGTCCTGAGAGAGGAGAAGCTGCGAGATTATGGATGCACGCTTGTGGTACAGTGGGAGTGCTGTATAAAACGCTGCCCAATCGCCCCTAAACGAGTTCGGACTGTCCCATACCCACACTTCATAGTTTACGACTTCGAAGCACTCCTGGATGGTATTAAGACTCATACTACAGAGACTCTCATCATCGAGAGTACTCACATACCTATCTCTGTGTCAGTTGGCTGCTCCTTAGAGGGTGCCACGAGTGAGCCCACTCACCTCTGCAATCCTGACCCCAAAGAACTGATCATAGAGTTCATGCTGGAGATCCAACGGCGAGCATCTCTAATCCGGACAAGGGTTAGGGCACAGTACATACCGACAGACCTGGACAAGCTCCCAAAGCGACAGCAGCGACTGATCAACGAGTGGTGTGACCAAGTGCCTGTACCGGGGTTAAACTCTGGGTGGTATGACCTGAACCTCATCAAGAAGTACTTTGTCGATGAGCTGACTGACAGTACACGTACAGTGAAAGTCGACAAGAGGCTAGTCAGACCATGTTCCTCATACCACATGAACTACGGTTTCTCGATGTGCTGAACTACCTCGGCCCAGGAGTCTCGTACGAGGTATGGGTCAAAGCTTACGGGTGTCACAGCAGAAGAGCTGGCTCCCATATGAATGGTTTGACACACATGAGAAGCTCAACTATCCAGGGCTTCCTGACTACTCAGCATGGACATCTAAGCTCAAGGGTGGCTACCTCTTGACATGAACAGAGTGGGAACAGTGTAACCAGACATTCAGCGAGCATGGAATGCAGACATTCGCCAACTGGCTGCGATACTACAACAACCTGGACATCAATCCATTCATCGAAGCCCTAGAGCGGATGCGGGAGTTCTACACAGAATGAGAAATAGACATCCTCAAAGATGTGGTGTCTCTCCCAGGTGTGTCACAGCAGTACCTCCTACGTGGAACCGCTCAGAACATGCCGGATGTTAGCCTCTATTCACTGGACAAGGAAGCCTACGAGATGCTGAAGGGTGCTGTTGTTGGCGATCCCAGCATCGTGTTCACCAGATACCACGAGGCCAGTGTGACTCGAATCCACCAGAGTGAGCATGTCTGCCAACGTCTACTTGGCTACAACACAAATGCTCTGTACCTGTCAACGATGACCAAAGAGATGCCATGTGGTGAGGAGAAAGTGCGCCATTGGTCCGGTGCCAGTGGGGTAGCTAGCTTTAAGGAAGCTCTCCTAGCAGACAGCTGGTTTGGGTTTGGTGGGGTGGATATAGAGATCCCCAAGACTCTGTGGGCAAAGTTCGAGGAAATGCCTCCTCTCTTCTATAACCGCGAGATCCCGGTAAAGGAAATCTCGTCTGAGATGCTGGCATATCTAGGACGAACAGGGAGGAAGCGTCCCTGCACCCAGAAGCTGGTCGGTGCCCTCTCTGGCAAGAAGCGGCTGCTGTACGCCCCGACCCTCAAGTGGAATATAACCCATGGCCTGGAGATCACTGCTGTATACCGCACCATAGACTAAGAGGCCAAGCGCCCATTCGAGTGGTTTATGGAGAATGTTACAGAGGCCCGCCACTCGGGAGATGTAGATAAGAGCAAAGTGCTCTTGGTAGATCTCTTCAAACTCCTCGGCAACAATGCCTACGGGGAGCTCATCGAGGTCCTAGAACGTCATAGCAATACCAGCTTCACGAAGGATGAACGCGTGGTAGACAAGGCCCTATAAAGTGCATGGTTCGAAGATCTCGAGGAGATTGGTGAGTCATACGAGCTCCAGAGTCGCAAGCCGAGAATCACAATTCGAAGGCCCTTCCAGGTGGGAATAGCCGTTTATGAGCTCGCGAAGCTGCGAATGCTGGAGTTCTACTACGACTTCCTCGATCACTACGTAGCTCGTGACAGCTTTGAGTACCTGCAGATGGACACTGACTCCATGTATATCGCTATAGCAGGCTCCAACCTCGACGACGTCATTCGCCCTGAGATCCGAGCTCATAAGCGGGACTGGCTAGCTTGGGACAAATGGTCTGGACAGACTCCAGGACTGTTCAAGCTCGAGTTCGAAGGCTCTCATGGCATCGCTCTCTGCTCCAAATGCTACTACGTGGCAAGCGCAGCTGCAAGTAAGTGCTCAGCTAAGGGAATGTCAAAGCGGCAGAATGAGGTCGCTTGGCAGAGGTTCTACAGCGCCCTACATGGCGGGGTGGACAGAGCTAAAAACAGAGGCCTACTCCTGCGCAAACAGGGTATGGTGACGTATGCACAGGAAAAACTCGGACTCTCCACTCACTATGATAAGCGCCATGTGCTGCCAGATGCGAGCACATCGAGTATCATGTTAGCACCCTAGGGGGTGGTAGCTGTGTGTCTTCAGGGACTAGTTGAAGCTCTTCTACGACAAATGGTCGCCTAGGCACTGCGTGCTGGCGTGCCAGGTAAAACAGTGTAGGCCGCCCCTCTGCCTCCACATACCTGTCAAGCCTGTGAACATCTACCGACCAGTTAGGATCTGTTGCACGCCGTCGACCACCTTCCAGCTCACCAGGCTCATACAGGTACCGAACCAGAGCATCAGCTGGGAGGCACTTCTCTCTCTTGTTCGCTCCTCTAGAGCTGTGACCAGCAGAGTGTCTGATAGCCTCTACCGGCTTCTTTCCGAGTAGCCTAGTAACGTCGGCATTGGATCTCTCCACCACAGCACGCAGCACGCTCACCCATACTCTAGAACGTTCACTCGGCGTGGCCATTACCTGGGCGTATTGGTGTGGGAAGAGTCTCTCTGCCAGTGTCCGATTCTACCGCTCAATGATAGCCTGGGCACGGTGATTCCCTACCTCGCCTCGCCTAACTGCCACACCATGTTCCTGCATGATGGCTGCAGTCTCCCCTCTGAACTCCGTACCCTCATCCACCTGCAACAATTCCGGCCACTGGAGGGGATTTTCCGAAGCCTCGTAGACACCCGGGAATGCCTGGGTCACCTGGCCAGCTGACTTATCTGTGAGCGGTACTGCCGCCTTGTACCTGCTGGCGACATCGACGATGGTGAGGGCATATTTGTAGGTCTTACAACCAACCGAGTCATGTGGAAGGAATAGAACATCTGCCTGGTGAACTCTGTTCGGGACAGTTTCCTCGAAATGGGCATGCCTGACGTGCCGTGGACGAGGTATGTATATTTGCCACATCGCCTGGTGGCTGAGCCACTGGCTAACTGTCTCCAATGTGAAGTTGTGGCCCTTGCGACGTGCAGCCTCGAGTAGTTGAGGGGGCGCACGGTAATATCCACCAGGATGATAGTAGAGTTCCTCAAGAAAGACAGTTGATAAACTCCCGGATTTCATCACTGACGTCCACTCCCATCCTGTCACACACGGCCTGGGTGAACTCTAAACAGACGAACAGACGGCCGTCATTCATTTGACCATCACTGAAGACCTCCTCAAACACATCCGTACACTGGCGTCTAATCTCTGCAGGATCCTCTCTGAACAGTAGTTTATCGACCAACCCGCAGAACATAAGGGACTTGACCAGGTCATACAAAGATGCCATACTTATACAGTATGGCTTAGATGTTCAGCGGACCAGATGGCCGCGAGCACTATGGCAACATAAGATAGCCAAGGGCCTGCGACTCTGAAGAACGTACCTACTCTAGAGGTGATAGCTGGTAAGGCTTCAGAAATCTTCTCCACCCCATGGAGAGCATTGTTGGTGATCTTGCGATCAGAGCCCCAACTTCTGCCAGTGGACCGAGAGAACCTTTTATGTAAGTGCGATAAATTCCTTTCGCTCTGTGTACTAGCTTGTGGGATTCAGGCTCTACATCATCACACTCACTCGCGGTCTCTGCTACATCGTAGTCATCTGCATCATAATCATCCTCCTCATCATAGTCCTCCTCATAGTCCTCGTCATCTATATCCTCGACTGGATCAGCCTCTGGTTCATACATCGCTCTGGGGATCCATCGCTGGGCAGTTACATAGTAGCTTTAAACTATAGTCTATAGCATGGCCTCCGCAATCTTGAATGCGGGCGTGTTTGCCTTAATGAACTGGAGACTTAGCTTCGCCAACAAGAAGGTGGCAGAGGTCGAGCGTGAGCGTCATAATCAGGCGATTGAGAAGCTGTCTAAGGAGAGGTTTAAGTACAGCAAAGCACTCGAGCATATGCGCCAGAGGGAGGCACACCGACGACAACTTCGAGCTCAGGCCAACCAGAGCCTCAAAGAGGCAGATAAGAGTCTCGATGAGTATTACGAGGGTGTAAATATATCTGAGCCAATGCTCGACTATGAAGCACCGACAGGTCAGAAGACAGCAGCGCTTATAGTAGTGGTGGCAGCTGACGCGGTGATGACAGGAGTCGTGCTCTACGCACGCTCAAGCTGAATACCTGATGTGTTCACAACGCATACCTTAGCATAGCCAAAGTAAAGTACCATCTCACTTAATGAGCGAGTCCCAGCTATGAGGTTTCCGATGTTGAAGCTGAGCCGGTTGCCCTGATTGGGTGGGATGTCCCTTCCCCCGTGGTCGTGACCGCTGTTGAGTGCCGACTCGAGGTCGTCGCTTCCACTGGTTAGGCGCAGAAGTACATAAGATTTAGTTTTCTGTCTGTAGATTTGGTAATCAGCCAGCTCACATACCTCACCAAGAACATTGGTCCCAGCAACCACAAGCTTGAAGTCGTCTAGCTTATGACCTGCTGGATGGCTCCTCCCCTCTGAACCAAGACCGCAACAGCGACGCATTCCGATGCACCACGATGCAATGTCAGCTCTACCCATTGGTTAGCTGTGGCTTGGACCTGCTGGTGTTCTCGCTCCACATTCACGATCCGCTGTTTGGAACCCGTTTGCTTCAGCTCCTGGCTATTCTCGTCATGCCAGACATGAAGTCTTGGAGCATTCATCATCGCATCTGCGAGCTGCTCAGTGTACACCCAGAGGAACAGCCTAGCTCGAATTCCATGAACCCCGCATTGCACCCCACAGCGTAGTACCCCTTTCCCTTCGCATAGAAGGTTGGGCTATGAGCCAGCGAATCTACGGCTCAGTACTCATCGTTCACATAGGTGGTGTCCACGGTGCTGTTGCTCTGCACGATCTCCCACCTGTTCAGAACCTGCGGGAGCTCTACCATCTGTTCTATTGTGCTTTGAAGCTTTAACTCGAGTGTCATGCTCTTGATCGCGTGAATCTGTGCCGAGATTGCAAAGACAATGTACTTCCCAGCAGCGGACAACGGGTTCTTATCGTGTATACTGGGTCGAATGACCATCAGCCAGTCGTTTCGCGGATCAGTGTGGTGCGATGTCATGGCCTCAAAGGCCCCATCTGGATGTTGCACATGCTGCAGCAGGTTTAAGGTCTGGGTATATAGAGGGGTTAAATGGCTACCATGTTCGGTAAAGTTCTCCAGCAGATTGTCTATAGGCAGCAGGACAAGTCGGCACGACGAGAGTCAGCACGACAGCCACGGCGTGCACTGTCAAACTGTGACAGGGTCCGAGGACTGCTTCATGACATCAACATTATCCACGAGCGAGCTAAGGTCACACCTCCATCTGATGTGGAGATATTGGCCACCATAGAGGAGGGAGCGCCAGCGCGTAGTACAAAATAACCCCTGACTCGGATACTCTACCGGAAGTTTGACAGCACCCAGGGCAGGACACTCGTCCTACCTCCTGTGGGCTAAACCTACAGTCCTGTTATTCTAGCTCTCCAAAGATCGCCTAGTTCTTTGTTTTCTAGGTCTGTGAGTGACAGAGTCATAGTGCTATATACAGATGGCTTAAACCTACTAGTCATACCCCAGTGAAATAGTTGGGCATATGAGGACCACGCAGTCGGCCATGGGAATAGGTAGCAGTGCTCAGGGTACTCGCCCTCTCTGCAGGGACATGCCTTGTGGGCCGCCCACCATTCCGGGGCATTCGCAATCCTCAGTCTGCATGCTCGACAATAGGCTACACACCGCCCTCCGGCACACCATGCCTCATATGCTGCAGGGGTCTCGTGATCCATCTCTCACTATTCAGATGTTTTAAACGTAGGCGACGATGATCTCATCCATTGCACTCGTCGCTAGCCCTAGAACCGCGACCTCCATTAGTGTAACACGTTCACCCATGATCTTGGCGGCGGAAGTGTTGGAGGCACCACTGATGGCGATCTTTGTGATGGGGTGAGTTATTCCGAGACAGTGCTCAGCCACCCCACTCACCACTGTAGCGAAGACAGCCACAGTGGCGGCAGGAAGAACCTAATTTTCACCTGTCATCTTCACCATGCCCACATTCGCTGCCACGTTTCTGGCGATATGGACTGCCAGAGGTTTTGCTTTGGTCAATAACTTCTGTGTCTTGGTTCGCAGCAGGTTCTCCACCTTCTGAAGACTCGCTTGACTCTCGGGCAGTTGCATCACGGTCTGTACCGTTGACGTCATTGTTTAAGCACTGAGTATACAACATGGTTAAACATCTGCATTCCTTGTCGAGAGAGCTAATAAGATCTTCCCAGTCTGCATCTGCCAGGTGTCTGGGTTGATACTCAGGAATATACATCTCTCTATTGAGACATCTTAAATATGTCCGGGCTAACGCTATGCAAGAAGTACTATGATGTCTTCCAGAGGGAGTTGAAGGACTACAAGAAGAAGACACCAGATGAGCTCGCTCAGCTCTCCGTTGCTGAGCTGACAGAGGAGCTGACAGCTATGAAGCTCTATCTAGGATTTGGTGCGGGACAGATCTGCTTCCTCGAATACCTTATCATGGGCGGGAGTATCGTCGAGCAGCTCCTGTGAGCTAAAGGTTTCTACAAGGATTGGGAGTATCTGTCAGATGTGTTCCAGCAGTTGCAGACTGCCATGGTCTCGCCTGACTCAGAGCTGAACAAGGCTCTGTGATACTACAAGCTGGAAAAAGGATGCGCTGTGGAACCATCCAACCATTGGAGGTGCATGTTGGCAGCGTGTATAGGGGCTGTAGGGCATGTCAAGCTGGTTCAGTGTCTCACCATGGTCCCCACTGCTACTTTAGAGAGTCAGGATAGTCTTATAGCTGATTTTCTAGCGGCGGAGTTGGATGATCCCGAGCACCATGATAGCTAGGCCTGACGCCACTCATAGAGCCACCACGGGAAGCGTGTCATGGCAACTGGCTGCAGTGTCGGGGTCGGAACGCCTTTATGTGGAACTGCCATGGGAAGCGTCGTGCCAACTGGCTGCAGTGTCAGGGTCGGAACAACTGTATGTGCTGCCATGCCCGTACTACGCATAGGTGCGTTGATATCAGAGTTGAAGCCGAAGTGGACACCGGGGGAACTTCCCTCGACTATCATGTTGTTATAGCCCCTGACTTGGAGGTCCTCGATGTTCATGATCATGTTGCTCAGAATCAACCGTAGGTGTGGTGAAATAGCATTGTCAAGTTTGCGACGGCTCTTCTGCAACCCCTGCTGGAATTTAGCAATAAGACTACTGGGGTCTGCCACGATGATCATATCCTCAACGAGACTGATGAACATGGCCTGGACCTCTGCTCCGCTGACACCATCTATGGAATGACGCAGCTTGGTCTGTGCTGTAAGGAGGCAATAGCACAGTGCTTCAAGGGACTGGTGTGAGGCCTGAGGTGGTGTGTGGGACAAAGTACTTCCACACATCTGGATAATCCTGCTGCAAGCCAGTGATGTGCATATTTTGTACCAGTGCTCCAGGGTCGGAGTCTAGATCGAACGAGAATGTCACTGTCTTCCACCAGCCTACTCGTCGGGGAGTTTGATAGGGGAATCCTGAGTAGTCATGTCTCGGGTCACCATACATAACCCCTAGACCGCTGTTGTCACCACCATGCCACCGATAGTCTTGGTGAGCACTGAACTCGTTCTGTAGTCTGCAGGCTGCTGAGATGCTATGACCGTTGAGCTGTGGGTCGAAGTCGTTTGTATCAGGGAGGGTTGCACCCAGCTCATGGAGGATTTGTCACACCGTGAAGTACAAGTGGAATCTGAGACAGCTGGCGATGAGCACAGCTTCAGGAGTACCAGAATAGGAGTGAAGCAGGGTGGCACTTACTCCACATCCTGCGATGGCACACCACATGGCAAAGTTCAGCTGCTGATTCCAGTATGAGAGGCTTGGAGCAGCCATCCAAGTATGAGCTTGCTTCGCATCCTTGATGGTGATGGGGCGGTTGGTCAGTGGTCGTGGTTGACTGAGAAGCTGATTCGGGACCGTCCATCCACTGTGATGGAGAATGGTGTTAGCTCTGGTATATCAGACAACAGACCTCTCAGGCCAGTCAAGGGTGTACCAAGGAAGGGCAGTTGGCTCCGGATGACTGACGTGAGGTTCAGTTGGAACGCCATTTATACTGGTGTTCTTAAAGCTACCGTACGGGCAGCACACTATTTGTAGTCGTCTCGACTCCAGAGACCAGCGAGGCGACCTCGCCGTAACATCTCATTTATTAGCTCATCCATATCAACAAGCCTGTTGGAGCCTTTGAGGTATTGCTGTCGCACTTAAGGTTTCTCTGTGCGGTACAGGGCTTGAACCTTCAATATATGGTGGTACTCTTCAGCAGTGACCTGTCCATCCTCGAGAGCTTTACTGACAGACTCGTCGATAGTCCGTAGCATACTCTGTGCCAGTGTCACGTACTTAGCATGCTTCTCCAGCCTCCTTGTGATCTGCCGCTGCCCCACCAGCAAGCCAGTGGCCAAGACAGTGGTAGCTAGTGTCACGCCACCCATCGGGATGGCGACGATGGCACCCACCCTTGTAGCGAGAGTGGCCACAGCTGCCACACCAGCACTGGTTCCCTTGTGGTTCCAATCACACCCGCAGCAGTGGTTGTACGTGCGAGGACGTTGTAGGCTGTCTTATATCGCCTGCGGGTTCTGCTGTACTTTTCTGCCTCATGGACGAGATTCTGCCTGATGGCATCTATCTGCTGGAGTCGCCAGCCGTGTACTGTACCACCCTCGTCAGCAGTCAGGGAGGGGTATAGTTCTGGTTGCTTCCGACACTCTGATTTTGCCATAGTATACCTGGAGATTAAAGCTGCACTCTGATTTTGCCATAGTATACCTGGAGATTAAACCTGCATCACCTGCAGAATCTGCTCATGAGTCATAGAAGGGTTCATTTTGGAGAGCCTGGTGAACCCTGCCAGCTTTTTAGTGTCGAGACAGCCATCTCTTAGAAAGTGGTCATCCAGCACTATGTCGGGTGCCAGTAGCTTTCTGAGACGTGACATCTGGAACGTCACCTTATGACCAAGATAGTATGTCCACCGCTAGATGGCTTTCTTGGTCTTACACTTCTGTGCCAACTTCTCTTTCCACTGTATGACATCTGGCTCATCCTCATCTGTGAAGACACCTGGCTCATCGTCGTATGTGAAGACATCTGGCTCATCCTCGTCTGTCAAGATTCCTGCGTCCCGCTTACTCTCCTCCAGGAGAGCCTGCCAGTATCAGGAACCATTACTGTTCCTTTGCCTCTTTGCCTTGCTGGCAGCCTGTTGATACCAGCTCTCCCGCTGTAGTTGCTCTCCTTCTTGTTGACAGATCTGTTGCTGTGCGAGCATCTGTTCGTTTAAGGCCATTGGGCAACCCTCTATCAGGTTCATCATCTCGTCAAAGCTCAGATATTCCTGGTCTGATATCATGTTGTCATCAGGTCAATGAGTAATAAGAGTGTAAATTCTAAATGGTCGTCCGATATCCCATCCATGCTGGCATATATGGGAATGGAGGGGCTGTCAAACAGGTGATGTACTGGTGTGAACAGGCTAGGACTGATAGCTTTCCATAGGTTGCTGTTGGCACCTGGGAGATACTCTATCACGTCCTGGCCGACTTCTACCAGTGAGCTGCTGTGTGTACTGCCCGGAGGTTGATGTAGCACATCAGCGTGTATGTATGTTGTGCCCCGCTGGGGCACCTGGAAGAGGACCCATTCTACATGGTACTGTACCACCAATCTCCCCTCTAGAGAGGGTGAGATTAAGTTCTCACCACCGGAGAGCAGCAGTCGGACAATCGGCATGGTTATATCTCCCATTTAAACCCCTCCTATAGCATGCTATGGAACCCATATTTGCTCACTCGACTGGTCTTGCTGACCTGGCAGATGTGTACGCAGTTGATGCTGCCAAGGTAGAAGAGAGCGATGGCAAGTTATTCACCCTACAGTACGGAGCAAACTCAAAGGCATTCTCCCTCCACCCCATTGGTGGTGATGGGGTGGAGCTGCCCACAGACCTCAAGGATGTGTCAAAGGAGCGCCTGGATCGCAACATAGATGGCCACAAGATCGTGTTTCGGTACGATTTCCCGAAGGGGAAGTACATCTGCGAGCTGTTGATTGACGTCTCGGAGGTGGCAGACATCAACACCCTAAATGACGACCTCGGCTTTCATCTGGTCAAGCCATATTCGAGCAATGCCCCGCCGATGACACATGATGGTCTGCTATTGACCCTTCAAAATACCTGCAGTTCATGTTTGAGAAGAATGAAGTGTGGTACCGCGCTCGACCTGGTTGAGACTGGTAAACATGGCTGCCACTATGTAGGTCTCCCGCAGTCATTGACGTAGAGGTTACTCCCCTCTCCTCTGTTGTGAAAAGGGATGGGACATTTCGAAAGCTCTACAATTTGGGATCATCCTTCCTCACCTACATAGGTGAAGGTGTCTCCCAGACGAGGGTGGGTCACCGGATCGGGGTTGTCGCTGCAAAGCTCCTGCTGCATCGTCCATTCGATGGACCAGAAGAAGCTGTTAACCTCCAGGAGGGTATCCTATGGGTAGATGGGGTGTTGCATGTCTCCAAAGCCAAGGGTGTTGTTAAACTGCTTCAGAGATTCAGACCCACTAGCCTGCAAACGACTCATATAGTCCTAGAGCTACGTTTCTTAGCCGGCGGCAGAGTGAAGCAGCTAGCCCCTGCCCCTGAGGGGATGAAGATCACTATCGATCCGGATGGAACAGGGCTCGATCTGGCACAGATATTTCTCGAGGGGTTCACTCTGTTCAGTTTAACTCTTCATGTATAGCCATGATTCTCATCATACTGCTCGGGCTGGCGTCTACATCAGTGGCACAGGGCGCTGAGACTGCCATGATATTGGATGCCAAGTGGGCCCATTTCCGGGATGACCCCCAGTACAATCCTCGGGTCGACCCCTTGCGGAGAAGCATTTAAGAGATCGAGTCTGTCTGCCACTTCTATGGTGTGGAGAGGGTAGGACGTGGTTGTCTGCTGGAGACACCTGCTCAGTGCCAGATTCTCTGCGTAACGTGTGAACATGCCAGAGTCTGCCATGGTGCAAATGCTAAGCACTTTAGCATCCTACCAGGTGAGTGCTGTCAAGGTAGATGGAAGCCCCTATGGATGGTCCCATCATGCCGATGCGACCCTGGCAGAGACTACGTGTTTGTCCGAGCCTACACAGTCCCATCTCCATCTAGAGGCCCCCACCGCCCTCTCAATCCCTGGGGGCATAGCTCCCATCTCCATTTAGAGGCATACGCCAACCACATGTCTCAACAACCCTATACCACAGGGATTGAGAGGGCGGTGGGGGACACGGATCGCCGAACGGCTGCCAGTTGAGAGGTGGTATCATTTTGACTCCGACCCTACTACTCAATATTTGACTGAATGACTTTTTCCTCTGATTCTAAAATTCTGTCGGGCGTAATTTCATTCCATAGCCTAAAATCCATCACTATCGGAATTTCCAAAGAAGGGTGAATCAGCTCGATTCTCATGTGATCAATCATCTGAACATTACTATATTCGCTATACATATTAAACAAAGATTGAAAGACGCCTAACACGAACTCAGAATGAGAAAGTGGTGTATCGACTATAGGATAACTTTTAAAAGATACATTATATTCAGTACCCTCGAGATGAAACTTTTTACTGCGGTATTTGCGCACAGTCTCCACAGATATATAGTCGGTATAACCAAATACTGACCCTCCGATTCATAGTGTTGCAAATAGCGATTAAGTAGATCATCTGTAAGGACTATATTCTCTGATATACATCAACTGATTTCATCAACGATGAGACTAATTTCATCTGCCAAATGATTTGCATGCATGTCAATAAGTGTTTGATGAGTAAGAACATCGATGCGATAAGCGGAATCATTAGGAAGGCATACTAAATCCAGAGATAAGTCATTAGCAGAAGGCACAATACAGTCTGGAACTGGCATGTCGTCACATAAATTTAGGTGGGAATCATTAGGAAGGCATGCTGAATCCAGAGATAGGTCATTAGCAGAATGCGCAATACAGACTGGAACTGGCACATTGTCACATAAATTTAGGTCGGAATCATTAGGAAGGCATGCTAAATCTAGAGATAAGTCATTAGCAGAAGGCGCAATACAGTTTGGAACTGGTGCATCGGTAAATAAATTTAGGACGGTATCATTAGGAAGACATGCTAAATCCAGAGATAGGTCATTAGCAGAAGGCGCAATACAGTCAGGAACTGGCGCATCGTCGAATAAATTTAGGTCGGAATCATTAAGAAGGCATGATAAATCCAGAGATAGGTCATTAGATGAAGGCGCAATAAAGTCAAGAAGGGATGCATTGTCAAAGAAATTTACATTGTAATCATTAAGAAGGCATGCTAAATCCTGAGATAGGTCATTAGCAAAAGGGCCAATACAGTCAGGAACTGGCTATATTGTGTCCATCACGTACATCGGTCGAATAATTAGGATCAATTACGTCACAATCGTTATGAGGATAAATGAAAAATGATTATGGTACGGTACTCAGATCAGGAATAGATAGTTCAGTTCTCGTATGATCGCTAGAAGCAGGTTGTGCAGGTATGATTACGTCATAATCATATAAATCATCCAAATAATTGAAAACATCAGCATCGGTATTCGTAATAGGCAGTTCAGGAATGACTTCGCAGTAATTTGGAACAGAGTTGACATCACTACCATTTACATCACGTAATGCAATGTCATTATGTTCATCAGATACGCACGTTTGCGGAATTGTAAAGTCGGGATCATATAGCGTAGAACCAAGATATAAACGGTTATCCACATGTTCATCAGATGAAAAGGGTAGATCCATGTTTAATCTAGACACATCAGAGTCATGCATCTGCTGCAAAATCACATTAACCGCCTCTTCACATTCTTTAATTTCACAGCACAGCTAAGTTAAAATGTAAAATACCCAACTTTTAGGGGTTACAATTTTCAACAAGAAATTGGACATCCAATGGGTTTTTAACATGATTCACATATACTAAATATAGATTCTCAAGTGTGCGAATATAGACGTCATTGTTCTCAAATCTCTAAATCGTGTGCGGCTGAGCGCCATTGTTCTCACATACCAGTGCGTACGGACGCCATTGTTCTTCCTTTGTGTGCCTACGGACGCTATTGGTGTGCATACGGACGCCATTTTTCTCCAAGACCTTCTGCTGAGAAGAACAATAACGTCTGTTCCCCCCCCCCATCACTACCAATGGTCTTTAGTGTAGACGGCAGATAATGTGTGTAATAATGGTCTAGAATAGCAAGGAGCACATCAACACTAGCGCACGCACGCACGCATCACACATGTGCGCACTGATATAAGATACTGCATTCTAAATGTTAACGGATAACTAACCTCTTCATACTCCGACACCTTGATGCTTCCTGAGGAGTCGAGTATGATCAGAAAGTCCCTGGCATGGTAGTAGCAGAAATTGACACACTTCTTCGGACACACTTGTCGAGCGGGGCAGGTTGTTGCTCTGGCATTACATCGCCTTGTGTTAGTGCTATCTGCTTGCATAATGGTCTTTGCAAATGCCGCTACAAAATAGAAATAATTATGTCTATGTTCGTAGGGACAGTTCTAAGTTATCAAGGTCTACCAATCTGCTAACACAATATATAAATATCTGGACCGTAGGCGTCGAGCGTCCTGTGACAGAGACTATGCATGTCGAGTCATGTGGCTCGAATCGAAGTCAAATTAGTGGATTGGTAGGTCCTTGTAACGATCTCTACGAACATGAGTGTAAGATGAGTCGGCGGCTTCGCCATGTAGTTGATGCTTATTCACGGGCATTAACACGTTACCTTGATAACGCAGCTTCCTGGGCCGATACTAATCCAATGCCGTCAAATGTTTTCTTTGCCACAAGATGCAGTGTTCTTTAAGATGCATTTGTTGTTGTTTTTGACAACTTGTCTTTAAAAACTGAGATCATATCAAATCCGTGGCCACGAAAAACAAGATGTATCGAGCAAATTTAATGTACTATCTGTGTTATATATGTAGTCACAATAATTACCTGGCAGGTTACCTGGCATGCACCTTTGTATGTTGCATGTTATAGTCTGCCTGCTCTGTCCGACGCATAGTCCAGTACAACACGCTGGGGGTATTTGTAGACAAGTCCTTGTTCGGGTTTTGGTTCCACCGCCACAACTAACAGTACAAGCACTCCATGAACCATAAGCTGACCATTCACACATAACTGAAACAATGCATTTTCCATTGGTTAGTGAACATTATATTTACATGCAGACTCACCAGAATGTTACAAGTGATCGACGGAAAATCTATAACGATTTAAAATCAAATTAATAAAGAGCCATAAATTTCGGGTAAAATATTAATTGCGAAAAGGGTGATATTAGACTAGTCTAACTGACTATAAGCTTCGTGTTGAAATATGGCAGGCATATATGAACATGACTGATGTGCACGTGACAAACAATAGCAAATGCCATTACTGAATCCTATTCATTCGTTTTCAAAGCATAGACTCCATGACGCATATAAGTCAAGCAGTTTCAGTTTTCAGTTTTATTTATTTTCTCAGGTAAAAGTATTGTGGCTTATGAGGTGTACAATAAAATATTTTATTTGAGCTGATGGAAATCTAAATGCATTTCATTTTTGGCTCAGCTTTTTTGTCGATTTTCTACGCGTCCTACTAATCTTCTATGATTTACTTTTGGCTGCCTTATATAAGTGTATATACGTTAGTTGTATTTATTTTGTGAATTTTGTTGTGGGAGCTCACTTTGGCGGCGAGTTTCTCCACTTGTATGGTGGTCTGTTCCAAGATGATTGCCATGTTACCTGGCTGTCACGGCTCCCGAGTTCGTGTTTATTGTTCTTCATTAGGTGTTCTTTGTTACATTGTTTATTCAGGTATTCAACGGTGCATTTAGTGTTTGTGGGTTGATATGCTTGCAGTTGGCTGCCTGCTCATCTCTCGGTCGCTTGTTACTTACCATTGCAGCATTTAGAGCAGAGCCTATCGACCTCATGAAATTAGCATGTTAGGTACATACAACGAATTGCTGACTCTTCGGCCCACAACAGTGGGTTGGAACGTAGGAGGTATCAATCTCTACCATGACCTGAACGTTTTGTCCGGAATGGACCAAAGTTTTTAAAGTGTCTTATCAATGTTAAAAGAAATACGTGGCATGTGGCAGTGGCATGTGAAAGCCAGTAGAGAAGTGAAAGAGAAATTGCTTGAGGATGGGCGGGGGTGGGGTGGGAGGGGGTGTGGGGTGTGGGGGGGGGGTCCAAATATGGCGTAATTGCTTCAATAGAGTGTGGAACTTATGCATTCAATAGGCTGTTTGCAAATAGGATGATGAGCGTGTTGATAGCGGATATTAGAACTCCATATCCCACCACCATGTTTTTGGCAATTCCCTATTTCTCCCTCTGGGGTATAGAGGTCAGATCAAACCCTTTTGGATCTGCTCCGCTACTGATCATTTGGCGAGTACATGTCCCCATAGGAACAAATATATAATATGTGGGGTTAGCAATCATAATAAATGGCGTTGTAAAGAGACAGTGCCAGACAATCAAGCTTCCAACATTGTTAAAACAAATGATCATACTGATACCGGACCAGGAATTCAACAACCAGCCAACAGACCTGTCCAAGTTTATCCATCTATCATATGACGTCATCATAAACTATGTGGCGTGCGTGTGTGTGATGACGTCATAATCATGATTTGAAATAGTCCGTATCTAGCGCTTAATATTCCGAAACGTTCTACGAATTGTATGTCTTTACCATTCAATAAACAGTCCCCTGTCAAATTAGTTTCAAAATATTCAGCATCTTACCTGTATAGTTTTCTTGAAATTGATAGTCAGAGAGTTCAGAGATCGATGGATCCCAGCACGAACGAGATGTGGGTGGAGCTTAGATAGAGATGGGCGGGGCATAGCTAAAACTGGAAAGGTTCATTGATGTTTTGGTCGATGGTTTACCACTCATATGCCAGTCGTCAAGAATATTGTTGAAACCCGTGGCACTGACAGTCTGCCCGCTGGACAGACAAAGTTCAGATTTAATTCTGCTGGCAGTATCGGGATTTATTTGTTCGATGCCATGACTGACTCCTTACAAGACATAACAGGAAATACGATGAAATCAGCAGACAGTGATACAGATTTTCCTATTTATTCCAAAACTAACAGTGTGTGTGATCTTCAAAGACATAAAGACGATTATAGTTAAGACTCTGAAACTGACGAGGTCGAGGATTAGGATATGCCATGATGATGATGATGGTGATGTATCTATTGCTGAATCCGATATCTCAGTTAATTGTCAGACATCACAAAATGGCGACATTGTCAGGTACCACACAGGGAAAGGACAGGTTTTAGTTCTTGTTGTAGTCTAAGAGTTAGTGCGCTGCCGAAATTTTCTCATGCGCTTCTAAATCATTGACTTTGTTGATTTAACTATGTTTGAATTCATTAAAAGGCGGAAAAATGGGCAAATAAGAACAAACGTAATAAATCAAATTAAATAGTGTCACGTTTGATTATTATTTTCTTACTAATGCATATCTGCACACTGTAGGGGTCTTAATTATGAAATAAAATAACGTACTTTAATAGAGGAATTGAATTTAAGGAAACACAATTTAGAAGTCCTAATGCAATTGATACATTTAAACAATTAGCAAGCGGGGAGCTTTCTTATTCTCGTGCTACTGATCAACGTGCATACATTGTAAGTATATTTTTTGCCTAAGTATCGTTAATATTATTTCCTCGAAATCAGACAACAGTGGACGCTGGGTTCAAGTTAGTCTTAACATTGTAGAGACTGTTTTCACACTGCCGCACCTGTGTCTCATTCGCAGAGAATGGGGTTTTAACCATATTACGAATGTTCTCCCGGATAATTTGGAAACCTCATTTTGGGCAGTGATTTAATTGTAATCTTAATAATGCACATGGCAGGAGCATAGTTGACATATATAGCGGCACGTTTCATTCGAGCTTGAAACAGTTGTGCGATGCACATAATTTATTGGACTGCTATAGAATATTGCAATCAGCTGGATGTGAATTTACATGGTATTCTGATCCTAGTCGTATTGCATCGCGAGTCGAGAGAATATTTGTAGGGGAAAGGCGAATCTTACATATTGAAGATTTCTGATGTCTTCTTGATTCTAATGACTGTGGTCACCTACGACTTCGGTAAGGCCTGTATGTGTGGTTGCTGCGACAACCGGTCTTACCGACGACGAAAGTGATCGATACGGGCTCGCCTCGTGTGTAGGTAGAATTCACGATATTTGTATTCGTATCTAGGCCTGATCTGACTATGCTATTCTGAAGATGATGGTACGCTACGGTGATCTTCCGTAGATAACAGAGTAACTTTATCAAAGACACAAACTCTTGCCTTGTAGCAAAATCACAAGGTGATACTTTTATTTACTGTGTTTTTAACTGTATAATATTTTCAACAACAAGTAACTTTTACTGTTACTACTGTAGTTACAATAAACTTATCAATTTGACTCGAAGCTTTACCAGGTATCGTACTTCGTTTCACTAAGTTCTACTTTACAACGCTAATCTTTTCCTAAGAACTTTCAACGTTAGAGACCGGACCGAACCCTGACTGAAAGTTAAAGTCCCGCTTATATACAATCTTAGTTTTTTATATCTTGTTGTTCTCTACAATTCCAGCTGCCTTTTATGACAGAATGACTTATCTTGTTTGACGACAAGTCTCGATTTGTGTATCTACGCCTATGAATCTGCCCGAATGACGAATGGTCGGTTTGATACCAAGTATCGATTTGTGTACCCAACATCCATGAATCTGTCAGAATGACGAATGATGGGTTTGATGACAAGTTTTGATTTGTGTACCCAACATCCATGAATCTGTCAGAGTGACGAATGATGGGTTTGATGACAAGTTTCGATTTGTGTACCTAACATCTATGAATCTGTCAGAATGACGAATGACCGGTAAACAAGTTACCATTCTTCTTAGTCTTGAGTGATTACTTTTCGGCTACTGCTTATGAATCTGTCCAAATGACGAATGATCGGTAAACAAGTTACCATTCTCCTTATCCTGATTGTTTACTTCTCGGTTCATTTTCTCAAGCTTTCGTGAGAATATAGATCGCCATTGTAACTAACTGCTTCCGTATGTCATATTTCATCTGATTCCGGCTAGACGCTAATCATCTTGCCAATTTTGATAATGTACGTACACTCCCTGACAGTGCATACATGTCCAACGCTGATAATGTATACATTCTCTGATAATGTACGCATTCCTCTTACAAGGACGCTATAAACGGTACCAGTTATTCAGTGCTGATAATATATATCCAAATAATAAGATGCTGGTAATATATCTAAGTATAGATGATGATCATTGCTAGTAACCGCTGATCGGTACACCTTAATATACATGGTGACATAGTCTATTAGCTCGCCTGGTATTCAGGCTCGGGACTTACTCGTACATATAAGATGTCCAGCGGGGTCATGACTTCCCACAAGACAATCCCATATCTACAATATGTCGGTGTTCACTCTGTCATTTTCGTAAATCATAGAATGTTTTGTATAAGATTAGATAATAATGATTGGCTTTAGCATAGTCAGGGTTTCTGGAAAAGTAATACTTCTCTGTTAGGTGGCACTGCGCATTATTGGGTTAACAGATTCTGGCAATTCAAATTAGAAAATAAAGATTCTTATGAAAGTTAATTATTGTAGTAGGAAGATGTTAAAGTAGGGTTTATATATATATATATATATATATAGATATATATATATATATATATATATATATATATATATATATATATATATATATATATATATATATATATATATATATATATATATATATATATATATATATATATATATATATATATATATATATATATGGCTTTAGAATAATGAAAAAATACGTAAAGAGAAGAAAAGACGGCAACGATCGTTAATTTAAGGTTGCCAATTGTTATACTCAGCTAACTGAACAGGTAAAAGTCTGTTGAAGAATTTTACCAGTCATTATATAGATTAGAGGGCACTGATGAAAGGAAAGCAGCTGCTATGCAAGATAATGTAATGAATCCATTTGTGGAAAGTAACAAGGGCTTTTGTGAAAGTAATTTAACGTTAAGAGATTTAATCATGCCCATTAATAAGATGAAACGAGGCAAAGCACCAGGAGCTGATGGTCGGACAGTTTAATTTTATCTAACATTTTGTCATCTCATTCATTAACCACGAATTTATGCAAGCAATTCATCAGATTTTCTAGCAGGGCAAGCTCCCACTTTCTATATCCAAAGCCTACGTAAGGTTTGTCTTTAAAAAGGTTGACCAAGAAAACCTGGGAAACTTATATCAATTGCCTATATAAATACCTTAATACTTTCAAAGTTATGGTATACAGCCTCTGTTATATATATGCCCAAACATGTCGAATGTGAAATAAATAGAATGGTCCGAGAATTTTTATGGGAAGGTAAGGCATGTCTTGTATCACAGGATGTTTGCATGAATGATTTAATTCATGGTGGGCTTAATCTTGTAGATGTTAGAATGAAGAGCATGTCATTGCGTTTCAAATTTTTTAATGCATTACTTCATTCTGATATTCAGTGGGCAAATGTATCAAGGTCGTTAATAGAAAGCTTCATAAAGCCTTTCTCAACCAAAAGCTTTTTCTGTGCCAAAAATCCGCCCCCGAATTATACGCGAGTTCCTCCGCATTTTCTCGAGCTAAAAACCGGTTTTGATGCATTTATTAAAGTTGACGATGTACCACTATACCGGGAAAATGTTTTACAATTGGAGCTATGGGGCAATAATCACATCACTCATCAAGGCAAAGCTGTGTACTATCCATCAATGGCAGGGAAAGGCATTAAATATGTATGTGACATTGTTGACCATATTCGGAGGGAATGGAAATCATTTGCTGAGATTTGCTATGTTACCGCTCTTCGACCTATATATCTACGCGTCTGTTAGCTCGCATACAAGAAGCTTTACCGAAAGCTTGGTTCTCTCTATACAGTGCCGATCTTACTGATGAAGAAGCTGAACTAAAATTCATCAGTAATGATAAGGAATTTTCCTGCAGAATGGCAGTAAGCAGCTGGTATAAGCTCCTTAGGGAACTACATGCTATACCTCCAAGAGTTATTTATGCATGGGAGCAGCATGGTTATAATATTCCGAACTGGGAGATAATATGGAAAAACATACATTTATAGAATATTCCCAATCAGGCAAGAGATATAGTTTGGAGACTAATACACAGAAAACTTTGGGTTAAACATCTCATGACAAAAGCAGAACTGTGTGCTGAAGATGATAATAAATGCGTTTTCTGTGCAAGCTGTGAGGAAACATTGGTACATCTATTCATTGAATGCGATGTTGTAGTTCAGTTCTGGGTACATGTAAGTAGGATTTTATCAGATCTCGGTGTTCCTACATCGGACATAACACCACACAAAACTTTATTTCATGACCTTGCAAATGAGTCACTACAAATAAATAATAAAGTTATTGTGTTAGTCTGCTTAAGCATTCGAATTTGGAGCATTTGGAAACATCGCTGCTCAGTAGTGCATGATGCAAATGCTACTCACACACACACACACACACGATCATTTAAAATGTTTAAATGGGATAATTTATGCGTTATTGTGTTAGAGGCGAATGCCATAAGTATATTAAAAAACAAAATCGAAAAACGTTTAAAAGAATATGGTGCAGAGGTAGATTAATATCATTTGAAAATGACAATCTGTCCATCAAAACACCGCCGTGATTATTTAACCTTTCATTTAATGTGCTGAATACGTAAATAATTGAACACTTATATTACATCCTTGTCAATTTGTGTATAATTTAATGTTGATTATGGAGGTATATTTTTAAGAATAAATTTTTAATGTAGATTTACCATTTGGTAGGAAATCGTTTGAATGGAGGCTGTTGCAGCCTGATGTAACTGCCGCTTCCAGTCATTTGGTTTCAAAATTATCAGGCGTCTGTTATTTGTTTTGGACAGAGCAAAATGCACTGTAAAATTCTGGCCTAAAATCATCCTATGTTTATGAATTACAAACGATGCAGTATTATATTTTGGAACCGCCTTATCATTGTAGCTAAGATCGTTATAAAATAGCAGCGAGTTTTGTCATTGTTTAACAATGTACAATCCCGGATAATTTTAGAATCTCCCTCAAAAAGTAAAGAGACATATTTAAATGCCGCGGAGATATTACTATTGCGCGCCGCGCTGCTGACAAAGTGTTTGTGTTTAAATTCTCGCGCTTTGTTGGCTATATAAACGATTACCCGGGCCTATTCAGAATAGAGCATACTAGATGTTTAATTTGATCAAAATAATGAACGTATGGCGTTTATTTTATTAGTATATACTTACTTTGACAGAACAGATATTTCAAAAATACTATTAGGACGAAAAGACTGATAAATATGTAATTAGACTTTTAATGTTAATTAACAGTTAATCCTTTGAACCCAGCCTTCCACAAATCTCACGTTCCGGACAATCGTACGCGTAAGCTGTTGGATGTTTTGAAACTGTTTGGACTGGAACCCGTTGCTGCCATATACCGGAACGACTCCCAGTTAGATGTGTTTCAAAATATTCAACAGAATATTTATATTTATTAAAATAAAAATGATTTCTTTCGTATTTGTCCCTTGGAGTTCAAAGAGTTAAATATGTATATTTATTGAGCAGCAAATTTGAAGTACTTTATTATACTGAAAGACAGATGAATTTTTGAAAGGCTTTTCCTTTTCACTTGCCGTTTATTTACTGTTTGTATGCTGTATGATTTGTACGTCAGTCTTTGATATATTTTTGGATATGAAAGGTTTTTCGCACGATCCATTGATCGTGTTATCAATAAAAAAAGAAAAAAAAGTAGTAGTAGTAGTTTTCACAATCATCAGCCTCATCGTTATAATGAGTCTCATGTTGATCCATATCATTATAAACATAGTTAACATCAGTGTTATCGTCATGATAAAAAATATTATTCTCATGATAATGATGATGGTGGTGCCGATGTTGATGGCGACCACCACCAACACCACAACCACGATTACCATCATCATCACCACTACCATCACCACTGTCACCACCAGCACCATCATCATCATTTTCAGCATTATTACTCTTATCATTGACAGCGTTTTTGTACTTCTTATTATCACAATCATCAGCATCGTCGTTATAATTATTATCATTTTCATCCATATCGTAATAGACATAGCTATCCTCCGTGTTAGCATCATCACCACAGCCACCATCAGCCTCATCATCCTCATCGCAAGCATCATCATCATTAATCTTATTTTCATCGTTATTATCGACATTATCAAAGTCATCAGTATCATCATTATAATTATTTTCATTTTCGTTTATAAACAATATGATGATAAAGATCATTTTCGTGCTAGTGATGGTGGTGGTGATGATGACTACTGCGATGATCACCATCACCATCATCGCCAGCACCACCACCATCACACACACCCCCCCCACCCTCCATCATAACCATCATCGCCGTTTTTCTTATTTTCAACGTTACACTCATTTTGATTTTAACGTCCTTACAGTCATTGACAACATTTTGGCTAGAGTATATATTAGTAGCTGCATATGCATCATTATGCACTAGAGCAATTTTGCCATGGGAACTCACACCAGATATAAGAATGTGTATTGGTCTGCTGTCCCATCATTGTGAAGTGGTCAGGGTAATTACCGTATGTAGGCTCGAAACAAAAGCATGTTCGTTATATGTGTAACTGCTCGTTTGCATTGACTGGGTATTTACACTCGGAGCCGGTACACTATTGCTGCTGGCATTTGTGTGTTGTTCCCACCATAGCGGAGACAAGGGGCGTAGATTCAGTTGTCACAAGCATTCTGATCGGGGAGCTGTGGAAAACTTTGAAACCACACATTTTATGCCCTGCTCCCGAGGTATCTTATGCCCGTTTGCTCTGATACGACTGGGTTATAACCGATTGCTCTAGCTTCCTGTTGGCGTCTCGAAGATTCGTACACATTCGAGTCTGGCACTCATCTAGTATTATTATTACTATTGATGTAATTTGATGTGTTTGGGCGGGACTGATGCAACCACGCGCGAGTCGAGCGCACTGTTTATCTTGTGTTGCGGCAACGTGTCACGATCTTTAAAGATATTCTGCGTACGCGTCGGAATGTTTGTATCACCATTATTGTTACTATTTTAGTATGAAGGGCCATTTGTAGATGTTTGATGGCCTATCTATGTACTATTAGTCTTGGTTGCGGCAGTGCCTTGTATATGGATAGTTCACAGTTCGTACATTTGTTTGCTGCCCTTGCTTGCATATCAGTTTCACGGTTTCGTGGACCTGGTGCACCACTGGTCTTGCGTTATATGGCCTATCGTTTATGTACAGTTTGTTTCGTTTCATCACCACCTTGTTTCCTTAGCAACAGGCGCCCGAAGGTACTGCGTATAATTTCCAGCGTTTAGTGTCGGTCTCAGGTGGAAAATGTTCGCTCACGATGTTTGCGTTATGATTTCTTCCCGGTTTCTGTATAACGTACACTTAGCTTTTTCTGGCCTTGGCCGCCCAGTGCGGTGGCCCCTGTCTCGTGGAATTCTGTACTTTACACAAACTTCATAGTACAGAAAGTTTTCCAGCACATCTTCGACGTTTTCATTTCGTTGCTCCGGTATTCCTGTTACGATTATGTTGTCCTGCATTGATCTATATTGAAGGTCTATGATTGTATTGTGTCTTTCTGTAATCAGTTTTGACATTTTTGTGTTTTCATGTTCTACCCTATCAACCCGGCAGACTAATAATTTAATTTCGTATTCCAGACTGGCTTTATCGAACGTTAGTTCATCGCATTGATCACACACTTATACAGTGCTTCTTTCCAGGGGATCGAGTTTTGGTCGGATCGTTGCCACCTGCTCGTGAAGCGATTTGTTATTTGGTTTATTTGGTTTAAACAAAATCTATTTAGTTCAAGTGGGAGCACGATACGACATACGTCTTATGCCTGTGTCTCACACAACAAGTGGCGGGTGTATAATGCAGCATAAACATTAATAAATAATAATATAATAATAAATTTGAAGAGAGAGAATAGGTGAGTGAGTGAGAGAGAGCGAGGGAGAGAGAGAGTGTGTGTGTGTGAGAGAGAGAGAGAGAGAGAGAGAGAGAGAGAGAGAGAGAGAGAGAGAAGAAACGGGAAGAAGGGTAGATGTGGAAGGAACTGTGTACTCATATGCTTACACAGTTTCAGTACAGTGCAGTGCATAAACAGGTCAACATGTCTCAAGAACAAAAACATTGTCTGTCAGGTAATACGAAAGTTGTGTTGAATATTTGACCCCAATTGGGTCGGACGACACTACTGCTTTAGGCAACAATGTCCTCTAATTCAACTGTGTCCAAAACATTCTAAAGTACCTTTTGTCTTGCCCTGGAAACACGTCAAGTCATTAACGAGATGCGCTGCACCGAATGTACCCACATATGTACATTGGTGGCTCAATGGTTTGTATTTGTTTTACATATATCACCAGTTATATAAATACGTATTCTAATATACGTTGCTTAAAAGTTCGATAAATAAGAGTGTTGTTAAAACCGGCCAGTATCGACAATATATTGGCAAATAATTCCTTATGTCCTGAGATTCTTTTCTATGTTTACATTAGTGTCGCCATACAAGACAGTTCTTAACGTGGGTGTAGGCGGAATATCATTAGTCACACGTGCCGCTATGGAAAGCAAGTCTCAAGGAAAGCTCAACGGTTTCATCAGGATATCCACAAGATCAACTTGTTGAGTCCGTCAGATGATTGTCAAACAGATGCCTATTAAGACTACTGCAACCGTTGCGAACCCTGATTATATTAATAGCAGATGCTCTGGTCCCAACATAATACCAGGGTGGGGATTATCTCATGCTATGCATTGCTTGTAGTTTACTTTTAAATTCTTGTAAGGTAGTAGACGCTATGGCAGGCGCAGGGAGGGTGTTCATGGCACGGGAAAATGGTTACTTGTAGATCTCAGCACGACATTATTCTGTCGGGAGTAATACGATTGGGGTGTCGATTTGTTATTTAATTTTAGAGTGTCTATGCGAGTTATTATGCCATGTAGTGACTTGTCTATGCTTTCCAGTTTGTGTAATATTTGTTGGGGGAAACCATCACTGATTTCACCCACCGTATCTAAGCCCGTCACCCGTTGATCCGTTGTGACCTATTCGATAAATTGATTTAACATTCGCTATTGGAGACTGTTAAACTTCTTCATATAAGTATTCAAAACGAGTGTGCTAGGCACGCTAGGGGTTATGCGATTTGTCTCCCCATCGACAGTGTCTAGAACTAATGAGATTACTTCAGCTAGAGACTGTACAAGCACATGATTTTGTAACTCTTTCGCTTTGCGATCTTTATTACGTTGCCCGTTAGAATTACCAAGACTGGACATGTTCTTCTTTCGATTCCGTTTACCCGTTGCAACATTTTTTGTTGTTTTGCTGATTTATTAACGCCGAATTGTTGTATCTGTCACCACATCCCTTACATAGCGGCTCTCCACCCACATACACCCCGCCCCTTCCCCCACCCCACCCCACCCACCGCCTCACCCCCACCCACCAACACCCACTCCCACCCCACCCCAACCGCACCCCACCACCACCCGGAGTGAGCCTTGTTTATTTGCGCGTAACGGGTTTAACAGGCATATACGATCAACACAGCGGTCACCCAGTATATGTGGGTGGTAGACAATAGTTACTATCGTTCGCTCTCACTGTATACTAATGGGTCGGTAATGAAAATGACCAACTGACCAATTGAGCGTGAATAGCTCACAGAGCTCAGTATATAGCTAACGATAGCGAACATGATCGTGATGCGGCTGCTAAACAGTTACTGTGCTAATTATTAATCTGTGCTCCCGGATACACAAGAAAGCAGACTTTGATCTTGTTTTTTTTACTAATTTACACTGCGATTTACTATTATCAACTCTCGCAACCTATAAGACACTATACCTATTTACACTTTTATATACTTCTATATCTTCGTACTTGTTTTTTATATGCTTGTCAAATTGAGTTAATCCGTCCTTAATATACACACACTCTTATATCTTTAAAGCGGCTATGTTCCGTTCTGCCATTGAAATATTGCTATTATTTTTCATTTAAGACTACTTGGTGTAACACAGTTCCTTTAAAACATGACGCAATACAGATTATTATTAAAGATACTATCGCATGTTCAATTACCGGATTGGATAATGAAAAGGCTTTTGGTAGATTGGAATGGAGTTTTCCTTTTAAGTCTCTGACGCACATTGGAGTAGACCCTAATTTTTTTTAAATTAGTACACATTCTTTACAACGATATTAGGAGTAGGTATTTAATTAATAATTATTTAACTGAACCCAATATTCTAAAGCAAGGTGTGCGACAAATGCACACACTTTTTCGTTGTTTTTATCATTGCAATGGAAACCTTAGTAGAGCCAATTAGGGCCAATTCGGGTTATTGTGGTGTATGCATTGAAGGTGTACCGACATTCATAAAAGTGTCGAAATATTCATATTTGACTAGACTTTATCAAATTTTATCTGATTTCCAAGCTGCTTCCGGGTTAAAAATTAATAAAGATAAATCAACCGAAATATTTTTGGGTCGGTGGATGGGATGATCTGACACGCCAATAAATATTCAATGGGAGGAACGCACAAGTAAGCTAGTAGTGATTCACTTCAACGGTACATGGAATGAGACCATTAATTGGGAAAAGACTATATCTAAATTAAAGAAAATTCCTGATACTTGGAGACATCAGCACCTGACAATTGTCATTTGTCTTTAGTCATTAATACCGTATTATTGCCCAAATTATGGTATACAGTCACCACACTTATAAGCATATTGAACATGAATATAACAAAATCATCACGGAATTACTGTTGGAGGGGAAACCATGGTACGTTTCAAGACAAACTAGCAATAATAAAATACGTGTAGGTGGTCTTAAAGGATAATTATGGGATGTTTAAAAGTGTACTTTATTTTAAAGACTATTATATGCCTAACATATTGGATCCTAAATAACTACAACAGCCAATTAATACGAAGAATTCAATACTCAAGTTTGGTAATAAAACAAAGTGCGCTATTATCCAGATTTGCGCAAGTAAATGAATTAAATTGGTAAGTGATATCATTGACCAACTTAACAGACGATGAATAACTTTATCTGAAATTATAAGCATAACAAAACTTCAGCGAATAAATAATGGAGGTCTGAGAAGACGGGTTCGTAATGCTATACCCAAACAATGATTCGCTTTACATAATAAGAACTATGATTAACATGATTCTGATTTGAGAATCAAGTGTGATGATTTAGACATTTCATGTAATGTAGCCACAAAGATGTGGTATAATCTAATTGGAAGGAGTGGGATGAAGCCTCCCCGATGCACGCCTCGGAACACCACCGCTACACTGCTATTAAATGAGAAATACTTTGAAAAAATATATATTTATAGAACATTCCCAATTAAGCAAGCGATATTGCTTGGTGATTAATACATAGGCGACACTGGGTGAAACATCTAATGAAAAAAGCAAACTTATGCTCAGATCAAGATGATAAATGTGTCTGTTATTTCAACTCTGAGGAAGCATTGACTGATTTGCTTACCGTCTGTCACAAGATAGTGGTGTTATGGGGCTATATAAAGGAATTTCTCACTGCTCTTAAGGCACATGGATAAAAATAATTACGTGTTAATATCACAGAATCGTGTAATTATTGTATGTGTTTGTATAACTCTTGGAATTTGGGATGTTTGGAAATGTACATTATCAATAGTTCAGAATAGCAACACTGACACCATGGTTCCTCATATTAATATACAGGAGACCGTGTTCTTCTCTCTACTGTCACATGGTATTGTATGTGTTTTAAGGGATTGTGAGGATTTGGAAATTTAGATTAGCGTTAGTTCAGAATGGCAACAATGACCTCACAGTTAATCATTATAATACACCGAACACATGTACTTTTCTCTGGTATCATATTATCACACAGAATTGTGGGATGAATTTGACGAATCAGTGAAAACTCAGAAAAATATCAAGATATATAATGTAGAGATGGGCGTATTTCAATTGTAAATAAAGCATTCTTTGTAGTAGCTTTTTCCGAAATTTATGTTAGTTAAAATAGTTGTTCCAGGATAAATCTAGAAAGGAGGACTAAAGGTAAAATATTCTAGGGTATGTTTAAAAATAATGACTCGTAGTCAAACAAAAGTTCATAGCAGTGAGGATATCTGTACCAGGATAATTTTAGAAGTTGAGAGTAGAAGTAAAATGGAATATGTTTTGAGATACTTGCATTCTGTACCATAGTGAAAATTCATATTTGTGAGAATATTTACAATAGGGTAATTTTAGAAATGGAAAATGTGGGATAATTGTTTGTAAATGAACTTTTAGGTTTGAACGTAAGAGTTTCAATATTAAAAGGTGTATATTGTTAATGTTGAAATAATGCGCTCATACAGGCACAATAGTTACCGTTTGCGCGACGACAGGCGCGTCTCTCGTAGCTGGATCCAGGACATCGTCTACCACCACGAGATGGAGGCGGGTTGGTACAGGTACGAAATCGTATGCTATCATCACATGACTCAGAACACGAAGACCATGGACCCCAAGGTGACCAGCCACTATGACCATTAACTGAGGATTGAAGATTACATATTTTCACTATAAATTTGGTTTATTTAGAGATTTCTACAGATATGGCCAAAGTAGGGATTATCAGAACATCAAACTGCGACTTGGATACAATTATTCATGAAATGATTAGAGATTTAGACTAATATCATATTTATAGGCAGTGACACAGGAACATGATTGACATGTTTATGGTGTAATCGTCTCTGGTATTTGAAGCCTAATAGATAAGTGTAGCTGATGATTACTGTATGATTCAGTAGACATGAGAACAGATATTGTAAATGGAGATCAATATACTACTATGAGTGATGCATAATATTTTCCTGATCCATATCAGTAGACCGAGTAAATACCAATACCAAATGTGAACAGAAATTCAGAAGCTGTTTTTGAACGAGGGGTTCATTTCCAGGTATTCCCTGCCCATTTCTAGCTATACCTCGCTCATTTCTAGCTATGCCCCGCCCGTTTCTAGCTTAGCTTTATTCGCGGATTTGAATCAGTTTTAGCACGTTGAACCATTAGTTCATGAATCTATTTCCTCACTCAATCATATGACGTCATAATCAACTACGTGACGTGAAGGATGACGTCATAATCATGAAGTCGCGAAGGACTCGATATAGTCCGTCTTTAACGCTTAATAGTCCAACACGTTATACGAATTGTATGTCTTTACCATTTAATAAATGGTAATGTTGAATATTTTGAATCTAATTTAACTGGACGCTGTTGCTGCGATAGTCAAGTTAGTTTCAAAATATTTTAACAACTTACCTGTATAGTTTTCTGGAAATTGATAGTTAAGGAGTTCAGAGATTAATCTATCCCAACACGAGGGAGACGTGGGCGGAGCTTAGCTAGAGATGGGTGGGGCATAGCTAAAATTGGAAAGGTCCATTTGGGATTAGAGCATCAATACGATATAGACGCCGAGGTGTCAAGTTAAGCTAACAAGGATGTTCACACAAAACACGAATAACGTTATATATAACCTTAATCCATCATTATTTGATCAAATCTATTACAGTCATAACCGTATCAATTTAGCAAGGAGTTTTACGATTTAAACACCATTTCGGGAATTGCAGAGAATCTATATCTATATATATATGCTTCGATAGATTCTCAGTAATTCCGAAATGGTGTTTAAATCGTAAATCTCGTAGCTAAATTGACACGGTTATGACTGTAATAGATTTGATCAAATAATAATGGATTAAGGGTCACATGGGCCAATAAATTAAGCGAGTCTTTTACGCAATCTAATAAATAGTGTCAGGTTTAGCAGCGTGCCGTTTCAACAGAAACTGCTTAAGCCTAACTTTCATGATATTATCAAAACATGATCTTGGATTCTGCCACTATTGCAACATGGATAGTTTAATGGATCTGCATATGGACAAATACAATCCGCATTATGACATCATAATGTATGTTTATTGACACACATTAACATTGCTCACCAGGAGTTAATGAGCCTTCAAGATAAGCTGATTCACAGCAGGACGCGAGAAGCACAGCGATTGTGAGAAGAATCAGATAAGCGGCGGACATATTGTAGCCAGCTAGATGAAGACATATCTGAAAACATGACATACACGTCACAATTAATAAGTAACATTGAACCCTTTAATTCTTTATCCCTCGAATTTGTTCAAGAAAATTTCTATTTTCTCTTTAAAAATGTCAATTTGCAGAACAAGAAAAGAATATTTTTGAAAATTTACCACTGGAATGACTGGCTCGGTTAGCGAGCCAGTCATTCCAGTGGTGAAATTTTAAAAAATACCCTTCTCTTGGTCTGTAAATCAACATTTCTGCAGGTCAATGCAGAAGCCGTTTTTGGCTGATATGAGGGCTAAAGGAGTAAAAAATTTCAAAATATTTACTTAATGAATTACCATTTGCACCAAATTAGAAGACTGTTTGTTAATTTGCAACTGGAGTGACTGGCTTGGTTATCGAGACGCTAATTCCAGTTGTAAATTTAAAAACAATAGTCTTCTCTTAGCCTGTAAGTGGGCATGTGCTTCAAGATCCACACATATGCCAATTTTTTCCGGCTTTGTCGTGAAAGGGTTAAACTAAGCACACAAATTTCTTTCAAATCTCGAATTTAAAGTTTAAATTGTATTCATTGAACGAAAACGTCAAAGCCTAAAGATGGCAGAAGTTTATTTGCCACCGCCAACCATTGAATTTCACATTCACATTTCGTATAACGCAGATTCTAAATCATCGTCTGTATGTGTCCTCATACCCCCGTACTAAGGCACTTTACGGATCACACGTGACCCTCGTGTATTAATCCCTGTGTTAGCATGTTAGCAGCTTGTTGTACAATGAGGAATCCAGTTTTAGTTATGCCTCGCCAATCCCAAGCTAAGCTCCACTCACGCTTTGCCCTTCTTGGGATCAATCGATCCATACACTCTCTGAATTTCCATTTCCAGAAAACAAGACAGGCAAGCTGTTGAATATTTTGAAACTAATTTGACCGGGTGGCTGTTAATTTCAAAATTTTCAACATAATGTTTATTAAATAGTAAATACATACAATTCGTACAACTGGACTATTAAGTGTTTAACACGGACTAAATCGAGTCATTCATGACGCAATTGATCATGACGTCCACACGTCACATACTTTATTATGACATCATATGATTAATGAATAAGCCGCATTGTCTTATTACACTGAGAACAAGTTTGGTGTCGCCGATGTTGGAGTCATTCTATGACACACTAAATTATGTTGACATATGAATACCATATTGTGCCTTATGCCTTACACACATTGTACGACTAACTACAAGGTCACTCTCGGGCGTGTCGTTATGTGACTTATATAATCTTCTGGCAGTAAAATGTACTAATACACAGAAAGCAGAAATAAGGGTTATTCTTTTTACGAGTCCATGTTTGACAGAACAATTAATTTGAAATGTGTTTATCTTCTGACACAATACAGAAATAAGAGTTTACATTTATATACGCCTGATCGTGTGAGACACTAAGGTGTATAATGCTTGTATAAATGTCTTAATGCACAGAGACAACACTGACATACAGCTCATGGTATGTCTTCGTATGCATTCCTGCCAATTTATCTGCCTAGAGGGAGAGACGTTCTTGTTCAGGAGGCAATTAAAACGATATTTTCAGCATTGTTGGGTTCTGTCCTCTAACATTAATCCCGCAGCAGTTTTCTGTTTTGCTTTAATTGTTCCAATACATGGTTAATTCCTATGCTACAGAGAAATGCATGGGCTTTTCACATAGATGGTCAGCTAAAGATTTCCCAGAGAAAAGCCTACATTTTGTCAGATATTCATGGATATACTAAGTGTACTTCTGTCTGCGCTGACAAAATAAATAAGGGCATAGTTTCTCGAAGGGTGTTAGATGAAGAAATCAATGAACCTGAAGGATTGCCTTTACAAATTGGAGAATGGCAAGTGCAAGTCAAATGTAAGTCGGCGCTACCTTGCATGTTGTGAAATTCTCTTCACGTATATCACAGCTATTTCCTACTGGTTCATTTATCAAATGTGTATATGAACCCTGCTCACTGGGACATCCTTTGATTTGGTGCCATCGTATAGTCTGAATTTGATGCAGTGCTTGAGCTGCCTGGTTGAGTGAATTTGCGCTTGCTCCTTCTGATACTTCAATATAACCAGGAAACTGGTCAAACAAAACTGAGAATGTGATCACGTGGGCAGTAAGAGCAGGTATCTTGTAATTGCTGAACGGTTGTTGATCTATAAACATCACCGTCAACACCAGCAACATCGATGAAACCTCCACCATTGGACCTATCAATGGCTCACAATGCACATTGTTACAATATGAAATTCAAATACACTGAAAGTCCGTTTCCGTCTTGAATTCTGGTTTGATCAACTGTAAATTTATAGCTCTCTTATAAATATCCATGTCCAATATAATGATCAAATTTTTGTGTATGCCCAAGATCAGCGACTGGTATAGACCATTCATTTGCTATGTTACCATGAGTGATAGCATCTGAGCTTCTGTCACTGGCATATTGTCATCAGGAATCGAACAATGGTAAGCTGTCCATCCTAGAGCAACCTGATGATTTGGGTGCACACATCTTAGATCTGAAAGATAGAACTGGACTGGTTGTGGTGTATTAAATTCGTGTTGTGTAGTTGAATTTGTTTTTCCAGGTGGCATAACACCAGGTGTGTTAATTAACAAGTACAATTGTGCGTATTTCTTTATTTTTCGTATCTGCAGTAACCAATTGAGCTTAACATGGGCTGACATCTGACAGTCAAGCATGAAATAGTATTATGAAGATAGCTCTAAAACTCGTGTTGGTTGTGATTTACCTTGAAGTCTTGATACTTCGGACTAATTGTTTTTTGGGGGTTTCTATGGATACTGCAGTCCTTATCTTATATTGCTGTGGAATTTTGGGGAGATCAACCAGAAGCTGTACTCACGAGATATACAGGTGCAGAAGATTACTGAATATTATTTTAATCCAGTATGGTAATTCAATGCAAAGTGTTCTTATCATCGCGATGTTTATCAACACGTCAATATTGTTCACAGCAAATAATACTGGTCTTTCTCTAACATAGCATGTGGTGTGAGGATTCCACCAGGATGAGCCAGTCACAGAATTACATTCTGAGCCGAGGTTCCACTCACATCAGAGATGGCCCTTCCTTCCGGGAACATCCCGTGAGAGGGAGCTGGCCCCTCATCACTGCAAAATCCATTAATGCGTACTGCCAAACCCCACCCCTTCCCCCCCCCCCCTCCACCGGCCTGCTGTCTGGGAGGAAGTTACCACGAATGGCTTACTCTTTTTGCACCAAAAGGGTATGCATCTGTACGCCGCTGACATGCATACCAGCAGCGGCAACATTGAGCTAATTATAAAATGAATGAATAATTCTCGTTTCCGAGTTGATACGCCGATAGGAAATGTGTTTACATTTTACGGAATAAAATTGCCCGGACTTTATGAATCTGACAACCTTTTCAGAATCAGCCCAGTATCAACTGAGTTATTTAAAGTTTGAAGATTCTTCAATCACCGTGCGATGCGATGAGCCTTGTTCATTTCCAGTAAATCTCCTTCCCGCATAGACGCTGATCACTTGATGAACTTCCTGTCCCCTTTCCTCGACGACGATTTGCTTTCTCCTCTTGAGAGTCGTGCCTGGTTTAGAGACTTCAGCGACTATAAAAGGAGATGGGTATCAGTCTCCACGTATCTGGCGTGAATTGGACCTGCTAGACAGGGACCCGATATACGCCATTAAAATTCATACCCATACTCGACCCATTCTCCGTCTCCATGTGCGCATTTAAAACTAGCTTGCTTTAGTGAGGGTCAGGGTAACCGTTAGCATTTCTGAGACTAAATTCTAAACGAGTTTTTCTAGTTGCAACAGTTAGCTCTTCGCCTGTCCTATGCGTGGAATTCTGATGGCCAACAGTCTCGTCAAAGATTTGAGAATTAAATGAGCGTTTCCAGCTGATATTTAGAGGCGAACACGAATTCTACCCCAGTTGCACATATACCCGGGAACCTTTAGAAGATGTCCACGCCAGGTGGCCAGTCGTTTGCCTGATAAATTATTATTTTATTTACAACTTGATACAACTGTAGTAACTTAGCTACATATAAAAGGTTACTCACCCAACAGGGGCCTCGAATCGACCCGTGGAACCGGCGGCAGATAAGCTCAGTTCGGATTCCAAGGTACGACTCGAGACCTCTGTTGTGTGAATAACCTTTTATATGTAGCTAAGTTACTACAAATGGTGTCAGGAGTACTTTGGGCCCTAAATTAAAAATTATTGTTAGTTATTTCTAAATTCTACTCACGATTTTGCTGTTAAAACAAAGACAGAATTCTCGGAAATATAAGGGCTACTCTAGTCCTGCCCGAACGTCAATTTGACAGACTCTGGCGGCCATTTTGATTATTTTATAGTTATTACTTGTATTATTTAGTAATCACGGATGATAGGTGAGTTATAGTAAAATATATATTATTTATTTATACTATAGCATGCAAATGTCGGGTATACAGATTAATATACTCTACATATATACGTCATAGATTCAAGATTCAATGTTATTTATTTGAATTGTAATGAATCGAGGTATATTTTCGGGCTAAGTTTCTATCATCTATGTCAGTATTCCGTGGAATGACAACCCTATAGTTTCTGGATTGTTATTGTTAGTTGTCTTCAGTGTCATATGTAGGAAACCGTGATTCTGAGCTGTAATTTAACCATCGGTTTTTTTAATATTTCTTTATACTTTAATTACAGTTCAATTTCGTTGTTTATTTCAGAATTATTTGAAATAAAGAAGGGATGTAAATCACTGTTATTATTATTATTATTATTATTATTATTATTATTATTATTATTATTATTGCTATTAACTTTTTGAACATTAGAGGGTAATCTCCCTTCTAATCAACAAATATGTTTCAATTGTAATTTTAGGTTTACTAATTACGCTGAACATTATTTGTTTTTTCTTGTTATTATTGATTCAAAAAGTTCATTATCACATTGCTAGCTACTCCTTTAAAACACTACTCAGCTTATGCCTTCTTTTCAAGTTAAATCTGAGGAGTTTTTGGCTCGCACCCAGTTTTCTGTGGATCAATCCTTTACCCACAAGGCAATTTTGTTGGGTACAAGTAAAGGTTTCATTTTGAAAAGGGCTGATCAAAACTGGGTTTGTTGAGTATTGGTGTAAAGGTGGTGATACTACACAAGACCTGGTTAATATTTTGCAGTCGAGAATAGCCAACACCATTCAGAAATTTCACGGCATCGTTTTCTATATCTGGGCCGGAACCTGCGACCGAGGTAACGGTTTTTTCTATTTAAGGACGCCGATGATGAACTCGCGGCAGACCGCATTTGCCAACACTATCCAGATATCGGTGTACGCACCATCAAATGCAGTGTAGAGTTAATACTCCGTAAAAAAAATCTAGTGCACGTAAACAGAGTTTCTGAAGGATGGTTTGCGTGCAGGGACGCTACTGAATCTGGTTTGGCTTCGGAAGATTCATTTAGACGTTCTCCGGAGTTGCACCACCATCACTACTCATCACTACTCAGTGAGTTATAGTTTTAAGTATGCATGCGCTCACAACTTATTTCAGTAAGCGATATTACTTTTTTAGCGAATATTACTTTCGCTTCCCTGGTATAAATCAACAGGTGACCCATAATGCTGAAACCTTTGTGTATTAAGCCAGCAACCGTGGAGGAACTTATTGCACTCCATAATATTGGTAAAATTCGAGCTGCTGGCATAGTAAGTTTCCGTGAGTCTAGAGGAGGTTCCATATCTCTGGCCGACATTAAGGCAGATCCGGATCTGCCTGCCACAGCTAAAGTCCTTGAACGATTTCTCCATGCTAGGGACGTCGTATTCGACATCAATGATGAAGGCGCTGTTGGTGGGGTCGACTCGCACCCAAGGGGAGCAAGTTGCTAGACTGAACACGGAACTGCTAGCTCAAGGTATCAAATACAAGGCACTCCTTAACTCGACAAAGGGGTGATCAGACCCTAGTTGATAACCTGGCTCCTAGGGGGGTATATTCCCCTAGAGAGCCTAAGAGGGAGTTGCGATCAGTTTCTCACCATGACACTAGGATGTCATCTCCAGTTCGTAGAGCCTACTTGGATGGCTCTTCATACAATGACTCCAGAATCTCGTCACCCGGTCGTAGAAACTACTCTGATGGTCCTCCTCCACCTAAAATGTCAACCTTTGATGGAAAATGTGAGTGGAAACCATTTTTCATACAGTTTGAGCATACTGCTTCAAGGTACCGTTGGTCTGATACATATAAAGTAGATATGCTCATCTCAGCTTTAAGGGGCAACGCCTTAAATGTTTACTTATCTGTTCTGTGCAAGTCCAGAATGATTACTTCAGTTTATGCGACCAATTAAGGTTGTGATTCTGGAAGAAAGATCTGCCCCACATCATCAGGAAAAAATGCAAGACATTCGACAAGAGGGTAACTCTTTAGAAGAATTTGCAGATATCATTCAGGAGCTCACTTTAGATGGCTACCATGATGCCTCAGTGAATTTGGGCGAGGCAATTGCCATTGACGCATTCCTACGGGGTGTTGAGCATAAACGAGCCACTCTGATAGCTATGGATAAAGATCCGAACACCCTGGAGGAGGCTGTACAAATGGTCAATGCAGCTATCCATAATCAAAGATTGATCATGGGTTCCAGAAGACCTGAGGTTCGAAAGGTCCGTTTTCCAGACGATGCTTCTGGTTTGATGGAGGCAGATAATCCTGAGAAGTTGAGAGGCATAACGGCTCCAAGCAGGATAGATAAATTAGAGAAAGATGTCGAAGGACTTAGGAAGGATATGGCGAGAAGTTGAGAGGCATAACGGCTCCAAGCAGGATAGATAAATTAGAGAAAGATGTCGAAGGACTTAGGAAGGATATGGCGGAGATGAAGGTAGATGTTGCGCATGACTATCATGTTGGTGATGTAGTTTATCTTGCTAATTCTGCAACTAAGACAGGTCAGTCCAGTAAACTACAACCTCCTTGGACTGGTCCATTTATTATTTATAAAAGTTGTCAGGAGCACTGTTTGGTATCAAAAACCAGCGCCGGGAACTAGTTGTTCACCATGATAGATTAAAACTGTGCAGAGATCGTAATTTACCTCTCTGGATATTGCGAATGAGCCGTGCTATAAGCTTTGAAGATCGTGGCGATGATGATGACTTATTATCCCCCGATAATGGCCATAGGTTATCTGATGGTAACCATGTATCCATTTTGGAGAGGATTTGGATGAAACCATTCCATATGGTATTGATCCATCCTCAGCAATTCTGCATAATGATCTCGATGCTGTTTTGACAGATGACCTGGATATCGACTCTGTTTTACCCATCCCACTCCTGACACCATTTGTAGTAACTTAGCTACATATAAAAGAGGTCTTGAGTCATACCTTGGAACTTGACGGAGCACCTGCCGCCAGTACCACGGGCCGATTCAAGACCTCTGTTGGGTGAGTAACCTTTTATATGTAGCTAAGTTACTACACAACAGTGGGTCAAATTGACCAATCAGACTCGTTCCATTATTGAAAGAAGTAGCTGTCAGTCCAGTCAATTGATCAGTGAGCTTGCTACTTTCAGTAGAAGCTGTATCTTTCAATAACTTTCTGCTGGGTGACTTTTCTCGGACTGATTTGATATTCCGCTGCATCCATAGAACTCATGCAGTGTTGTCAACGCAGATCTTTGTATCCATAGCATAGCCTTGCTGGTTAACGGAGAAGAATAGTCAGGACATTTCATCGTCAGCTGCTCCTGTTTCTGTGTTGCAACCTTAAACGATTCACCGTTCCAGAGTAACTGTCTTTCATCTGACGTCATATGACGTCATACTAAGCTAAGTGGCGTGTAGGATTACGTCATTATCATTACGTCATAAATGATTTTAAATGGCCTTTCTTTAACTCTTAATAGTCCAACACGTTGTACGAGTTGTATGTCTCTAATATTTAATAAACATGATGTTGAATATTTTTAAACTAATTTGACTGGGCGCTGTTGCTGCCTATGGCATCAATATGTGAAGCTTAGCTAGAGATGGGCGGGGCATAGCTAAAAATGGAAAGGTCCATGGACCATTGAAGAAGTAACTTCATAATTCCTGCTTGTTCTGGTATACCATGGGATGTATGGCTTCCCACACACACGTTATTGTATCCTGCGTTTAGCGCCAGGAGAGTCTCAACAATGTTACCCTTGTATTTCTGACCTCTACATCAGCCCCGTTTCCGTATTCATCCGTGGACCACTAGCAATGTACGGTGAATTACATTTGCTTCAACAAGCAGGGAAATCTCGCTTCCACCAGTGGAGAAATCATTGTGTGAGTTTATCCCACATTAATGTCCAGCTGTATTGCAGATTTCGTTTTCCGTAACTGGACATATATATATATATATACATATATGCAGATATGGGTGAAATTCAGTAGCCGAGTCTATTACAAGCGATATGTTTGAACATATCGCCAGGTCATATCGACATCTCTCCGATTGTGGCTAATGTGAACCAACTATCTTACAATGTGGGCGTACTGTGAATAAGTAACTAAATGGACAGACTTGGTAATTATGATATTTTTTGATGGTAAAATCATGCAATATTTCGTGCAGCACTAGTAGATGATAACACATATTGATTTCTGTATAGTTAGATGTTTGAAAACTGGGTACAGAGTACACAGACATTGGTAGATAAATTATTGGCATCTGACAACTTTTGGTTGCTATTAAGTTGCTCATTATGAAATTACTTCACGATGGAATTTTTTTAAATCGATATTTTATTAGCGTAGTTCATATATCTATCTGTCATTTTGGGTCCGAACCTATTACAGACAGTAGGCTACCGAAAACCGTGAATCTACCAAAGCCTTTGCTAATTTTTACGATGGAAGTGTGTACTACGCAATTTCTTCATGTTAGGTGTTTTTAAGCTTGGTGCTTCATTAGCATATTCATATACCGATCTGATCATGTTTATGAATTTGTGAGGCCGAACATATTGCAGACAATATGGTACTGAAAATCACCGATCTGCAAAGGTTTAAGCCAATTTTCGGTATGGAATTGCTGACTACGAAATTATTTCATTGTAGAATCTTAATTCTGAACATAGCTAGCTGTGATATGATATGATATCATATTGTTTACAGCAGAAAGTAATTTAGGCCAAATTATACTTTTTAGTTAGATTGCTTATACACAGATAGATCACAGCCATTCCGAAAGTAGAGATCTGGGTCGTATTATATATAGTCATAATTTTTCCTAGTGTAAGTTAGTGTATGTTTTACATCTGGTCAAACGTATAGGCTGGTGTGGTTCGACCCACTGCCTAATAGTGATAATATATACATGTAGCATTGTATGTGGTATAATACAGACTGGTGTGATTCCACACACAATTGACGTATACTAGAATAGTATTGGTACAATACGAACTTCTCCAAATAGCTGCAAGCAAACTAAAAGTTGAGAATCTCTTTATGACTGAATCCAAAACAGAGTTCACCCACATATACCTATCTACAAAGTATGAAACTAAAGAAAATGACTATCCACTTCGTGGCGGCGAACAATTGAGGAAAGGTACAATCCTGGGCTCACTGCTTTGCAGTACTGCTGACATTGCTGCACGCTGCGTATATCAAAGATGTCATTGATAAAAAGGCTACGTTTATACAATGCTACCTGCGTATCCTTGATGCTGTATAACTGTAACAGCTGGGCAGCTCCAAAGGCAGCTGTAGATAAGCTCGATGCCTGCCACTGCAAACACCTATGCACCATCACTGGACACCGATGGACAGACGGCATAATTTACAACGATTCACTATACAAGATATGTAATACGTCGCCACTGTCTGTAAAAGTCGCCCAGCAAAGATGGTCCATGTGTGGCCATGTGCTAAGAATGTCAGATGAGACACCAGCACAGAGAGCCTTGGAATTCACCATACTAGGAGCCAGCAAATACAGAGCCAGTAGAGGACGTCATTGCATAAATCTGCTAAGTGTGCTACGAGGTGACCTCAAGACTACAGGACTCGGTACACTCAAGTCAGGAATGGACCTGAGGAATCTAAAGATTTCGGCTGATGAAAAGACACAGTGGGCAAAATCGAAGAAGGGCTGATTGCAGCTGTAGGATTTTTCTACTACTACAGCTGCGGAATACAGTAATCATACATACAGAGTACAATAGGCGTAAAAGCCTAGGATTGATTGTGACAGATGCATCCACAGATAGTCCCATATGAATCGTCAGTGTGTCAGTATATCAGACATGTGAAAGCTGGTCGGCCAATCCTTGACTTTTAGTCTTGGTGCGGTGGTCCAGTGGAAAGATGCCTGGTTGCTGATGCTATGCAGAGTTGCAGAATGGCGGTTCGATCCCCCGACCGGGAGATGGTGATCAACAAATTAAACTAACGGGTGCAGCACTGTCGGCTAAGTTAGCACATGGAAATTGAAGCCGCACGTTGCCAGTGCGTCAATAAAATAAAAAAAAATTAAAAAAGACATATACTGCCAGAGCCGTGCTGGAGTCAGAGTACAATAGGCGTAAAAGCCTAGGATTGATTGTGACAGATGCATCCACAGATAGTCCCATATGAATCGTCAGTGTGTCAGTATATCACACATGTGAAAGCTGGTCGGCCAATCCTTGACTTTTAGTCTTGGTGCGGTGGTCCAGTGGAAAGATGCCTGGTTGCTGATACTATGCGGAGTTGCAGAATGGCGGTTCGTTCCCCCGACCGGGAGATGGTGATCAACAAATTAAACTAACGGGTGCAGCACTGTCGGCTAAGTTAGCACATGGAAATTGAAGCCGCACGTTGCCAGTGCGTCAATAAAATAAAAATAAAAAATACATATACTGCCAGAGCCGTGCTGGAGTCAGAGTACAATAGGCGTAAAAGCCTAGGATTGATTGTGACAGATGCATCCACAGATAGTCCCATATGAATCGTCAGTGTGTCAGTATATCAGACATGTGAAAGCTGGTCGGCCAATCCTTGACTTTTAGTCTTGGTGCGGTGGTCCAGTGGAAAGATGCCTGGTTGCTGATGCTATGCAGAGTTGCAGAATGGCGGTTCGATCCCCCGACCGGGAGATGGTGATCAACAAATTAAACTAACGGGTGCAGCACTGTCGGCTAAGTTAGCACATGGAAATTGAAGCCGCACGTTGCCAGTGCGTCAATAAAAAAAAAAAATACATACATACATACATACAGACAATAAAGACCGTGGTTGCTTTCCACACTATCTGTAATGCTTCATTTAACGTATTAAAATTTGGGCGTAGCATAGATACATGTGGTTTCACACACAATCTTTTATTGCATAGTACAATACAGAGACATGACAATGTTATTACCATTATATAGATTGATGTGATTTCACACACAGTCTATAAACAATACAATACAGGTCGGTGTGGTTTCACCCACAATATATTTGTAGTGCACTTTTGGTACAGTATAGACTGGTGTGATTTCACACCCAGTCTATTTATAGTGCAGTCGATTTGATTTTTTGTGATGGCTATATCTTTCCACCACACCCGACAAATTGGCATCAAGTCCGTTATTTATCAAGTCTTGCTTTGAATCTATGTGTTGAAATTTTGTGATCGAACATATTATACATAGTAGGGCATGGGGAACTGTGAATCAGCCAAGATTTGAGCAAATTTTTTATTCTAAATTGTGTAGTACGAAATTAGTTCATAGAATAAATCTTTTAAACTCAATTCTTCATTAACGTATTCATATACATATGTAGCCATGTGGCTGAAATTATGCAGTCGAAGCTATTACAAGCAATATGTCAATATATATTGACGGCTATCTGAATGTGGTGAATGTGATGAATGTGAACCAACTATCTTACAATGGGGGCATATGTCGAATATGTAACTACATACCATGAAATTATTTGATGGTACAATCGTGCAAACAGATGATGCAAATATTGGTACTTAATATAGTAAATTATTGGCATCTGATAACTGTTGGTCGCGACTAAATTGTGTATTGCGAGATTAATTCATGGTAGAATATTTTTTAACTTGATATTTTAATAGCACATTCATATACCTAATCTAATCACATACGTGGATTTCTGGGACAGAAACTATTGCAGACAGTAGCGTACTGAAAACCATGGATGTGACACAATTTGAGCCAGTTTTAAGTATGGAATTGCGTACTATAAATTACCTCAGGGTAGATTGTTTTTTTAATTTACAATATAGGCCTAACAAGTGTATTAAAATCCCTTTAAGATGATTAAATTCTGGCACCGAATATATTACATACATCAGGGTACCGAAAACCGCGAACCTGCCAAAATTTAAGTCAATTTTCGATACAGAAATGTGTACTATGAAATTATTTTTTGGTACAAAGGTACTCACCACTTCAAATCAGCGCAATCATGACACTAACTAACCATATGGGCAAAACTCTGGGGTCGGACATATTTCAGACAGTAGAGTATTAAATGCTGCGGATCTGCTAAAATGTTATCCAATTCCCAGTATGGAATCGCGTACTACAAAATTATTTCGATTTTTTTTTAATTGGTAATAAAACTAGCGTATCCAGTGCCTTATAAGCCTATGTGTCTGAAATTATGTGGCCGGACATATTACAGACAGTAGGGCACCGAAAGGCATGACTCAGATAAAACCTTCTCCAATTTTTGGGCATGGATTTACATACTATGAATTTGCTTCATCTAGAGATTGTTTTAATTCGAAATATAGCTAGCATAGTCACGGTCAAGTCTATGTGGGGGCCGGGCATAATACAGACAGTAGGGCAGCGAAAACTGTGAATTGGCTATTTAGTTTCAGCCAATTTTCCATGTGAAATTGTATACAACAAATTAAATTATTTCATGGTAGCCATGTTATTAATTCAATGCTTCATTAACATATTCAGACACATATCTAACCATATGGGTGAAATTCTGGGGCCGAACATATTACAGGCATTACTAACTTAGCATATGCATACACTTACAGTGGATTTCTGTATTCAATCAACCGTTACAATGTTAGTGACAGCCGTTCTAACAGGAAATTCGGAAGATCAGTTGTGTATCCATACTGCTAAACAATTGCATGCATGGATCTTTTTCCAGTGAAGGATTAAGGACAATAAATTATTAATTAAAATCACACGTACATTTTTTTGCGAATTTTTCTCTACTTTGTCGCTCTCTACAATATTTTTATACATGAATTACTGTTGAAATTTACCACATACCATATAGTGCATAAATGCGTCTACGATATTAAAATTTTTGCCCGACGCCCTGCAAGACATAACAATGGAAATTGATACACTATCTCGAATGTTCAGCCTAGTGTTTTGTGCCATAATACATAAGGGAATGATGAAACAGACACTGTACCTGGTATTGTCGTCATAATATATTAAACCTTTACTGCCTAATCTTGGCGAAGAATGTTAAAATATTTAGATATTGAATGTCCATTTGCAGGCCAAGAGAAGACTGTTTTAGCAGATTTGACACTGGAATCGGTAATGACAGTCTCGAGAGACATTGCAATGGTAAATTATTTTTTTAAATGTCCTGTCATAGCCTGCAATTTGACATTCCTCAAGATCACTGTAGAGGCAAGTTTGACAGGCTTCTCCGTGAAATGGTCAGAATACAATAAGAGAAGGTGATAGTGATAGTCGTCGTGATTTATATACTTTCAACCGTGACATCCCAGAATCACATTTCTAGGGTAACTATAGAGGTGAGATGTTGAATATTTTGAAATTAGTTTGACTAGATGTTGTTGCTGCTTATAGCTGCAGCACAGTTAAATTAGCTTCAAAATATTCAACAGAATGTTTATTAAATAGTAGACATAAAATTCGTACTGCTTAAGGACGTTTTAATGTTCCTGATGGCCATGGCTACGGTATTCATTTCGTGTTTTTGACTGTGACGTCAGGCTACCTGTGACATAATTGATTATGACGTCAACACTAGAGTGACAGGTTGGATAACTTATACCCTCGTTCCATAGGAGAATCGGTGCATTGTGATTGGGTCTACATGCGTCCGGCAGGGCAAAGCTAACTATCTGACTGCTCTTGCTAAAACATGTGATCACTTATTACAAGTGGTCCATGTTGGGTGGACCACAAATTGCTAAGTTGTATTAGCCGTTTAATGCTCAAACTTGTTCATGACAATTCACCTTTCCGGAGTACCCACCCATCATATGACGTCATAATGAACTGCGTGATGTGTAGAATGACATCATACTGAATGACGTCACGAATGACGTCGATAAGTACGTCACGACAGCATATTTGAAGACGGCCTATGCGTTGTTGTACAAATTGTTTGCTTTTACTATTTAATAAATATTCTGATGAATATTTTGAAACTAACTTGACTGGGCGCTGTTGCTGCCATAGGCAGCAACAGCAACCAGTCAAATTAGTTACAAAATATTCAACAGCTTCCCTGTATAGTTTTCAAGAATTTGACCCCAATTTCAAGGTAACTAAACAGGTAAGGTGTTGAATCTCGTGAAATTAATTTAACTGGGTGCTTTTATTGCCTATGACCGTAACAGTGCCGAGTCAAATTAGTTTTCAAAGTATTCAACAGAATATTGATTGAAAAGTAAAAACATAAAATGTGTACACTTGATGAACTATTCAATATTCATGTTTGAGGTAGAGACGTCATTTACTAAGCATTTTGATTATGACGCATGTGAAGCTTGCATATGACGCAATTGATAATTGTAAAGACATACAACGCCCAGGAAAATTAGATCCAGATATTCAACAGAACGTTGACTAAATAACAAGGCCATACAATTTGTACACTGCCCAGTCAAATTAGTATCAAAATATTCAACAGAATGTTCACATGTTGTATTTGGCAATAAAAATTGCTTGCTTGCTTGCTTGCTTGCTTGCTTGCTTGTTCGCTCGCTCGCATGCTTTCTTGCTTTCTTACTTATTTACTTGGTTGGTTGTTTGTTTGGTTGGTAGGTAGGTAGGTAGGTAGGTAGGTAGGTAGTTAGTAATATGGTTAAGGCGCTGGCTCAGAATTTTCAAAAAATTGAAAATATTTTTTATTTATTTTATTGCCTGAGGTTTGTTATTTTTGTTTTATAGAGGCGATATGGCCTTACAAATATTGGACAACTTTAGGATGATGATGTTTGTCCAGTTAATTTGGATTTTAGCAATATGTCACGTAGATTCGGATTTTTCCTAAATGTTATTACTGGGCGCAAATTGAGAGGCTGTCTTAAATTATTCTGTAATTTATGATATTCATCTTTCAAAATTTCGGAAATTTCTAAATTTTTTCGATTATATGTCAGAGTGAATGGAATTATTTCACGCTGATCAGCAAGACCGGGGTCCACATTTATGCCCCTCGGCCATTCTGTTTCTAATTGCTTAATCCAAAATTATTCTCTAAGTTTCCTTTGTTTATCAGTTTCGTCAGGGGTATTAGAGAGAGGTGGTTGTTCAATGGGTATAATTTCGAAGTCCCGAGCGACTGAATGGTCAGGAAGGTTAAAGTGTTCAGCGACATGCGTGTCTTTTTCATGTCTAATATCGCAAAGATGTCTAGTAGCTCTTCACCTGAGAGGGCATTTGGTTTCACCGACATATTGCTTTTGGCACAATTTACAAGATATTACATAAATCACGTTTTCGAAATCGCAATCTAAATTGGACTGAATTTGAAATTTGTTTTTGTTCTGAAAGCTCATAAAATTTTTTTGATTTGGAAGAAGTAGGTCTAATTTACACCTTTTCTTTCCACATTTCCGAGATTCTCCTGCGCCTGTGATTGGACGATTGTGACGAATCTTGGTAGGCCCGTGATCTGCAGCATTATCAGGGATAGTTTCCAAATCCTGTAAAGTTTCAGACATAATTTTGCGCAAAAATCTAGATGAATAGCCTCTCGGCTTGAGGGCCTTGAATAAGAGAGAGCATGCAGATTCAAAGTTTTTCTATCACTCGAATTTCTATGAAAACGGATGATTTGTGATTTTACAATTCCTTTAAAAGGTATGAGGTGGATGGAAAGATTTCTTGGGAAGTAGTTGGTGAGAATCTGTGGGCTTAACATATACTTTATAATCAAGGTGTCCCGTTGTGTCATACTTTACACCTTTGTATAGCGTTACATCTAAAAAGTCTACGGACATTTGGTCAATGTTGGCTTTTAGCTTGATATTCGGGTCATGATTGTTCAAAATGGTGAAAAATTCATTAAATTCTTCCTTTGTATGATGCCAAATAATGAAAATATCATCGAGGTACCTGCGATAAAAGAGAGGCTGTTTCGGACATTTGCTAAGCGCATCCTCCTCCCACTCTGCTACATAGATGTTGGCAAAACTCGGACTGAAACGTTTACCCATTGCGCAGCCGCAAATTTGTTTGTATGTTTCACCCGCGAATTCAAAATCATTGCCCTTTAAGCTTAGCTCTAAGAGAGCTAATATTTCGCCAGTGGGCCTATTGTTATCAGGGTATTTTTCAAACGCTTTACGGACAGAATTCAAGCCCTTTTCGATGTCAATGTTTGTGTACATTGCATCGATGTCGAGCGTAATCAAAATGAATTTGGAGGTATCGAGATCTCAGAGACCTGCGACAGAAAGTCGTCAGTATTTTTCAAGAAGCTAAAATGTCTATTCGCAATTGGTTGTAGGTGATAATCAATGATTTCACTGATCCTATAGGATTCAGAACCACAATCCGATATTATAGGTCGTCCAGGTGGTATCATAGGATCTGACCAAGAATCAATAGGCTTAAGAATTTTGGGTAACAGATAAAATGTACGTGGTTTTGAGTCGCGTTTCGCAACGAGGTATTTAAACTGTTTCTGCGTTAAACTCTTGTTATCAACCATATTTTGGAGAATTTAATTAAAATTGTCGCAGTTATTTTGCCAGTGGTTCGTCTAATTTTTGGTAATGTTTTGGATTACTGAGTTGACGATGTGCTTCACGAATGTAGTTGTCTTTAAGCATTATTACAGCAGCAGATCCCTTATCAGCGGGTTTAATGACAATGTCATTGGTTTTACGCAATCCTGTTAAGCTTGACGTTCCTCATATGACAAATTTTTATGATTTTTCGGAAATTCAACATTTTCAATACGTTCTTTTACAATTTTTATACTGTCCGAGATCGCTGGGTCGACTAATTTTGAGTCTGGTGCCCAGCCAGTTCTTTCAACGGCTGAGGTCTTCCCACCTTGTAGTACACCCTGCGTAAGTGTTACCTGTAGTGAAAGGCGGCCTTTCATAGGCGTCGGCAAGGGGATGGGGTGTGATCGTCCCGTCCTAGAAATTTAATCTAAACAAGAACGCGCGCTTTTCACTGGCCCCGCTCGTCGGCGTGACACAGAATGAGGTGAATCGTGAAATCGTGAACGGGACGCCAAGATTTGCTAAGCGCCGGAGGTGGGGGGGGGGTGTAAGCGATGGCTGAAAATAAGCCAATTCAATTAAATAGAAACGGGTTTTAAATATATTTTGAGACGTTAAATGATAAATATGTTAACCTATATTGACAGGCATCATATATCTGTAAACATATTTGCTAAATAAAAATCAAGAACGCGTTCTGCTAGCGTGCGCATAGAGTAAAACCTGTCTTAATCGACCACCTTGTGGGGCAAAGATAATTAGTCTCCCGAGTCGGAGATAAGTGCTCTATATATTAGAACTGATAGTCGAAAGAGCACTCATCTCCGACTCAGGAGACTAATTATCTATATATATATATATATATATATATATATATATATATATATATATATATATATATATATATATATATATATATATATATATATATATATATATATATATATATATATATATATATATATATATATATATATATATATATATATATACTGAACCAAAAAGGTTTAGCAACACTGAGAATATTACTGTATAAATGTTATTTAACAAAAACAAAAAATTGATTCAAATATATTATTTAATTGATAGGTCATTCTCCAATTTGAACAACAGTCTCTTGTTACTGTAATGCTAGCAGCGCGCCTTTAACACAGCATCATTCAACGGAACGGTCCAATTTAAATAATGACACTGAGCTGTCAATACCGGTTGTGACCTCCGCGCACATTAACCACCGCCTTACATTGCTTTCTCATACTTCGAATTAAGCGCCTGATATCACGAAGAGGAATCGCATCCCATTCCTGGAGTAGTGCAGCTTCCAGCTCCCGCACGTTGTGAAGATGTGGATGGTTCTCACGCACCATACGGCCAAGAATGTCCCACACGTGTTCGATAGGAGACAGGTCCGGTGATCGCGCTGGCCAGTCCAACACCGGACCATTGTTAGCCTCAAGGAAATCACTGATGACCCTAGCTGAATGAGGACGGGCGTTGTCTTGCTGGAACATAAAGGCTGCATGATGCTGCATAAAAGGGATGACAACAGGGGCGACAACTTCTTCACAGTAACGTTGAGCCGTTAAATTTCCGCGAATCACAATAAGATCTGTTTTGCCATTTTCATGGATTCCAGCCCAGACCATGACACTGCCGCCACCGAATCTGTCGTGCTGAATGATGTTGGCTGCATCATACCGTTCCACTAAACGTCGCCAAACCCGTTGCCTACCATCCGCCACATCCACACAAAACCTCGACTCATCACTGAACAAAACGTGGCTCCATTGTTGAGCACGCCATCGTTGATGAGTTCTTGCCCATGCAAACCGATTCTCGATGTGACGCTCTGTAAGCGGAACAGCAACAAGTGGACGACTGGCATCATGGAGTCTGTTTCGCACAGTTTGTGCATGCACTGTAGTGCCGGTAGCGGTGTGCAAATCACGGGACAGCCGCGGCGCAGTCTCAAACCTGTGATGTCGTGAACACGTCACTAAGTAGCGGTCTTCTCGTGGTGGTGTTGCTCTCGGTCTGCCAGATCGTGGCCAACATTAACGTGTCCAGTTTCCTGCTCACGTTGGCGGAGACGGGAAATGGTTGAGGCGTGACCATAAAATGTCGAGCACCAGCGCGAACGCTCTGCCCAGGAGCGAGTCTTCCCATTGTTTCATGGCGCTGATTTTCCGGTAGCCTGGGCGGCGGTTCATGTTCGGTAGGGTAAACTTTCAAGCGTTTTCTGTTAACGTTCGTTATATTCTTTTGCAATATGGTGAATTTTTGCCTTCGCTACCCGCCAATGTGGGCCATGCATGAAAAATGCATTTTCACATGCAGTAAGCGTGCGGCCGAGAAATGCAAGAAATGATTTGCATTTCTTCATGATCAACGAGACATTACATTGACGAAACCTGCCTGCAAATTTGGTTATAAATGAACACAACAAACCAAACTTCACTGTTGCTAAACTTTTTTGGCTCAGCGTGCGTGCGTGCGTGCGTGCGTGCGTGCGTGCGTGCGTGCGTGCGAGCGTGCATGCGTGTGTGCGTGCGTGCGTGCGTGGGAGGTGGGAGGGAGAGAGAGAGAGAGAGAGAGAGAGAGAGAGAGGGAGAGAGATTGTTTTTCGCCGGCTTGACCATTAAAGTGGTAATAATAAAGAAAATGATGAAGTTTTTAGTTAGCCATTGTCTATCTACAGGCGGAGAGAAAAGAGAAGAGTATTCGTGAAACTTTACCACTAGAACGCCTGGCTCGGTTACCGAGCCAGTCCTTCTAGAGGTAAATATTAAAAAATAGTCTTCCATAGGGCCTTTCAAATAGCAATGTGTGAGGACTACTGCAAAGTAGTTTTGGGTCAGTTTGACCATTAAAGGGTTAGGTTGACACATGACGGGTTAACAGTATCATAATAATAAGATGATATAATTTTGAATTTATGATTGTTATCAATGCGCCTATAATGAATGAATCTAGTTTTAGTAATACCCCGCCATACCCCGCCCAGCTCTAACTAATCTCCACTCACGCTTTGCCCGTGTTGGGATCGACCGATCTCTGCACTCTCTGAATCGCAATTTTCAGAAAACTACAGGTAAGCTGTTGAAGATTCCGAAACTAATTTGAGCGGGTGCTGTTGCTGCCTATATTTATGAAATAGTAAAGACGTACAATTCATAGTCTGTCATCAATTAAGCGTTGTCATTCATAACTATAGAGGTAAACTGTTGAATATTTTGAAACTAATTTGACTGGGAGGTGGTGGTGCCTATTGCGTCAACAACACCCAGTCAAATTCGTTTCAAACTATTCAACAACATGTTTATTTAATAGTAAAGACATACAATGCATGCAATCTAGCAGACGATTAAGCGTAGAGTGACGGCATATGATAGACTTAGAAACTGCATTTATGAATTACATACTCACAATAATTCTCGTTTCAAATGTTTTTCGATGAAAACTCACTCTTGTCAAAAATAATGTTATGGTCCTCATTTTATACTAGGCTATCCTAGCAACACCCTGGCACCCATGCGTCAATCATGCGTCAATCTAACGTCACGCATCAAGGCGACCCGGCCACTTCATTCTGATACATCAGGAAACCCAGGTTAATCTCAAATTTTCATACACATCATATATTCGCTAGACTTCACATTGAGAGATACAGATTGCGTAATCCGTCCAGCGTCTGCTGACGTGCGGCTTGACCAATGGACCTTCCACCTTTTAGCTA